>JALJCO010002048.1:0-85557 GCA_023101725.1 Atherinomorus stipes | reverse complement strand
AAAAAAATTCTGGAATGCGCTGCTAGGTAGCTGCAATTTGTGAAAGCTCTCCCTTAACTTTGTGTTTTTTTCTAATATAGTTGTCTTTTTTATCGACATTATTCGTCAGATTAGGTTTTTCTTGGAGGATTTTTTATGCTGGTTTGAACGGTGTGCAATTCGGGAGATTTTTCCTCGTATATTGGCTTTTTTCAATGCTTGTTATGATGTGTATCCATAGCAACAGAAAAATTGTTTACCACCGTGATCAACTGTTAAAACTCTCCCAAATCAAGATTTTCAGCGAAATAACACGTCAAATCCCAGTGGAGTTAAGGAGAAAGACAAGAGGATGCAGGGCAGGGGTAAGGCAGAGAGAAAAATGGTGGAGATTTAAACCGTTTCTTCCAACTGTTGTGATGGGTAACGTGAGATCGCTAGCTAACAAGATGGACGAGCTCGAAGTGCTAACAAGGTCTCAGAAAGAGTACAGAGAATGCAGTATCATGTGTTTCACCGAGACTTGGCTGCATGAACACATCCCGGACTGTAATGCGTCTGTACACGGCTTCAAGACGGTCCGTGCAGACCGAAATATACAGCTCAGCGGGAAGCGGAAGGGAGGCGGAATTGCAGTGCTGGTCAGTCAGCGCTGGTGCCATCCAGGACACATCACTGTCAAGGAGAAGATCTGCACAAGAGACATTGAACTGTTAGCTGTGAGTTTCCGTCCATATTATTTACCCAGAGAGTTTGCCTGTGTTATTCTGGTAGCGGTTTATATAATACCAGGTACCGCACCAGAGACAGCCTGTGATGTCATCAGCTCCGTCGTGGCTAAACTACAAACACAGCATCCAAACTCATTCATGGCGATCTCTGGAGACTTCAACAACGTCTCCCTCTCTGCTACGTTGCCAACTTTCCAGCAGTTTGTCAGCTGCTCCACCAGAGAAAATAAGATGTTGGACTTATTTTATGCAAATACAAAGAATGCATACAGCTCCTCTGCCCTGCCTCCTCTAGGAAGATCTGATCATAATCTGGTTCTTCTCACCTCCACCTACAAGCCCATCGTTCAGCAGCAACCAGTCATTAGGAGGACGATTAAAACCTGGTCTACTGAGGCTGAAGATGCTCTGAGAGGGTGCTTTGAGGCCACAGACTGGAATGTCCTCTGTGAACCTCATGGAGATGACATCAACACCATGACTGAGTGTGTGACAGATTACATAAACTTCTGTGTGGACAACATCGTTCCAACAAGAACAGTGAGGTGCTTCCCCAATAACAAACCCTGGATCACCAGTGACCTGAAAAAGCTGCTGAACATCAAAAAGAAAGCTTTCAGGGATGGAGACAGGGAGTTACTGAAGACCACACAAAAACAACTGAAAACACAGACTAAGAAGTGCAAGGAGGACTACAGGAAGAAGTTGGAGAGCAGCTCCAGCAGAACAACGTGAGGGATGTGTGGTCGGGAATGAAGAAAATCACTGGCTTCAAGTTAAAGGGGGACCAGACTGACGGAGGTCTGGACAGAGCTAACGAACTGAACATATTCTTCAATAGGTTCAGTTCCCCCCCTGCCGACAACCCAACACACCACACACCCTCCATGAGCCCACAGCTTTCCTGTCCCACCTCCACTCTGTCACCCTGCACCTCAGTCATGGACCTGAACACAGCCTCATCTCCCTCCACATCAGGACATCCTGAGACCTCTTTTGCCTCCACCTCCAGCCTGACTGTCTCCTGTGACCAGGTCAAGAAACAACTGGAAAAACTGAACCGGAACAAGGCTGCAGGTCCAGATGGTGTCAGTCCCAGAGTTCTCAAGACCGGCTCAGAACAACTATGTCCGGTTCTCCAGCACCTTTTTAACACCAGCTTGAGACAGAACAGAGTTCCTGTGCTGTGGAAAACATCCTGTCTTGTTCCAGTCCCTAAAAAAAACACAACCAGCTGAACCAAATGACTACAGACCAGTTGCTCTGACATCTCACATCATGAAAGTCCTGGAGAGACTCTTACTGGCTCACCTCAACAAGCAAGTGAATACCTTTCAGGACCCATTACAGTTCGCATATCGTAATGGGCTTGGGGTTGAAGACGCCATCATCTTCTTGCTTCAGAGAGCCCACTCTCATCTGGACCAGTCAGACAGCACTTTGAGGGTCATGTTCTTTGATTTTTCAAGTGCATTTAATACTATTCAGCCTGCTTTGCTATGTCAGAAGCTCCATAACTTCCAGGTGGATCCCTCCACAACCACCTGGATTTACGACTACCTCACAAACAGACCACAGTTTGTGAGACTGAAAGGTTGTGTGTCTGAGATGGTGATCAGCAGCACCACAAGGGACTGTACTCTCACCATTCCTCTTCACACTGTACACCTCAGACTTCCAGTACAACTCTGAGTCCTGTCATCTGCAGAAATATTCTGATGACTCTGCAGTTGTGGGGTGTATCAGTGATGGACAAGAAGCCGAGTACAGGGAACTTGTCAATCAGTTTGTGAAATGGTGCAGTAACAATCAGCTCATCTTAAATACCAGCAAGACTAAAGAGATGATTGTTGACTTCAGGAGGAGCAAGAATAAGCAGCATAGTCCTGTCTACATCCTGGAAGAGGAGGTGGAGGTGGTAGAGAACTACAAATACCTTGGAGTTCAGCTGGACAACAGACTCGATTGGAAATGCAACAGTGACTACATCTACAAGAAAGGTCTGAGCAGACTCTACTTCTTAAGGAAGCTGAAATCATTTAACGTCTGCAACAAGATGTTGCAGATCTTCTATAAGTCTGTGGTAGAAAGTGCAATTAGCTTTGCAGCCATCTGCTGGGGCAGCAGCATCAGAACCAGAGACTTGAAGAAACTAAACAAGCTGATCAAGAAAGCTGGTTCTGTGCTGGGGATAACTCTGGAGCCGCTGGAGCTGATCGTTCAAAAAAGAATGCTTCACAAGCTGATGAAGATGATGGAGGACACTTCCCATCCTCTCCACAACACGGTGAAGAATCAACAGAGTGTGTTCAGTGGGAGGCTGCGTCAAGTTCGCTGTAGGACGGAGAGATACAGAAATTCATTCCTGCCAGCAACCATCACCCTAAAGAACAAGACTAACTGACTTTTTGTTTATTTAAAAAAAAAAAAAAAAAGTGAGCTTTTACAATACTGAATTTCCCTTCGGGGATGAATAAAGTATTTTTCATTTCATTTCATTTCATTTATAAAGACTTAAAAGTCCTCTCTGCCCCCTCTTACAAACTACTTCACTCCATCTCCAGTAGTGTTCTAACTAGGTGAATACTCAGGTATCTGTAGTCCTCCACCTCTTCTCCAGGATTGAAACAATATTAGCTTACGTCTCCTACACAAATTAGGGTGATTGTTTTGGAACCATGGCACAAACTGGCTGACCACTCCCCTGGAATTTAGCTTCCATCGCTGATACACCCCAGAACTGCAGCCCTATCAGAGTATTTCTGCAGATCACAGGACTCAGAGAGGCAACTCTGAGGACGTCTATTACATACAGTGTGAAGAGAAATGGTACGAGTACGGTCCCTGGTGGTGCTCCAGTGTTGCTGACATCTCTGACACAGAACCTGTTTGTTTGGTAGTCATGAATCCAGATGGTTGTGGAAGTTTCCACCTGGAGTTTCTAGCGTAACAGTGCAGGCTGAATTGTGTTAAAAGCACAAGAACCTCACCTGCATATACTGTACAGGAGGGCTGATGACTCTCGCTGCAGGACTTTTAGGGTGTTGTATAACCTCAGAGGTAAGATGGATAGCATTTATTTGGGTACCAAAAAGAGGCATGATGTCTTCTAAAGAAGTGATTCCCAACCCTGGTCCTCAAGGCACACTGTCCTGAAGACTTTCCATGATGCCCTGTTGAAACACAGCGGACTCACATTAATGGGTTCGTAACAGACTGGTGCAGAGCTCATCAGAGATCCATTTAATTTGAATCAGCTGTGTCCTAGCAGGGCAAAATAGAAAGTCGTCAGGAGAGTGTGCCTTGAGGACCAGGGTTGGGAATCACTGTTCTAAAGCACTGCGACTTCCTGCTGGAGGTTTCCTCTGCAAGTTCAAAGAACTTTTCCTACATGTGATCAGAGTCCTGCACACTTGGAAATAGAGGTACCAGTTTGTACTTAAAAGGGTACAAACGCTTGTCGCTGGGGGTGTTCTTTTATGAAAGACATTTCTGTACCCTTCGGTCCTGGTCCATTTTTTTTACCTTATCAAAGCTGTACAGTTAAAGTACAATTAAACCAATTAAAAATGTTGAATAAAAGTAAATAAAATAGAGATTATGACAACAAACAAAGATGCTAATAATAAATGAATCATTATTATATAAGTATTAGGCCAAACACATATAATTATACATATGATTATTACTATAATTACTATGATTCTTATGAAAATCATAATAAAGTAACTATAATTATACAACTGTTTAGAAATACTGCTAATTATAGTTATTGTACAAGCTACGCACATTTTTCAATGCTGCAGGTACCCTTAGGGTTGAAATGGTACAAATTTGTACTTTATGTTACTTTGGACCCTTTTTCATAGTTTAAAGGTACTTTTCTGGCCTCATAAAGACCAATATTGTACTTTTGAGAGAACATTTGTGAAAATGTACCTACAGGTACAGAAATGTTCCTGTCTTATACCTCTACTTTTGAGAGTGTGCAGCTTGTTGACATTAATGAGTGATCCCAGGAGTTTCCACATGTGCAGTGGTCTGATGAAGGATGGGACTTTGTCCTCTGGCTGTGGAGGTGTGTGTTGGTACCCTTCATCTGGAGACTGAGGTTCAGTTTCAGTTCATGAGGAAGGTGTTGTTACTTAACTGCCATGAAACCGTCATGGTCTGTGGGTTTTGGTTCTGTGTAGCTCTGCTTGGATTTCCGTTTCTAGGTTGTTTTTATCTCCTCAGTCTGTTCCTTGGTTCTCTGTTGGTCTTTCTGAGTTCAGGTTTTTTGTATTCTTTTCTATCCATTTATTTCAGGCAATATGCTTTCATAGAAGACCACAAAGAGGAGCCCTCACATGGCCAGTCGTATTATCACAACAAAAAATGAAAATGAAACTAAACAAAACAACAACAAATACAGCCATAGCTATGTAACGAAGAAAACAGATTTAACATGCCGGGAATTACCTTCTGTGTTTTATGACTTACTTGCATTTTGCTCCGTTCCTCTGTGAGGATTTCGTGTTCTGGTCCAGTCAGCATTTGGGTAAGTCTTGCTTCCCTGTTTTGCTGAGTCAGGTATGACCTCACATGAGGATCAGCTGATCAGACAGCGACTGTGTTTATATTCAGACTCTGATACACCACTAATATGTGTGTACGTGTTTGTATAGATGTGTGTGTGTGTGTGTGTGTGTGTGTGTGTGTGTGAGAGAGTGAAAGTCAAGTTGATGATAAGTGGATGGCTCAGCTTATCTCAAACTTACCGTTATTCATAATATTTGCATCTATAATTTTAAAACATCATTCATATCTTATTCTGAAAATAAATCAGTCAACTTATTTTGAACTGACTTTTATGTTTACTATTAGTCATTTTTATTTTTAATTAAAAAATTTTTTGTTTTATTTTGATAAAAATTAGTTTATTTTGAAATTATTTGTTTACTGATTTATTTACTCAATTTTCAAAATGTTATTTATTCAGTCTTTTAACTGATTTGAGTGTATTTATTTTTAAGTTTTTCTGTTTATTTACTTATATTTATTTTCAATTTTAGTTTATTGATTTATTAATTTATTTTTATTTATCATTTTTAAACATTTTCATTCATTTTATCTACATGAGTAATCAGTTAATTTAATTTAAGTTGATCTATTTATTGATATATTTACCTTTAAAAATTGAGTAATTTATTTTCTTGAATTTAGTAGTTGAGTTTATTTACAAATCTATCTGTTTATCTATTTATTGGTTTATTTTATTTCTATTTTTTAATTTATTAAACATTTTTCTATTGTTCAGTGATTTGAGAAAAAAAAAGGTAAGATGATCAGTTGATGATACAAATGACTGATGGCATTTGGCAGCAGTTGGTCTGCTCTTACTTTGGGGAAGCAGGTGAGGTTATTTTTCTTTTTTACAGATGAGATGAGAGGATTACTGCTTAGAAGTTGAGCAACAGAAGAAGACATTTTTAATAGTGATGCACGATATGAAAAATTTCAACCAATACCAATAACCAATAAATTGATTTCAGCAGTGAGCTGCAGCTCACTGTTGTCATCTGGTATCTTCTATAACTGAAACATGAAAACATTATTTGTTTCTGTCACTATCTAAGAGCATCAGAGTAATTTCTCAAGTTAGTAACATAATAAGTTGTGGCATCTTTAACTTTGCAGCCTTGAAAAAGCATCTGCAGTTCATGATGTAATGTTGCTAGTTGCTGGAATTTTAGACAGGAATGTTTTCCCATTCTGGTCTGATGCAGGATTGTAGCTGCTCAACAGTCCTTGACCTTCAAAATGATGCTCAAATGCTTTGTATTGGTGAAAGGTTTGGACTGGAGGCAGACCAGTTCAGCACCTGGACTCTGGACTGCAGGCAGGCCAGTTCAGCAGCCGGACTCTGGGCTGCAGGCAGGCCAGTTCAGCAGCCGGACTCTGGGCTGCAGGCAGACCAGTTCAGCACCTGGACTCTGGGCTGCAGGCAGGCCAGTTCAGCACCTGGACTCTGGACTGCAGGCAGGCCAGTTCAGCAGCTGGACTCTGGGCTGCCGGTGAGCCAGTTCAGCACCTGGACTCTGGACTGCAGGCAGGCCAGTTCAGCAGCCGGACTCTGGACTGCAGGCAGGCCAGTTCAGCAGCCGGACTCTGGGCTGCAGGTGAGCCAGTTCAGCAGCTTCTTCTCCTGTTTTCAGCCGTGCTGTTGTGATGGATGCAGTATGAGGTCCTCCCGTTTCTTCCCAGTAAACACTCCCGTCCTCCAGTGTCGGCATTGCTGGTGTATGAATGTGTGTGATTCTTCGCCGGGGGTCGGCAGGCCGTTGGTGTGGATCGGCTGTTGTGTTTCCCTAGCGGCGCTGTGGCTGCACATGCAGTTCACCACCATCACTGAATGGGGAAGGAAGTTTTTGTCTAGTTTTAGGTTCTCCTCTGACCAGACTTTGATCTGCATTTTCAACACTTCCCAACTGAGTGCTGATCTCACCTACGGTACAGACGGCTTCCTCAGTCTGATGCTTTTGCAGGATCAACAATCCCATCAAACTTCAAAAACCTTCACCTTCTACAAAGCCAAGGTATTAGCCATCCTATTTGAGATGAGGTCTGCTTTTTGCTCTTCACCACTGCTAATAACACATGGAAATAACACATTGCAACCAGGTGCTGGTTAAAACTGGACTAATAAGTAATCTACAGCATAGGGCTGGACGATAATTCAATATTGATATATATCGATCAATAGAGGTTTTTTCAATAGAAAAAAAAGAGGGTCGATAAAAGTTCAATATAGAAACACAGTTTTCCGCTGTAGCCTATCGGGTAGCATGATACTACAGTCACTACTTCCGCCAAACCAATCACAAAGGCTGAATTGGAATTCAGTGTTAGTGTGATCTTTATTATGAGTAGGTCATTCAGCAAAAGCTTAAAGGGGAAGTTCGGTTTCTTTCAATCTGGACCTATTTTTCTAGCATGAAATACACTCATTTACTCACCCAGACAGTTTTGGTGCAACTTGAATTCCTTTGGGAGATGTCTAGGTCCACTCCAGATCAGCGTATGCCTAATATAATGACAAATCACCACAAAAAAGCCGATTCGAGCTCACAGGGGGATCCGACTAATGTTTGGTAACAAAACATTGGTGAAATGAGTTTTGTGGCAGATAATGCCTTATTTAGAGGCTGCGCAAGGTTGCCCCATCACTTCCATTATATTGGACATACACTGATCTGGAGTGGATCTAAATATCTCCTGAAGGAATTCAAGATACACCAAAACTGTCTGGGCGAGGAAATGAACGTATTTCATGCTAGAAAATGGGTCCGGGTTGAAAAAAGGCTGAACTTCCACTTTTAAAATGGCCAGGGCTGCACCTACAATGGCTTTTAATTTGACAATGGCTTCTTTTTTTTTTTTTTGATAAATATCGCTATCGATTGATATAGATTTTTTTATCGATAATCTTTTTTTCTATATCGTCCAGCCCTACTACAGCATGTAAAGATCTTAAACCAACCCTTAGCTGAAACAGTTTCTCTCCAGTAGCTACTAAACAAACTGAATGAACAACATTACGTACTCACAGGTGATTTATACAAATCACTTATTAAACGCAGTACTTGTCCATCTTGGATTGATATATTTGAATGTTGTTCCATTTCTCGTAAACGCATCCAGTTTCTCTGGTGCAAACGGAGCCTGGGCCTCTCGTTGAGAAGGAAACACCGAGTGGTTTGTTCAGACTAATAATAGCCGCTATCTAGAAACTAGTGTCACGTTCATGTGATGACTACTTCCTCTTTTTGCCATTGTTCTCAGTTGGAGCAGCAGATAGAAAAAGGACGGGCAGTTCCATCCACGTTCCATTTCCAGCTGTTCCCAGGATGAAAATGCATCAGAACCAGTCGGATCTACTTAACAAGGGTTTGGAATCGGAGACGTCAACGTCTTTTAGAGCTGGGAATCGTTTTATAGAAACTGCCACAGTAATGGTGACGGGATCAGTGAAGCTTTGAGGCGACCCTCGATGGTTTTTAGGACCATGGGATCGATAGATTCTCCTAAATACTGAAATATATCTGGAGAACTTTGTGGTGTCTCATCTGTACTAGACTGGACTCAAGATCCAACATTTTTAAGTCAAACAGAGACGGGAAATACAGTTTTTGTGGATTTTAAACAGAAATCACTTCAGATCTTATCATTTAAGATTCAGAATATATTCACAATTTTTTTAAATGCATTTTAAACATCAATTTTTGAATCGGTTTAATCTTCCAGCTCAGATGCTAGACTCCCGGCTGCAGCTTATATCAGATGGATGTTTGTTTTTACTGTTTGCTTTTCTATTTTTAATCTTCTACTTCTTGGACAGTGAGTCTCAAGTGAGCGCTCTTTGCTTTGAGTCGATAATTATTGAGAATCAGTTTAAAACACAAATATTCACAACTGATAAAGTGGTATGATGTTCCTGTAGGGATGAAACTTTCTGGATAAAACATGCAAACATCCACGTCTGTGTTGGAATTCACAGCTCTGGGAAACTCGGGGTCCTGAGTGGTTCAACCAGCTCAGCCGGTGACCTTCGTACAGAGGCTGGAAGTGGAATGCAAACCGTGTAAAAATACCTCTGCTTCCACTCACCGTCCACTTCATCAGGTCCACCTTTTCAGCTGTTAAACACAAAAATCACATGACTGCAACTCAATGCATTTAAATGATTGGATGTTTTATTTTGATCATTTTATGAAAAAGAAATAAAACACAACATAAAGCCAACTTGTCTTAAGGTGCTTAAAATGTTTCAGAAAGAAGCTTAAACCTGTTTACAGACACTTTCTCCACTATTAAATAATCATTAAATCTAAATCATTAACTACTTCAAACATTTAAAATTTATATGCACATTTATTCATATGCATACACATCTACTTGCAAAGTAGGGATGTTCAGTATTGGCTTTTTTTTTTTAACTAATATCCTCAACTCTTTATTTCCGATATCAGCCGATACAGATCTCTGCAGAGAACTGTGAGGTTGTTTCGCTCATATTTTGAGAAATACAACTATATTCTGCTCCAAGAGCAAAGATCCAAAATATCCTTAACTCAGCCAGAGGAGTTCATTTTGGACATCTGGCTGACAGATATCAGATACTAGCAGGTTTTAGCCAACATGTGGCTAATTTTAATGTTTCTGACAACTTGGTAACTTCACCAAATACTTAAAACCAGATATATTATCAGCAGCTTCAAAGCAGGTCAGTCTGTAGCAGCAGCAGCTGCACTGTAGTCACATGACTCTGAAAGGAATGCTGGGAAATGAGGTTTTTCCACAATAACAGACTTTTCTACATGCTGGACTGGTGCTAATGGAACGAGATCTAGCGAAATTTCATAATAGAACAATGAGATCTCGCGAGATTTAGGTCTGAAAAAAATCTATACAATATTTTTTTAGTATCACATTTTAATGCCAATATCGGCCGTTAATATTGGACATCTCTGATGCAATGCATTTACACCGTTCATATCCTATATGCATAAATACTCCACATTACACATTCCCAGACATTAAAGGAATAGTACACCCACAGAATGATGTGAGTTTACCTTTTACTCACCCTCATGCTGAGCAAGACTCTGGAGCACTTTTTTAATATCTTAAACGCAGCCGGAGATCAAACAGGTTTTCGTTTTCCCCCAACTTTCATATAATGGAGTTCACCGGCGACTGAACCAAAAAGGTCTGAATGCTTCTGTAGTGTCGTGAACTTGCATGAACGTGCCAATAGAAAGTACTACTGTTTAGGCTATAAAAATATATGTAATGATGTTGTTTGAGATATTAAAAAAGTGCTGCACATTTCCTATACATTAGCAGCTGCTCTTTGTTGGGGTGGGATGGGAGGGGAGGGGGAAAAAACAAACTTAGGGAAAAATAATGGAAGACTCGCCTGTCATGTTGCACCTATGTGTTGCTACTGTATCTCTTAAATTGCTTCCAAAAAGAAATTTATTTTAAAAAGTGCTGCACAGTCTTGCTCAGCATGAAGGTAAGCAGAAAATGAACAAACATCATTCTGTGGGTGTACTATTCCTTTACAGAATAAGTGGAAATAATTAATAAAAACCCTACGTTATAGAATATCTTCTTCCCTGTTCTAACTGTAGCAGAAACTACCTTCTTGTATCAGTTTTTAAAAATGAAACGGGCATGGACATTGCTTTAGATCAAGGATCGTAAATCCTGGTCCTTGAGAGGGAGCAAACTTCTTTTGGACTGTGGGAGGAACTGGAGTACCTGCAGAAAACCCACACATACAAACCCCAATATATGCATATTTGTTTAAAAAATACACAAAAATAAGGTAAGGTAGCATGTGTGTGTCGTGTTTGAACTTTTATTTAATACTAGTTACCCTTAACATGTATTCTACACTATTTTTCTAACAATGGTTAGATGGCACTATTAAATGCAAGACAGACCCACCATTATATAAATAAAATATTATTCCAATCTCTAAATATTCAACCGCTGAAAGCGCTCTACACTACATATCACAAGGGGGTCCACCCAGGGTCACACACACATTCATACCCCGATAGGCACATTGGGAGGCGGAGGGAATGAAGGGTTCAGTGTCTTAGCCCAAGGAGGCGGGACTGTTTATATTCAAATAATCTGGCTGTGCTTTCTGAAATGCAAGACCGGTAAAGGCCTCCGGTTGAAATACAGTTATTAACATGCTATTCACACTATTACAATGAGTTAGATGCCACTATTACCAAGACTTGAAGAACCATTTTACCTGCATGGAGCTTTTAGATGTGTTTTTTGAGGCACAACTTTGCCATCTAAAGCTGGCTGAGCTGAAGAATTTAATTTAACTGGAATAGCTGGTTTGTATGTGTGACATTTTGAGTCAGCTCAACTTTTTAAAAAACTATTTGCTCACCTAAATTAGAAATACGTGTTAAGATGATGGATTTATAGTTTGGGTTTTAAAGTTGTACTTCCGTGGTCATTTCATTAATATTTCTGTGTTCTCCATTATTATTGAATGCATTCTGCATCGTTTCTGTTTAACCTTCTGGTTGCTTAGTATCCAGCTGTATTTGTATACTAGAAGGACTTGTGGTCCAACGGCAGCTTTTCCGGGTCCTTCTCATAATTTCCGTCTATTGGCTGCCTCCCGTCAGTGTATGAAGGAAGCTCCGCCCTCCGCTCTTATTTCGCTACAGACAGGAAATAGAGCCGACAAACAAGTTTTTCCGTCATCTAACAAACAGTTAGCTAATTAGCTTCTCAACTCCAAGCACAGTCGTGCCGTCTTTACTTCTAGTTTGTAGTGGAGGGTTACCTGCCTTCCAATGACAGATAGAAACCCCCGTGGGAACGCTATTTGCAATGTACGTAGAAGTCGCTGTTCCCTCGCTCTTTTCTTCGTATTGTTTCTGTGATGAGAAGCACAGCCGCGGGAACCAACGCTAGCAAGCAGCATGTGAAGAACAAGGAAACCCTCCGTATTTCAGAGGAGCAAGCAGGCAGGAAGGAGGCCAAGTAATTTCAATAAAGTTTCAATAAAGTAAAGAGTAAATTATGGTCCAGAACGTGCCCAGTTTTATTCATTAGTGAAACGCTTCTAAAAACTTTAGGTACATAATTAAAGAGACACCGTGTAACACCTGTAACTTCCCACCGTTACACAACTGTCACAAAATTAAAGTCTCTATTCATGTCCTGCAATTGTGTTAGCGAAGTCATCGAGCCATAGAGCAAAGTGATCCAGGTCACATGATCCAGCGAGAGACGGATCCGCTCCTGCAAAGTTGCAATGTCTGGTTTTTGAGGAGGGCAGCCCCCTCAGAGCACCGACATGCATCAAATGCTGTATATTGACCAAAGAAATCATCTGTTATTACTTACATTAGGCTGATGTTTGGGTCAAATGTTACACGGTGTCCCTTTAAAATGAGACTTTCGGGTCATCTCTATCATCAATATACCAAAAAAAAAAAAAAATTCTCTTACTCTTTCACTGTTTATAATAATACTGATAATAACGATAATAATGGATTAGATTTATATCGCGTTTTTTTTTTGCTGGGTACTCACGTTAGATCACATTAGATCCATTATTCATTCACTCCTCCACCGCCAGCATATATCTGCATATTTAGGTTCCTTTCATGATGAGAGGATGAGTAATGCTTCAGTCTCAGCCTGTAAAGCTTTTGTTGAAGTACTATCTGGTGCTTCTGGGGGTCTTTGTGCTGAAGGAGGGCTGCTTAATTGGGGGTGGCCTCCGCTATCAGGCCTCAGTGATCTCTGCTATCTCAAAGAGCCCCTTATTCTGTCATTACATGAACCTTCAATTGACAGGAATTTGTTGGACTCTGGTGTGTCTGTGTGTGTCCTAGCCTCCCTTTGACCCTTCAGCCTCTGTGAGACTAAAGCGACCGTTCATTTGTGCCAGAGGTTACAGGAAGGCTAGATGGGGGGTGAAGCTCTGCGCACACTGTTGAAAAACAGACTCAAAAATGAAATTAAGGATGTTTTCAAGAACCTGGGAGCTGGCCCATTTATATCCAATTCTCTGGAAGAGAGTGACTTTAAGCAGTAGATGCTGCCGGCTGATCTCAGCCTCGGTGGATACTTCAGGGACCTGCAACAGAGCAGCAACGGAGTGGAAAAGTCTGATTATTGCTGTTGTAGATAACACAATTGAGTCTGTTACTTCACTGTCAATCAAATAAAGAAAAAGAAAAGAAAAGAAAAAAAAAAACAAGATAAAAGACCCTCAACGTAACTTTTAGACCTTGAAAATATGCGTTTCTGATTGGTTTTGATGGCACACCAACATTCATGATGTACATTTTCAAGCTGTTGCTGCCCAGCGGCGTCCTGAGGCTCAGAAACTGCACTGTGCAACTTTTGGATCCAGGACGGGGCTGTGATGTTGCAGCCTAATGTTGGTTGCGCACTCGGGATGCAACGATACCTGCATCTCACGGTACGATATTATCTCGATATGAACCTCACGGTACGATAGTTATCTCGATATTGTGGGAAGGCTCACGATTACAATAATGATGGCATAAAGTGCTTTGATCAGTCATTGTTACAATATTTATTGTCATATTCAAGGTTGTGACATTTTGAACTGCTTGAAAAACCTTTGCTGAAGCTGAAATTCAAGTAAAAATCCAACATATATTTATTGAGAAGACATCTCAGGTACTAGATTAAATTAACAAGGCATTAAAACAGCCTATTTACGAAGTAAAAAAAGACCCAGGCACAAAGAAACTGCCTCGTCTTTAGTAGTCAATAAATTTAAAAAGACTGGCAGCAAAGGATCATGGTCTATGTATTTTAGTATGTTACGCTATGCATAGAGCGGACTGAAAACGATAATTTTTGTCTCAAGAGATACGCTGTTCAATACCGTGACAAGACCACGACAATTTTGCGGCAGTTTACCTACCGCGCACCAGATCACTTACTAGCAAATGGACATGAACCAGATATGAACACTGCGGGTGTTTTGAATGCGCATCATGTCAGATTCGATAAAGAAACGCAAGGAAACATTACCGGAGGAAGAGGGAAAAAGAAAGAGAAGAAGGGACAGAACGAGAGTCAAGATAAGACTGTCTTTTACTGGCTGGAGTGAATCACAGTACAGGTACGATGAAGATGGATGCTAGTTTAGCCGCCGATAGGGGATGTGTCACTGAGAAAGCTGCTAAAAGTTACGTTGTGTGTCTTTAAAGATTTTATTTGAAAGTTGCTTGACAGGAAAGGGGAGGGGGATGCAGCGAAGGAACCTGGGCTGGTCCAGTTGAGCTAACTGAACTCAGTTATTGCTAATTCGCCAGTAAGTACATACAGAGAATTAAAATGGCTTCTCTCTTCGGCCCACAGGCTGCCTCGTAAACATAACTAAACAGGTAAACACAACACAGGGGAGCTAAAAATATTTAAACTAAAACACAAAACAAAAAATCCACAAACCAAGCCCAAAACCCAAAAACAAACAAAACTCAAATTATTGCACTTTTTTAATCTTTATCTACTATCTCCCCTCTATTCTATCTTCTCTATAATCAATAAATAAAAATTATAAAATACAAAATTTTCATATTATTTTTTTATTCTACCATTTCATTTTATATTCTATATTTTATATTAAATTTTTATATTTTATTCTTTTTTTTTCCCTTCTTCATTTTATATTTTTTTTTTTTTTTTTATTTTTTTTATAATTATTAATATAATTTATTATTATCTTTTTTCTGCTCTACGGCTGTAATAATATTGATTTTTTTTTTTTTTTATAAAATAAAATTAATATTTTTTTTTTTGTGTTCCTTGCTCCTTCTTCATTTCCACCTTTTTGCTTTGTTTTTTTTTTGTTTTTTGTCTTTTTCCCCCCACCCCAAAATTTTCTTTTTTTTTTTTTTTTCCGAAAATTTTTTTTGTCGAATTCCCTTCCCTCCCCCCTCCTAAAATACTAGATAAAGTGAAGTAAAGAGACTACTAGTACTAAGCAGAAGCTCCACATGATTTCTGGATTACACACATCGGAGTTTCACCCTGATTCCACAGAAAAACAAGAAATTTGAGGATTGTGACGCTGAAGCTGATTCAGAGAACTGAAGCTGAATCTATCGTCGTCGTAGGAATTTCAGAGCCATATTACGGCTAAAAATGGATCCAATATTCTTTGTGGGTTTTATTAAAGGTTGAATACGATACATTTTTACAAAAAACTATATTTTAAAGAAATGCCTCCACGAGTCGTTTGGAGGGGGTGCAGAATGAAAGTTCAGTATTTCCTTAGAAATATATCTATTTATACTGAAAATAAATATTCACGCCTCTATTGTGGGGGCGTGAATACGATCTGTATGTTTGGCACAGTTAGGCTGGTATTGGGAAAACTGCTGGAGTCGGCAAGTCAAGCAGCTGCTTCAGAGCCCCGGAGATTTTGTTATCAGTCTCTGAAGAGGAGGGACCTGAGTAGAGCAAAAACTGGAGTAAATTTAGGTGAAAACTACACTAGATGGACCCACATAAACATTTTCCACGACATCAAAATGTGGAAATGGGGACTTTTCTCCTGGATTGGTAAGCTAACTTGCTTGCTAACATTAGCTGTCAGTTATAAACTCGTCTGCAATAGTTGTTGGACATGGTGCAGGCTGCCGGTCACTGACGTATCTGCAGCGAGCCTGGCAACCAGTTATTTTTCTGGCGTTGCAGCTACAACCTAGACACACGTGATGTTGCTGTTCTGCCCGTATTCCATATCCAGCCTTTAAAGGAACTAGAGCAGGGGGTGGCCAAGTTCGGTCCATGAGAACCACAATCCTGCAACTTTTAGATCCACCCCTTCTCCAACACCTGAATTCACTCATGCATGTCATTCAGCTCTGCAGAGGCCTGATAACGAGCCATTCATTTGGTTCAGGTGTGTTGGCCCTTACCAAAAAGAAGTATTCCTTAAGTACAAGTCATTAAGTATACTATACTAAAGTATATCCCCCAAGTGTACTTTTATTTACCAAGTACACTGCTATCAGTGTACCACCAGTATAATAAGAAGCGTACTTCTTGGGACTAAATTGGCCCAATTTAAGTATTTAAAAGTATACTTTTAATATACTTAAAGTAATCTTCTGGTATACTGTGAGTGTACTCGTACTAAAACTTCAAGCTTACTTTTATTTTTTAGAAAGTACACTTTAAAGTATACTGAAAGTATACTTCTAGGTATACTGCTAGTTTACTTGTACTAAAACTTTAAGCTTACTTTTACTCTTACAAAGTACACTTTTAAGTTTACTAAAAGTATTCTTCTATGTATACTGTTAGTTTTCTAGCAGTAAACTTCTCAGTGCCCTTTTAGTTGAAGAAAGTAGACTTTTAAGTATACAGAAAGCAACCTTTTAGGTTTGCTGTGAGTTTACAGATAATACACTTATAGTCCACTGTTAAGTGTTTAAAAATACATTTTCAAATATACTGAAAATTGCCTTATTATACTTCTACTCCACCTTTGATGCTGAGTAAAAAATATTACAAAATTGACGTCAAAAATAGATTCGAGTGTTTTATTTGACTCCACCAAATGGTCCAGTAACATTTAAATTCTTAGTATCAAAGAAACCAGTATGTTTGAAAATGTACTATGAATGTACTACTGTTACAGTATAATGTTCAAAAGTTTAAATATAAGTATAGGCTAAATATGTAAAACTTATAGTATATTTATTAGTAAATGCCAAGTAAACTTTAAGTATATTTCTGATAAGTACATAAATAGTAAACTGAAAGTATACTGTCTTATTTAAAGTTTAAAATTCATATACTTAAAGCATACTTGCATATACTACTTGTTGGTAAGGGTGGAGAAGGGATGGATCTAAAAGATGGAGGATTGCAGCTCTCGAGGACCAAACTTGGCCACCCCTGAACTTGGGGAGTATGAAGAAATGAGACTCGCGAGTGACGCAAGCCGGCACGAGAGCCCTCACAAACTGATGCTGTAACGCCGTTTATACGCGGATAGTCTACGTTTTCTTCATAGTGCCACTTTTTAGTGTCTTTTAATAGATCTGGGTTGTTTGCTGGGATCCGTAACTATCCTTCACAGAGTTTGATTCCACCGCGACCGTCTTCTTCCGTCAATTGATGTCCCATCCATAGGACGATAGATACTAGGTGGACTTGTTCTTTATGGTTTTTAACGCTTCATCACCCAATGGCATTAAAAAACTGGACATGCGTGTGTATTCTTTCATAATTCCTGTCCCTTTAAAGGGACTAGAGGCAGGAATTAAAAAAAAAAAGCAAACATTCATGTCCATTTTTTTTCATACTAATGGGTGATGAAGCGCTAAATACCAAAAATAACGTTTCCACCCACGTTTCTCTCCGTTGCCTTGAACAGGCTGTGTGCTGCAAAATGCGCTGCAATTCGGTGTCCGAATTTCCCGCGCTGCCCTGCGGACGTGACGTCAAATGACGCTGCATCCGCAGTTTTGATACAGGAAGAAGACGGTCGCGGTAAATTCAAACACTGTAAGCGATAGTTATGGATACTTCTGCCGTCAGCAAACGATCCAGATCAACTGAAAGACACTAAAAAGTGGAACTACGAAGAAAAAGGCTAGTAAACAACAAATATAGCTTCAGTTTGTGCACGCTCCCGTGACGGCTTGGCTCGTGGCTGAAGTTACCTGAAGCGCCAGTCGTGGCAGTCACGAGTTTTGTTTCTTAATCTTGTCCCTTTAATGTTAACACGTTATATGAGATCTGAACTTTAAGAATATTTAGAGCATCTCCAGTCAGTAAAACCGTCTTTACTGGCTTCATCAGGACATTTTCTGACATGTTTTTCTTTCTTTCTTTTTTTTTTTTTATCTCAGTGCTTCAGTCCCATTTGGAAAATGAGTTTGTGATGAAGTTAGAAGATGCGACTTCACAGCTGCTGCCCCTCGTTTAACAGTAGAAGTCCCCTGAAGTTGTTGTGGACACACACACACACACACACACACACACACACTTTCATTCCTTGTGGGGTCCCCCCCCGCCCCCCCCCCCCCACCCTCCCCCCCCTCCCCCCTCCGGTCCCCCGGCCGTGCCCCCGAGGGCACGCCCCACAGTAAGTAAAATCCAGACCAGCCCCCTTCATCGCCCCCCCCCACACACCTGGCCTTTGTTTGGTGACAGTGTCAGATGTCTTTGAGGACAAAGAAAGGCAAAACCCCCACACAGTTTTAGAGCTGCTCAAAGGTTAAAAAGGGTGGTGGTGTGTGTGTGTGTGTGTGTGTGTGTGTGTGTGTGTGTGTGTGTGTTTTTGGGCAGCTATACTCTGAGCAGCTGCATGTTTCTGGCTGGATGTGTAATGATGTTACTGGCGTCTGCTGAGCGTTGGTCTCTGCGCAGGTTGTTGGGCTTAAGATAAAGCTGGAGTCTCAGTGTCCCATCGGTTTGTCCCGTCCTCCTCACAGCAGCTATCAGAGCCAACTGCAAAATATGAACCATGCTTTTGTCTCTGGGTAAATATTGGCACAGTCGGCAGTAAATTAACTGCTATAAATTGATGTAAATGACTTTGTGTAATCCATTTAAATAGCTACTCATTGGTCAGAATTTGGTGCTTGGAAAGGATGACCCCATAAATACACAGATCTAGATCAAAATATAGATAAACTTTATTAACCCTGAGGGTCAATTTACTTTGCAGCCTAACAACACGGACATAAGGTAAAAACATCACCACACTTTTAGACTCATAGAGGTAAATGACAGGTTAAAAGGCATACAGTGGTAGAAAAAAACTGAGAACTTAAAACTGTTAACAGAATTAACCGAATATTCAGTTTATTTGGAATTCAACGTTGTATCTTAAAATTACGTCTGACATATAATCACTTTGAGAAAAATGATCAATAACAAGGCTGAATAACAAGTTGCTGAATGAAAACATTTTCACATAACTCAAACTATTTTAAAAGTTGTGTACATTACCACATTATTTCTGTTAAAGACAGAAGTTTGTTGAAAACATGAAGTCCATTTTTAAACAACTTTTTAAAACCTACGACCTCAAATTCTTCATCACGAGGCCTTTTTTTCTGCTGCCTGTCTAACATGACATACCCAAAATAAATTACTCATCTTCACACCTACAAGGGCTGTATGTATAATCTTGGTCTTTACAGAAAGCTGAGACATGTGAGATTACTCCTGAAGTGTCAGAATGAAGATATGTGTAACTGTGTCAGAGTAAATTCACCTGGAACACACTAGAAAGTCTAAAAGAAAACTACATTACTTTCAGTTAAAACCAGAGGATAGCAGCCCAGTTCATCTGAGAATGAGTAATGTCTGCAACACAACATGCAAAATTGCAACATGCACACAACAGCATTCAACATTCACAACATGCAACATAAAACAAAAAATGCAACATGCAGCACAAGAACATGCAAAACAACACAACATGCAACACAAAAAAATGCAACATGCAACATAGGCAGCACAAAAATGAACGCAACATGCAGCACAAGAACATGCAAAACAACAAAATGCAACATGCAACACAACAGCATTCAACATTCACAACATGCAACATAAACAAAAAATGCAACATGCAGCACAAGAACATGCAAAACAACACAACATGCAACACAACAAAATGAAAAAAAAACAAAAAAATAAAACACCACATAGCACAAAATAAAAAAAAAAAAAAAATACAACATACAACACAACAACATCAATATTGAAAATTCCAACACAGCAACATGCAACACAACAAAATGTAACGCAACATGCAGCACAGCATGCAAAACAACAAAATGCAACATGCAACACAACAAAATGCAACACAACATGCAGCACAACATGCAAAACAACATGCAACACAAAAAATGCAACATGCAGCACAAGAACATGCAAAACAACAAATTGCAACATGCAACACAACAAAATGCAACATGCAACACAAAAATCAAAATGCAACGCAACATGCAGCATAACATGCAAAACAACATGCAAAACAACATGTAACATGCAATATGAAAAATGCAACACAGCAACATGCAACACATTCACACTGAAGAGAACGTATCTTTATTGTCATTATAACATGCACGATGAAATTAAGAAGTGCCAACCAGTCAATGCATGAAATCACTAAAAATCACAACACAATATGCAACACAACTAAATGCAACATGCGACACAAAATGCAACACAACAAAATACAACACAACATGCAGCACAACAAAATGCAACACAACAAAATGCATCGCAACATGCAGAACAACAAAATGCAACACAACAGTCTTTACAATGTGAGGTGTTATTTTCTAACGCAGAATGGTCCCATACCAGACTCTGCCGTGCTCGTTTCACGTTTAGACGAGTCTTCTTTCAGCTGCTGTGACGGGAAGACGGCAGCTCGCAGGCGGCTTTCTCTGCTGTCTGTAGGCTACGTCGCCCCCGCTGGAAGGAGGTTTTATTACCGCCAGGGATGTAACGATAACCGGTATAATGGTTAACCGTGATAAAATTCCCAGCGATTAGTAGGGGTGTCCCCGACTAAGAATTTTCATAGTCGAACCTGATTCGTCAGAGTCATGTCATTCGTCGACGAATAGTCGAATCATGTTTTGTTTAGGCTATAAAACATGTCTGCTTGTTTAAAACCATTAAAACATTTAACAAAAAGAAAACGTGAAGGTATGTTGGTGTAAAACAGTTCATTAATTAGATTTTTATTTTTCAGTTAACACTGCAGGCATAAACCTAATATTTTTCTTTCCTTTTTTTCCTTAACAATTTAAAGTCGGGAAAGAGAATTAAAACGGCGTAACAGCCGTTTTGCGCGGCGCACGGTCCAAATGTCAAACATATTAAGCGGAATTCCAAAAGAATAACCTTCACCTAAATTACACAATAACAAAAATAGGCTCATAACGAAATACAAAGTTATATCCAAGTAAACGGAAAATAAAAGTTAGAAAGTGTGCAGTAAAACGGCGATGAGCTGGAGGTGCGCTCCTCGCTTCGTTAACAAAGTCGACGGGAGAATCTCCTCTGGATGGAGGTGGAGGTGGGGGGATGATCAGAACATCACAGTCATGATTATTCCACAACTTGCTGGATGGTTCAGCATCTTCTCCTGGTCTCTCCCGTTCACGGGGAACGGCTCCACATGTGCGCTCAACAGCTGACGCAGCGAGACGGCGGTCCAGTTCAGAACAAAGATAAAAGCGCTGCTCAGGGAGTCTGATATCAGCCGCAGGCTTCACGATTCAGGAAATTATGGTTCTTAAAAACGCGTTCTTTCCTGATACAATCTAGAATAATCCTCCAGCAGCACAAGCGCATCCATCTGGAGCTTTACGCATTACGCACAGGAGTAGACGCGGTGTTCATGTCTGTCAGACTGTTTCCACCTTCACAGACTGATGCTATAAATCAGTGGAAAAACTACAATGATGTGTGACAGGTGAGTGTCCTTCATCATGTCTCTGCTACTTGTCATGGAGACACTCTGCTGAATGGTCAGCGCGCGCGACTCACCGGCAGCTCGGTTAAACCCCCTGCCCGGCGCATCTTGCTTTATGCCACACTTATAATAACAGAATTATTCGGCTGCTAACAGACCTATGAAATGAATTATTAAAAGAACAAATCAATACTCTGTAAAAATCAAACGTTCAACCTCCTCCTACTGCAGAATGGTCTGATCTTTGCTTGGTAACCACATGTTGCGACTATTCGACTACAGACTCACAGTCGAAGCACAGTCCTGAAACGAATCGTCGAATCGTCGACATTTGGGGACACCCTAGCGATTAGCAATCCTGTTTCAAATTTTAATTATCGTTAAAACCGTGACTGATTATAGAACTTTGAAAAACTCCTAGCGATGCTGCTCATTGGCTGGAAGAGCAGTAGTAGTCACAGTTTGCAATGTTTAATTTATGAAAAAACAAGGCGAAAGGCAACAAAGGCACCCACATGGACAGTTCTCTCCAGATTTTTCCCTTTAAAAAGGAGGGTAGCAGATGGACTACTGCTCAACCTGGTGTAGATCTGGAGGAAGACTAGAACAGACTTCTACACTACACTGGTTCATGTGATCGCAGCTCACCTCAAATACGTCTCATGGTTGAAGTTTGTGTGATGACGGCCATCCAAACCCAGTAACCCCCCCCCTCCTCTGACACGAGGTTTGTCTGTATTTCTATTCAGAACCAGTGAGAATCTTGAAACTGCGTTAACATGTTAACGTATTAATGTATCCAGTCCTAGTTAATAACAAAGGTTACTTTGTTCCTCACTGGAAAAGTGATCATTGAAAGAATGTTGTTTGGCTTTGCCATGAAAGAAACGCAAATAAAACAATTTAAAGAAATGTGCGTGATTTAAATCCATTCAGTTGAATTTATAATCTAGATTATTCCCCTTCGAAAAAGAAATGGCAGATAGAAATTCTACAAAGCTGATGGTTTTAGGAATACCCGCCATGTTGACTTGTGATTATATATAGAAAAAAAAAGTCTTGTTTTGAACATTGGCTACATGCAGCTTTTAAAATGTGCAGACGTGTCTCATGAACTTCCTGTGCTGACCCATCCCTCCTTCTCCAGGGTAGAAATGTGGGGATATTTTCATGGGGATTTATTTTCCTGAAAAGCTTTTAAACAATAACAAAAGGCTCTATCTCTGAAAAAGAAAAATCCCACAAACGGTAGTGAAATAGTTAACGGTTCATTTAGTTTGATTTCTGAGATGTCTCTACTGTTTCTCACCGACCGTTGCTTTGCACCAACATTTGATCCCGCTCTGTACTCTTCATCTGTGGTGAACTTTGCCATCTTTTTTTTTTTTTTTTTTTTTTTTTTTAAGTTCCACCAGGCCCCAGCTCATCTGTGGTGGACTTCGCTAAAAAAAAAAAAAAAAAGAACAAAAAAGAACAAAAGAAAAAAGAATGAACTTGGTCATCCAAAGCATGTTTGCAGTTAAAGTGGTGCTGGAAATTAAGTCTAGTATATACATTTTGGTCCACATTTGACCTGCGTCAGACCTTTTAAAACCAAAGTATCTCCATGACAGTAGATGTGGCTCCTTTTCTCTGTGACGTAATGCTCAACTTCCACATCTGCTTCAGCTTCACCGTCTGAAATTTGTCCATTTTCACTGCTCAGCATCTCCAATAACAGCCGCTCTGCTGCATGTTTGGTGGTGCAGCAGTGAAAAAGGTCCCCACTCAAACTGTGTCTTGCTCCACCATGATCCCAGCATTTAGGATGTTTAAGCTGCTGTGGTAGAAGTATTGTTTAGTGAAACAAAGAAGCTAAACTTTTCCTAATAGTATCATTAACCAATTTATTAAAATCTATATATGAGGCAATACTGGGGGCACAGCTGATTATGACTGTTGCATGTACCTTTGTAAAAGGATTCAGGCTACTTAGGAACTCCAGGAGACCAGTTTTTCATGTCAGTGTTTGCTCCAGGTAATCAAGTACTCCACTTGTAGCGTTTGATTGCCGAAGGTTTTCTTTTTTTATTCAGGGATGAAAATACCTCAGAGGATGTTGTGCAGTTCCGCTGGTGAAATACAAATTAAGGTTAAGTCAGTTACCTTGAGCTATGTAGAATTTTCTTTGCAGCACACCAATCCTCATCAGTCCTCCCCATCGGTTTTCTCCTGTTGCCATGGTGAACGGGTCCTTTTTGTCACAATGAAGAAATTAACACCAGTCTTAATTAGACTTAAAGGCTTCAATTACCTTCATTCCTCCCGCCTTCTCCTCCTTTCCTGACCTTCTCTTTCCTCTCATCACCTTCCTCTCACACTTGAAAGGCGTATCAACATTCAGCCACGAGGCAAAATTAATGAGACCAGTCAGCCACCATCGAACCTCTGGGATTATGAACTGCTACAACTTCCAGAGTGATCCAGCCTAATCCATAAAATCTGAAACTTATTACCGACCAATCTGAGAGAACCATAGTTTTTAAATTTATTTTAAAAAGAAGTTCATATATAAATGGTTTATATTCATTTAGATCATTGAAAACATTTATAGATTAAATGAAAAAATTGTAATGTGTCAAAGACAGCAAGTCCAAATAGCCTTTTACTCCACATGAAGGTTTATGAGGCTAGAAACTAGCGTGGATGAGATCATACCTGTTCAGGATGTCAAAAAGCATGACAATAAATGTAAGAAAACTATTAATTACTAAAGGTTACATAAGATACTCTATGAATGATCTAAGCGCTATTATGGAGTTTTTAATGATATAAAGTTGTTCCAGATTTTTGTTTTTTTGTACGTATCAGAATAACGATGCTTTGACAGTCAATTTAAAATTAACATGACCTTCGGTGAGGGGGGGAGCAGATCAGAGTGTAATTATCTCCCTGAATGTTGTCTTCTGGTACTGCTAACTCTCTGAAAGAGTGCTAGTTGAGACCGGTCCCTAATTAACCCAAAATAGGCCTGGAACTGGGCTCCTCTTAATAGTAGCTTTTGCACAACTCTGCGTTCTGCTTCTGTCTCCAACAGACTGGAGACGGACCGTCCCTGCACCGGCTGAGCTATGACGAGCTCATCCATTCACGTTATAAAAGAGAGTTTCCACCATTCAGCAGTGTTAGATATTACAAAAGGTGTTTTAATATTTCATTTAAATTAACTCCAAAATAAAAAAACAGAAGTTAAAGTGGGGATGTGTAAAAAACAAAAGGACTGGGTGAGAGCACTTCGTTTTTCTAAAACACAAACAGGAAGTGATCCCATTCTCAAGCACCCTGCCAGTGTTTTTTTCTGAAAAACAAACAAACAAAAACGAATAAAACGAATAATCTTATCTCAGTCCGATAAAATGCTCTGATTGGAAAGTTTGGGTCTCAGCATTTCTGTGAACATATTTACTTGCATAAACAGCCAAGCACAGACCAGGAACGGTCCCCATGGCAACAGCACTCCCTGCAGTCACTGGAGAGCGACAGAAAAACTACGAAGGTCGTGACCCATCCTACCCAGATCCTAATCTGATCGAGCAGCCGCGAGATGTGCCTCATCCACAGATGGTCCTCCCTGCAGCCCGCAGGAGCCGGAATCTGCTGCCAACGCCTCCGTGTCGGACCTCAAAGGAACCGTAGAGCTCCGTGGCCGCGGCCTGAGCCGTTCCAGTGCTGCTGCAGGGATCTACAGGATAATACCGAGGGGGGGTTAATAGTCACTGATTGGTCGGTGCTGTTTGCAGCCTTTTGCTTTGTTTAATTGAAGTCCCGGCATATTTTCCTGCTGGATTCCAGACTGGTTCTTCTCTGAGGGAGGAGGAAGAAGAGGAGGAGGAGGGAAATGTTCTCATTATCACTTCCTTCCTCCTCCATCTCCTTGTTCATCCACAGCCCCCCACCTCCCCCTGCATTCTTTTTTCATTTCGCGCTTCTCCTCTTCCTCCCTGTTTTTCTCTACCTGCCTCCGCTTTCTTTTCACTTTCTTTCCACCTTTCTCACCCCAACCCCTCTCCTATACTTCCTTTCTTCTCACAATGTCTCTTTTTCTGCCCGGCTGCCAACACTGCTGGATAATTAGCTCCTCAGTGTGTGTGTGTGTGATTGTTCAGAGATTGCTTTTGTCTGCAACAATCATCATCAGCACCAACACTGTCATCATCATCTTCATTAAGTAGTATCATAAACCTGGTAGTGATCAGCATTCATGCGATGTTTATCACCTGAAAACTAATTCTTCATTTATAAATGTTTGATTTTTAGTTATTAATGTTGTCACTTTAGATGGAAAATGATAAAACACTTGATCATTAGTCACAAACATGGATTTGGAAGCAAGTTTTATCCTTAACAAAAGAGTGGAGCAACACGACTTTCAGTGCCAGAAAAGTTGGTAAAAATTTCTTTGTATGATTATCTAAAGGTACAGTGTGTAACAAAAGCAAAGGTCAAAAGCAGAAAAGGTGATATATAATTCAAAACTGATGTGTAACATCTATTGATGTGTAATTGCTTCACTAGAAAAGCTATTATGTGATTATTTCCTTAGAGTGACTCATTTATATCTACTTACTGTAGGTGCTCATACATGGAGGCTGCCATATTTGTTCTGACATTTTTACTATGGTGTCCCTGAATGGACAAAACAATGTGTGTGACGTGAGAACCTCTGAACTTTAAAACTGCTGTAGCAGCTTTGTTTAATGAGAGTTAGAGCACTGTTTAGAATAAGTTAAAAGACATTAAAAGTAGTTACTCATAGTACAGTCATACCTATACCTGAGACCACTGATCCACTCACAGATGAACACATCTTTATGTCTGGGAGAATTTTGGCCACTATCGGCCACCATACATTCTAGGGCTGCAACGATTACTCGAGTAATTCGATTCATAAAATTGCTAGAGGCAAAATAACTGCCTCGAGGATTCGTCAAATTCACTCTTTTTGCGCATCTGCCCGGATGGTTTTTCTGTTGCACAACGTTAACACAAGTGACATTCTGCTCGGACTGGCATTTCCACAGGGTATTTCTGTTGAGCATAACAATAAGCTTTATGCTAATAACGTAACTAAAGTGGAGGGAGGGAAAACTGTATGGGATCCTACAAACTGGACTGAAAGAGAGAGGAAACACAGTACCCTCTCCGCGGTTCGGTACGCACGTGATCCATGACATAAATAATAAAAGTCCTTTATTATTTGTAAAATCCGTGGATTTGGCTGCGCCTGGTCAGTAAAGGCAGTTCAGAGCGGGTCCGTCTGCTCTGCGCTCCGTGTGCAGCGCGGCCTCCGAAACTTAACAAGACCGTTTTAATCAATGGTTTAGTCGCCATCGGGGACACGCGGCTCGAGCCAGAAGCACGCTGTCGCAGCTCTCCTCTAAATATGGGCCTCGAGTCTGTTTTTGACAGAGCAGCTTCCAGAATCAGCTCATTAGTTCAGATGGGAGGAAATCAGACGTAGAAGTAGCAGAAAGCATCCGGTGACTTTCAATATAAAAGCCCCTTCAAGTTTACAGCCGCTGAACTACCTCAAACGTTACATTACCAGGTTAAAAGCCTATCAGAGGGTCTCAGCTTTTTTTTTTCTTTTTTTAATTTTCATAACAATAAATAAATGATCAGTGCTGTATTCAGGACAAACTCTGCACTGTAGAACTCTGAAAGCTAGAAATTCTGGCTCTTGCAATCAATTTAAGTTGTGAAATTTAAATAACTTGCAAAATGTCCAATTTATCCGATTACTCGATTAATCGTCAGAAGAATTGCTAGATTACTCGATTACAAAAATAATTGATAGTTGCAGCCCTAATACATTCACAACAGTGCTTGGAATATGAAGTTATTTGAAAGAAAACCGTACCGTACCGTCTTCTTCCGCTTATCCGGGATCGGGTCGCGGGGGCAGCTGCCGAAGCAGGGAAGCCCAGACTTCCCTCACCCCGGACACAGCCGCCAGCTCATCTAGGGGGATCCCGAGGCGTTCCCAGGCCAGCCGGGAGACATAGTCCCTCCACAAGACCCCCAGGTCTCCCCCGGGGTCTTGTCCTGGTGGGACGTGCCTGGAACACCTCACCAGGAAGGCGTCCAGGAGGCATCCTGAGCAGATGCCCGAGCCACCTCATCTGGCTCCTCTCTATACGGAGGAGCAGCGGCTCTACTTTGAGTCCCTCCCGGATGACAGAGCTCCTCCCCCTTTCTCTAGGGGAGATCCCGGCCACCCTGCGGAGGAAACTCATTTCGGCAGCTTGTACCCGCGATCTTGTTCTTTCGGTCATGACCCACAGCTCATGGCCATAGGTGAGGGTAGGAACTAGATGGACCGGTAAATCAAGAGCTTTGCCTTCTGGCTCAGCTCCTTCTTCACCACGACGGACCGATGCAGCGTCCGCATCACTGCAGACGCCGCACCGATCCGTCTGTCCATCTCCCGCTCCATTTTTCCCTCACTCGTGAACAAGACCCCTGAGATACTTAAACTCCTCCACCTGGGGCAGGACCTCACTCCCGACCCGGAGAGGACACTCCACCCTTTTCCGGGTGAGGACCATGGTCTCGGATTTGGAGGTGCTGATTCTCATCCCGGCCGCGTCACACTCGGCTGCAAATCGCTCCAGCGAGAGCTGGAGATCACGGCCCGACGACGCCAACAGAACCACATCATCTGCAAACAGCAGAGACCCGATCCTGAGGCCACCAAACCGGATCCCCTCAACACCTCGGCTGGACTAGAAATCCTGTCCATAAAGGTTATGAACAGGATCGGTGACAAACAGCAGCCTTGGCGGAGTCCAACTCTCACCGGGAATGGATCCGACCTACAGCCGGAAATGCGGACCAAGCTCTGGCACCGGTCGTACAGGGACCGGACAGCTCGAACACGGGGGTCGGACACTCCGTACTCCCGGAGCACCCCCCACAGGAATCCCCGGGGGACACGATCGAACGCCTTCTCCAAGTCCACAAAGCACATGTGGACTGAGAGAAAACATGAAATACCCATCTTTACCACTAGATGCAAGTAATTCTTACATACTGTATCTTTAACGTTAATTAGACTAAAGTAATAGTTGAGTATCCCATGAAATGAATTGTTCTGTTTTAGACATTCTAAACTTATTTTGTTCCAGATTCGAAATTTTCTTTCTGGAAAAGTTGAGCCAGAAGGACTCTCTGAAAAAAGATATTTAAAATCTGAGAAGACTTTATTTCCACTGGTAAAGTAAGGTTTTAATAAAATCATGAATGAATACATTAAAAAAAAAATCAACAAAATATAAAGTTGCTTGTTTTTTTGTTTTTTGTTTTTTGAAAAATTGTACACCTGCAAATCTAAAACTAGATAACCTTAGACTGATGCTTCCTTTCAGCTCTGCAAAACCTCATCCTTGTGTATCTACGTGTGAGTCTCCTTTTGATGAGGAGGGGTAAAGTAGGAGGATGAAGTGCAATGGAGGTGATGATAGACAAGGGATGGGAAAGGGGCATTTTTCTTTCACAACATGTATCCTAGCAACAGGCTGCTTTTGAACTGGCATGGAGAAAGGGTCCACGGAAGAGAGCCCACAAAAAGATGGGAAATGAAAGAAAGAGTGAGCATATCGGCTAATAATGGGCTGTTGGCGGCAGCGAAGGTGCAGCAGGTCGGAGCAGAGAGACGGAGGGTCAGGCAGGTGAGGCAATGAGGCATAGCAGCCACCACTAAAATACTATTTTACACAAAAAGAAAGTGAAGGAGTCTGACTAACATGTTTTGGTTCATCCCTCTATAGTTTTGTGGCTGCACCTGTAAAGGCTTCATCATTTCTGAGTTTACAGCGTGTTGTTGGAACAAGGAACGTCCTCTGGTCTGCAAGTCGAGAGAGCAGACGGTTCATCTGGATGCAGCAGTTCAGACAGATAAAATGAGGAAGACTTTAATGACAGAAATTTAAATTTTATGGAAAAGTGGTCTGAATTCAGTGACGGGAAGCTGACATCTATGAGTTCGATTCAGTTAGAATGATTTTGCAGCTGTAATTGAATGCAAATAAAATCAGTTTGCATTTTGAAATCAAACTTTGTCTCATGGATGGATGGATGGATGGATGGATTTGTTTCATTGTCACCCCTTTTAAAAAAAGCGAAAAAAAACCTTAAGTTCTTTTTCAAACATCACGAATGCAAAGCAAAAAAGTGCTCCAAGATTGAAGTTGCAGATGCTCATGCAGCCAGGAAGCCATCTGCTCTTTCATTGGATGGTTTGATTTGTCATCGTCCAATCAGATAGAGGTGAAAAAACAGGGACAGAAATCAACACCTCCAACTTCAGTCTTGCTCACAGTTGTTTGCTTTGTATCCATGAACAGATGTTTGCAGAAGAACAACCATGCAAATCCTTTTCTACACATTCACAAATGTGAATTTTTCAGGCAGTTTTTTTTTTTACAGGGTGACTTGATTTACATACTGACTGAAGTTATTTGCAAACATTCATTTACAGCTGCAAAATTGGTATCGCTGCTCTGGCTGATTCCAAAAGAAGCTAATCGCAACAATCAAGTGGAGGTTATAAAAGCCTGAATTACGACGTTTATATGGAGACTGTGTCCCCTTTTGGATTGAAATAATTCCGAAATAAGATTTTAAGGAAGCTGTTTACGTGGGAATCAATTTATTTTAATCTGGTGTTATTTTTTTAAGCAGAATGGTCTGGTCTGACATGCGCAGAATGATGTTACATCACGCAAATTATCAAAAATGGAGGTCTACAAACTGATCATCATGGTTGTTATGGTTTTTGCAGTGCTTTAATCAAGCAGTAGCTGATACTCAAGCGCTCCTACTGCAAACAATGAAAAGAAAAAGGCGTTTGAATTAAAAACAAGCTTTTAGAGCAGAGTTTACATTCATGTTCTGATGCCCAAATATGAGAAACTGAAGTTGCCACAAACTAAAAACTCCTGGGTCAAACTGCTGGGTTAAAAAGGGACTGACTAGTTTCTGGGTTATTTCAACCCAGACATTTGGGTTTTTGGGTTGTTGACTAGGGCTGGGCGATATGGCCTAGAATCAATATCACGATATATTGAGCAGTTCACCTCGGTAATGATAAATGGACAATAACGGGTTACAAACTGGATGGGGTGGAGTCATGTGACTACAGGCGGTGGTACGTGTAGCTCAGGATCTTAAAAGGACATGAGCACAGCCTGTCTGTAAACAGCTAAAAACACTTCTCATTTTGATAAATCGCTGATATTCTGCCCTTACTGGAACTTGATGTGACTTCAGTAGTTTGACAGTTAACAGGTTTCTCAATAAATACCCCGGAGGCAGTGGATACGTTTTGGATGTTTATGAGAGGTACTATGAAACTGAAATACATACAAATGACATATTCAACTTAAATGAGTTAGATTCTTATTTACATATGAGCAAATATTACTTTGTGTGCATGAAACACAGTGATGCGTTTCTCCACTATTTATACACACACACACACAACTACCAATAAGCATGAATGCTAACTTAACATTGAAAAACCTGTAGACTGGCTAACACAATTAGCATCGCTACCGTTTTCAAAACGTTTAACACAAACAACATTCCTTCAAATGTTTATCACTTAACACTGACGTTAAAAACAGAAAACGCGGAAAAGATGCAGTGCAGGAATGTTGCTGCAAGAAACCACGGCAAGTCAGAGTCAGTAACAACGTCCTGCACGGCAATTCCACTGCCAGCTTTCTTAAAGGGGCAGCACACCGAATATACCAACATGGGAAAAATGACGTGGGTTATCGCTGTAAATTTCGGTGTCAGTAAATCTATCGCCCAGCCCTTTTGTTGACCCAACTTCTGGGTTAAAATAACCCAACATTGTAGTCAACATAACCCAACTTCTGGGTTAAAATAACCCAACATTGTAGTCAACATAACCCAACTTCTGGGTCAAATATTCAACTCGAAAGTTAGGTAAAAAACAACAACCCAATTTTATGGGTCTAAAATTAGTTGATCAAAAACAACCAATAATGGGTTATTTTTGGCCCAGAAGTTTTTTGTGTGCACATAAGATACCCTTAACTAAGAACCCCTGTCTTATGTCATCAGTCACAGATACAAAGTAATTAGTACATGCCACCACAGTAACTGCTGTATCTATGTAACTGGAAGATCGTAGAACCCACAAAATGGCTGCAGGGTTTGTCTACAGACGAAGTCCAAGAATCGAGCCTTGTGGGATCCCCCCGCCCCCTACCCGGAGGTGGAGGGAAAACCATCGGTGGTGACACAAGAGAAGACGACCTGGAGAGCTGTGCCTTTGATGCCCTCACACTGCGCCCGCCTGAAGATAAGGATCTCATGAAGTCACAAAGCACGAGTAGTACACAGTAGTACACAGTAGTACACTGTCACCAGAGTCCAAAAAACATCATTAAACCCTGAACAGAGCCGACTCAGCGCTTTAGGGAGTTTTAGAAACTGAACAATGAGGCTGGAAACTGCATTTTCATTTCTAACTTGGTGGTTCCTTTAAAGCCTGGGATACACTGTGCGATTTTTTTCGATCATTGCTCGCAGCTCCAACTCAAATTGTGCGAATCAGTCGCAGAGTTCAAAAGTTCACAGCTTGCGCTGTCTGTCCTCATACTGTACGAACCGACGCTCGGATGCGAGCTGACTACTCACACTGTGCGTCCTCAAAGACACGTTGGGGTCTTGAAGAATCCTGACATGCAACGCAATGAATACAGCCAGTAGTAGAAGAAGAAGAAAACGGAGGAGAAGAAGAGGAAGAAGAAGAAAATGGAGAAGAAGAAGAAGAAAATAACAGCAACAACAACAGCAGCAACATTATGCTATCACCAAAAAAACTGTGCTGCCTTGGCGATTGGCGCTCTTCTTTGTGAAGAATTTGCCAAAAATAAAAGGCGACGACGTCGCGTGTGGACGAGGAATTGTCTGAGCAGACGTGGGCTGTACAGTCTGCCGGTTCTACAACGAGATCTCCATCCAAATGACAAGCCGAGTGGCCATGCTGCCTCTGGTTTACTTCAGTTTTTGTTTCACGCATGCGAAATGTGAAAATCTCCGAGGAAAGAGTTCTCAGTCTGGTCGTGGCGCCGCTTCAACATACGATTCACTCACGAGCCACGACCAAAATATCAAACAGGTTTGATTTTCTCGTGACTCACGATTTCTGATCGTGAGCTCGTCGTGAGGTGCCAATCGCCTCTCGTGACCCCCTAGTATACTGCACGACGCACGACACACGATTTGGCCAAAAGTCGGCCCGATCACCAAACTTGTTGCTCAAAAACGGCCAAAAATCGCACAGTGTATGCCAGGCTTAAAAGAAGTTTCCCTCTCCACTGCCCCCCCACCCCCACCCACTCTTCTCCCTGGTTTCTGTTCAGGAAAAAGAACCTGAGAATGAATGTGTTTTCTATGAATGCTCCACAGGACTAATGTCCCGGGAGATGTTCACGTCGTCCCGAGTGTGTTTTCATTGAAGTGCATCCTGCAGATGACCACCGCTCCCCTCTCTGACTTTGACCCCTTTGTTGGGCCAGTAGAAAGTCCGGGGGTCACTGTTTGTGTTTTTCTGCACACATGCATGTTGTTCTGCAATGTCCTGCCTAAAGGTGTCCCCTGAACTCAATCACACACAAACACACACATTACACACCTATCCCTAACCAATGGCCTACATAGCTACGAGTGTGTGTGTGTGTGTGTGTGTGTGCATGCTGTCACATAAACTAGAGTCCCAGGCCAGTGATATGCCCTGCAACTGCAAAGAGAAGCGAGGGCAGTCCTGTGTACGTCTGTCATTTGAGCTTGAATCTGTATATCTCTCTGCATTTTTGCAGTATTTCTGTCTCTTTCTTTTTTAGCCACATTTGGATTTTTCATTACTTAAAGATATGAATTGCTTACATGTAGCAGTGTGTGTATTTTTTATTGCTGTTGTTGGACAATATGTGCGATCCTCCTTTTGGTGAGCACGCCTCCCCTTTTGGTTGTGATGCCTATCATCATTTCAGCTTTAGAAAGATAGTTTGATTAAACACGTTTACATAATGGTTGTTTGGATTTGATATTTTGTTTTAATTGATGTGAGAAAACTGTGTGTGTGGGGGGGGGTGTTACTGTCTGTGTTGTTTTGTGTCATGTTTGGTTTTAGTTTCAGGGAAAATGAACATGGGAGTAGACGGGGAGGACAAACGTCCTTCCTTTCAGTCTCTTGCATCTCACTTCTTCATTGTGTTTATTTGTGAGTGTGACTTTTCCTGGAGCGGTGCTGTATGGTGGCCAGGTCCTTCTGTGGCAGGGAGATGGAAAAGGGCACTGCTGGTCTGGCATGCTGTAAATATAGACATCGGGGGGGGGGGGTTATCAGGTTAGGAGTCCAGTGTCCAGTGTATTGTTCCCCCAAAAACTACAAATCTCAGAAAAAATGGCGGTAGGGATGCACAATATTGGAATTTTGGCTGATATCTGATATGACGATATTTAAGAACTCATGTGGTCGATTACCGATATTGATACCAATATTAAAGGGACTTGAGGCAAGATTAAGAAACGAAACTCGCGACTGCCGCGACTGGCGCTTCAGGTAACTGCAGCCACGAGCCAAGCCGTCACGGGAGCACAAACTGAAGCTATGATGTTGTTTACTAAGCTTTTTCTTCGTAGTTACAATTTTTTGTGTCTTTCAGTTGATCTAGATCGTATTCTGATGGCAGAAGAATCCATAACTATCGCTTACATTGTTTGAATTTACCGCGACCGGCTTCTTCCTTTATCAAAACAGCGGATGTAGCGTCATCTGACGTCACGTCCGCAGGGCAGCGCGGGAAATTCGGACACCGAATTGCAGCGCATTTTGCAGCACACAGCCTGTTCAAGGCAACAGAGAGAAACGTGGGTGGAAACGTTCTTTTTGGTATTTAGCGCTTCATCACCCATTAGTATGAAAAAAAAAGGACATTCATGTTTGTTTTTTTAAAAATTCCTGCCTCAAGTCCCTTTAAAGCTGGAAAATGATTCATTCCCTGTGCAAAATTAGAAAAATCCCTCTACTTGTTTTATGTATAACAAGTTAAACTTAATGACAGTTGTTCAAACAAAACTTATAGGATATTTGCGTTATATCCTAGAATGACCTAGATTTTCTTGAGAAAAACCAAAACCCCAAAACAGGGGATATTTGGTTATTTACACAAATGACCGTGTATAAACTCTGTTCACACAGACTCAAACACACACAATGTGTTAACAGCTGTGAGAAAGCACCCCCCCCCCCCCCCCCCCCCCCCCCCCAAAAAAAAAACCACTTTTCCCATAGAAAAAATGTCAAACTGGGATTTTATTTGTAAAGAATACTAAAGTTTAGGCTTTAAAGATATCAGAAACTTTATAATTCAGGTAGATGAAGTGTTTTTTTTTTTTTTAGTTGGTTTGTTTTGCCACTGTATCATAACACGCACAGTCACGTGTAGGCTACCGGAACAACAGCCGATCAAGACGCAACAGTTAATGGGAAGGGTTGGTCTGCAACCCTTAGATAGAGGCATGTCATGTAGCAACGTCAGCACACAACACGCCCACCACACGCCCACCACACATGTGAAATCACGGTAAAATCTAACCCTAACCACGATACACCCACCGACACGCCTCTGGGTTGAAAACTGTAGACGATACACTAACAGCCAACAGCTGACTGACGGAAGTCCACCATGTTTGTTTACACTAAAAGTCTCGTCACTGAGTCTCGTTTGACTACACGAGATTTGCAATATTGACAGTGAAGAAGCCGCTTCTCTGCTAAAGAATCATATAGTGTGGGGTGTGCTCCATACTGCACACCCCACACTATATGATCAGAAGAGAGAGATCCTGGGCGATCGGCCTTTTGTAATAATCAAGTTCAAGTGTGTGGTCTCTAAATCTGTGAAGGTGTGAGGGATCCTGTGGTGTGTACCCAGCTTCCATCCTGTAATAACATATAGTAGCTGCTCTGCTGTGTGTTTAGTGGTGCAGCAGTGAAAACGGTCCCCCCCCCCCCCAGTGTCCTGCTGCACCACATTCCCAATGTTGTTCGGTCTGTTTAAACCAGTGTAAGTGTGTACCAGTGTGGTATAAGACAAATTCACACCATAACTAGAAAAGAAGAAACAGTTTTCTGTGTGAAGTGAACAGTGCTACCTCACCATGATTCCAAAACGGCTGCTATATTTATCATGAAACTGTATTTCTTGAGCCGAGTATGTAAAGGATCAGCAGGGCTAATTGTTCCTTCCAGGAAATGCTGTTTGGTGATGCAGGTGTGAAGCAGGTTTATGGAGAGTTTGAACAGAAGAACATCTTGTAAGTGCACCCCATCCATTCTCAGCATAGAAATGCTGAAAATTTTTTTTTTTTTCTGCAGTGTCATTATTTCAGAAGGGTGTTTTACCCCTAGCTACTATAATCCTGGTCCTCACATCGTCCTCTATATCCCGTCCACTGTCTCTCGTCTTTCCTCAGCATCCAGCTACAACCCTGCCATCATCCTGTCCTCCCTCCCCTCCTTCCGCCTGCTCCTCTCTCCTCTCCTGCAGTTGTAATGATAATGGGGATGGGTGGAAGAAGTTGAAAGGGTGGACGTTAGAAACATCTCCTCTGTGTTCAGCTGCAAATGGTTGCCATAGCAATGCCTATTACCTGCACTTTGAGATGAAGGGGGGATGGAGGGGGTGGTGGTAATCACAGAGAGAGAGAGGTAATGGGTCAAGAGATAGTGTCCTATTCCTTCTAGTGTGTGTGCGTGTATGGGTGCGTGTGTGTGTATGTGTGTGTGTGTGTGTGTGAAGGTTTTAGTTCATCAACTTGTCATTAGAAGCTTGATATCTGGTGAAGGGTGAGCTGGGAACATCACTTCATAGCAATGATAACACGCCCCCATGCAAAGTTCCCTCCACCTGTCCTCATCCAAACATTGATCAGAAGCATTGATCTGATTAATGATTGGGTTTTCCAGAACTTACTTCATGAAGAAAAAGTTGAAACAATAGTTTTTGGGGCCAAGGCAGAAAGATTAGAAGTCAGCGTTCTGCTTCAAACTGTGACGCTGATGTCAATCAAGCCGAAAATCTGGGACTCGTCCAGAACTCAGACCTGAATTTCAGCATCTCATCAAGACGGTTGTGGAGTCAGTTTGTTATCACTTCAACAACATCTGGAGGATTAACGGACTGATGACTCAGCAGGATTTATGCATCCATCTTTAGTGGACTAGACTAGTGGAATGCTGTTGCAGGTCTCTCTAAAAGTCCATCAGACAGCAGCAGTTTGTCCAGAACGCTGCTGAACCAGACCTCACCAAAGCTCCGTTTCTACCGAGGAGTCCAGCTCGGTAGCTACTGGATGGGTCTGAACCTTCTTTTCTTTTGCGTTTCCACAGGCTAAACCTCTGAAAGGTACCAGAATAACTCTTGTTACTCTTTGGTCCTAATTTTACTGATCCAACCCAACACACCGCAATCAGTTGGTTGGTTTGAAGAAGCAATAAGATCCGATACTACTGTTGAATGAATGAAGCGTATACCTTTCCATGTGAGTAAAGGCATCAAGGCTTCATAAACATTTAGCCTTGTTAGAAAAAAGGTAACAAATTAACACAGATATAAATTAATATCTTAATATTATTCATTAACGAAAAAAGTTTACATTAGTGCAAAAATAAATAACACTTCTCTGCTCAGCGTGACGACGTAACCGGTGTTACGTCAGAATTGAACTGACTAGATCGCATTAACTGTTTGGGGTGGTAAAAAATATTGATACACTGAAATATCACAACATTTTCATATGCCAATACCATATCTATATTTAAAAACACAGGCATTGATCTGTTTTACTAACAAAATCTCGCGAGATTTAATCGCTCTGTTATGAAATTTTGTGAGATTTCATGAAATCCTGTGAGATTTCGTAACAGAACAATGAAATCTTACAAGACTTTGTTAGTAGAATAGTCAGTATTGCGTTTTTAAATATAGATATATCGGCATATGGAAATATCACAATTTTTTTTTACACCTTTAGTAACTGTATTTCTGTGTGATATTAATAAAAAAAAAAAGAAATGAATGGATCAGACTTAGGGATGCACGACATAATCTGCCCCCTATCGGTATTGGCCTTAAAACTGAATATCGGACATTGGCCACTCCACGATATTTAACCGTTATTCAGTCCACTGTTTCTAAAGTTAAAAAAAAAAAAAAACTAAACAAAACTTCTTCCTCTTCTTCTTCAAAAACTTCTTTTTTAAAGACTTTAAAACTTCTAAAGACTAGCAGTAGGAAAAAATATCAATACTTTGAAATATCGCAATATTTTCATATGCTGATATCATATTGACATTTAAAAATGCGGTATTCATGTATTTTTATAACAAAATCTTGCAATATTTCATCATTCTGTTGCAAAATCTGAGAATTCACAAAAATTTTGCAGTATTTTCATATGCTGATATCACGTTGACATTTAAAAACGTGGTATGAAATCTTGCAATATTTAATCATTCTGTTACGAAATCTTGTGAAAATTCACAAAATATTGTGAGATTTTGTGACAGAACTATGAAATCTCGCGAGATTTTGTAAAGAAAGTAGATCGATGCTGCGTTTTTAAATATTAATTTGATATTGGCATGTAAAAAGTATCCTGATATTCAGTGTATTTTTCAAAGTGTCGGAAACGGACAGCAAAACTGCTATTTGCAATGACTGCTTTTTTTTTTTTCAGCTTTAGTATCTGTGTCAATATCGGTTATCAGCCACATGAGTTTTTAAATATTGGCATGTCGGATATTGGCCAAAATTCCAATATAGTGCATCTCTAATCAGAATGCTGGATTGGCTAAATTTGTCCGATATCTGATCCAGTTAATTAGTCAATATCGGAGCCGATATCAATCCGGGTATCGGATCAGTGCATAGCGGCAACAGCACCGTGTTTATAAAACAAGGTGCTGAACAAAGTTTTTACTATAAAGGGACGTAACAGGTCTCAGAAACTGTATGTGTCAAGTATGACACGCATGCTGTTAAAGGGTTAACACGTTTCTGGTTATTGACTTTACATGTGGAACGTTCCTGCGTTTGTTTCCTGTCCTACTTGTGTTGAGGACCTAAACATGCAGAGCTGTGCTCCTGGTTTGCATGTGACATCACGACCAGGTCTGCTCTCTGTCTGTAAACTTAAAGCATTAAAACACCATGCATAAGTGAAAATCCCCCCCCCCCCCCCCCTTACTTTTCAGTGTGTGGACGGAGTATCAGGAGCTGACTTGTCCCTGAAGCGTGTAGCGGTGGTGGAGGATTTCTTCGACATAATTTATGCCATGCACGTTGAGATTGGCACAGATCCAGGAAAAACACCCAAACACGCCGGCCAGAAGAAGACCTACAAAGCTGTGAGTATATTACACCCTGCAGGGTTTATACTGTCTTTAATAAACTCTGCTGTCTGGTTCCTAACTGGCTCTCATCAGCTTTTCTTCTCCTCATAAAGTGCCTCTGCCCAAACGTCACGCACGCCTGGTTTTAGCTTGAGATCAGAAACATACTGAAGCATTAGTTAAGGCCTGTACTTGTGTTTCTAGGTGAGGGAACCATTATTATTATTATAGCAGAGTTAAAGGATAACTTTTTTTTTAACCTGGAGTTTATACGTGGATTTACTTACCAGTAAAATTTCTGTATCACTTTGACTCCTTCAGGTGATGTTTAGATTAAGCCACCCTCCGGCGTGCATCCATATAATGGGAGAGATGGGGAAGCCTCTTTATATAAGGATTATCTGCAGCAAAACTCCTTCATTTGACCAATACTTTAAGAAAAATCAACGAACAAATAAGTACTATTGTCCTGTGAGTATTGGTGAAATTAAGGAGTTTTGCTGCAGATAATTCCTCATACAGAGGCTGCCCCGTCTCTTCCATTATATGGATGCACGCCGGAGGGCGGCTTAATCTAAATATCACCCGAAGGAGTCACTGTGATGCAGAAATTTTACAAATTTTAAAACTCCTAGAAAGAAGGTCCAGGTTAAAAAAAAGACAGTTATCCTGTCAGGAAGACTCATATTATCTACAGTCCGAGAGGAGGAGGAGGGCTTCCTCAGGCAGTAGCGGCTGTGAACCGGGGAGCTGAGGAAGGAAGCGGTGGTTCAGGAAAGGATCTCTGGAGGTTAGTTGTGACCTTCTGTGAATGTCCACAGAACATTCAGAAAAGTTTCCATCTTAAGGATCCAGAGACAACTTCATCTGCGCATCACAGCCAACTTTACCAGAACCGTCAGCACTTCCTCGAGTTGTCTGACTGCGTGACTTTCAGCTGAGAGAGAGACATGCCGAAGATCCTGAACAATTTCCCGTTCAAAGTCTACCATTGTGGCAGTGGTTCACTGGATCAAAACCTCCACGAGGTCACGCGTAGTAGAGGCAAAGCCGAGGCGATTCAAGCGGAGCTCTGCTCCATCGTCTCCCTGCAGCCTGAGCTCTGCTCATTCAGTGTGTTGTTTGGCCAATAGGAGAAGATCTGCCCCCAACACACACCTTGAAAGACCATCCCCTCATTTACATAATGAGGCAGAAATGGATAAAGAAATGTAAAAACAAGACAAGGAAATGTGAAATGGAGGAACAGAAATAAATGCGCTTGGAAAAATAAATAGAGGAAGAAAAAGCAAGATTAGAAATATTGAGGGGATAAATGTGAATTTAAAAGGTGCCAATAAATAAATAAAATGCCAGATGAAAAATGCAGAAAACATTTATGGGGAAAAGAAAATGTAAAAAGAAAAAATAGAAAAATAAATACAGGTGTTAAAATGAGGGAAAGAAATGTAAAAAGCATCAAATAAATTAAAGCTGGGATTGGCAAAGCTTGAAAAACGGTTTGAGCAAGCTACATGTAAAAAAAAAAAAAACCACACCACCCAAAACTACGCCTTCAGAGTGAAGGGATGTGTGCGCCGACGGGACATAAATGCATTGATTGGTTCTTTCTGTACGCTGTGATTGATCAATTCCTGCCATTTGCACCAAAAGGCAGTGATTGGTCAGTTTTTACAGACCTGCAGCTCTCACAGAGGTCCGACTTTTTTTCCTTCCTTTTTATTAATACATGATGTAACGACTACTGTCAGGATGGAAGGACCATTTCACCCAGTAAAACAAAAAGTGTTTCTGAACAGGATTACCAACTCTGGCTTCAACTGATTAAACAAAAATTACACAGAAAAATAAGTAGGTGTATAAACAGAAAGTTGAATTAAAACAGCTGAAAATGACAATAGAAATATACATTTATGTCACATTTGATTGGTTTGTTGATGTAAAAATGATTTTTTTTTTATGTCTGTGTGACCAATTGGCATATTTAGTTCTTTTTGAGCCATTTTCATATTTTTATGTTTATTTTTGATTTTGCCAGTTTTGTCCCTCCATATTCTTTGTGTGTTTTTTAATGCAAAAACTGCCAGTAGAAGTTGAACTCTTTTAATCCCAATCTCCATCTCCATGCAGACATCATGTTCCAGTTCACCCTCAGTTGTCAGATTATGAGGCTAAAATGATGTAAAATGACTGTATCAATAGATATAGCACCATAAAGACCAACCAGAACAAGAATCCAGATTTTTTTTACTAACAGAACTTTGTAGAAATAACACCCAGATCAACAGTGAAGCCTTTTCTTATCTGCATATCATCTCTCCAGTCTTGGGTTTCGAGCATTGAAACAAACCTATGTCCATATTTCCACTTTTTCCTCATTTCCAGTTATTTCTGCTACTATTTACCTTCTGTCCTCACAAAACCACCTCCAACTGCATCAGAAAGCTCTTCTTGGCTTCATTCCAGCCATAGAGGACCATTATTTCCCTTCTTTTTAGACACACACAGAACTTTCTGCTCACTTGTTGATCTTTGGCTGCTCCTGATTGGACGTAACTGTCAATTTAAGCTCTCTGATTGGTGGAAAGTTTGACAGGAAGCGGCTTCATTGTCATTCCCAGGTCTAAATAGAGGTCTCTTAGCAACATAGTAGTGATAGTGATGTTTTTATGATGAAATAGGATAAATAATGCTGTTATCATGGATCATTGTGGATTTACCAGATAGTCTTTGAATAGACACAACATTTTGTGGCTGGATTGTACAACTCCTGGACGAGATATAAATGCCTGGAAAACTCCTTTAGATCATCTTAAGGGTAAACTATCCATCATAATTAACCCCACAGAGTTACACACCACCGTTTCTGAGAAACTGTTGGTAATATGAGAGAGTGCTCAGGGTCACCAGTGATCTACTGGAGTTCTAAGGGTTAATACACCTGTACTTTATTACCTTGTCTGTCATGTGTGTGTTTTTCCCTTCATCATACACACTTATTCTCTCATTCCTGTCGACATCTCTGCCTCAGATTGCGGAGACGTATGCCTTCCTGCCCAGAGAGGCGGTGACTCGCTTCCTGATGAGCTGTGGAGAATGCCAGAAGAGGATGCACATCAGTACGGCAGGACAGGAGTGCAAAGGTACCAACACAACACAGCTCAGCACGAGCTCTAGTCAGCTCAGCGTGAGCTTTATGCTTTTATTTTATTCATTTGTAGCATTTTAACCTTTAATTTTCTTTGTGTGCATGCTTTTGTGTTTATGTGTGTACATGAGTGTATATATGTCTGTTCATATGTACTTACATGAGTGTTTTTAATTCTGTGCAGCACTTTGTGCGACGGTGGTTGTTGTAAGCGTGCTATAAAAAAATAAACCTGAATTCAACTGAACAATTATGATGCAATTAAAAAAGGAAAGATAGCATTTTTCCTCTCTTACTTGTTTATTTCCATCTGATAAAGAGAGAATAATAATGATAAAAAAAAAATCAGCATTTACAAATGAACATTTCTGATATTTAAAAGAAGCATAATCCAATCTGTGACCAATTCAATTCAACTTTATTTTTTTTATTTGTATAGCGATAATTAGCCACATGTTGGCTAATACCTGCTAGTATCTGATATCTGGCAGCCAGACGTCCAACATGAACTCCTCGAATCTTTGCTCTTGGAGCAGAGTATAGTTGTATCACTCAGAATATGAGCTACAACCTCACAGCTGAACATTTCATTTTTCCCTACCAGAGCATGGGCGGCCCGGGTCCTGGACTACGTGTCAACCTGGGCTGCCCGGGCCTGGCCTGTTTGCTTTCACACGGACAAAATTTGTGTTCAGATGTGCTCCGGCCCGTGCCCGAGCACGGCATGTGAAAGACCCGAAGTTACCTCCCTCTGAAACAGGATAGAGTTAACACTCCGTCTCTGGTTTGAGTTACCTCCCTTTTTTAAACGGGAAACTCACTTTCCCTCATTTTAGGGTAAACAGACTCAGAGTTTGCACTGAACCTTTATGAAACGGATCCCTGAACTAATGATATTCACTCATTCTGGGATCTAAACAGAGTCTGGATTTAAACTCGGTGAAGTTCTTCGGTTTATTTTTTATGTTGCATATTTTGCCGTCGGCATCCGTACATCTGTTTCCTCCCTCTGCCCGTCCTTCCACAACCTCCAGTTTCTTCATCCCTGCTGGTTTTCTTATTCCCATTTGTCCCTTCCAGCTTCTCTCCCACCATCACCCCCTCTTCATCCCGTCCCGTCAGTATATTCCTTCACCCCTTCTTCTCCTTTGTCACCTTGTCTTTCTTCTGCTCCCCATCATCCCTCCTCCCATTTTCTTTCTTCTCATCCCTCATTAGATAAAGAAGTTATTGCTGTCCCCTCTCTCTCTCTCTCTCTCTCTCTCTCTCTCTCTCTCTCTCTCTCTCTAATTAGCCTAATTAATGGCTGTTAACAAAGACAATGGTTCAGGAAACACGCTAATTTTCCACCGAGTCTGGGGAGAAAGGAAGAGGGAGGTGGGGCAGTTTTGGGGCTGGGAGGGAGAAATCTTAAATTTGAAAGGAAAAGATGGAGAGAGAGGAGATGAAGATGGGAGTATTTGAGATGAAAGTACAAAGATGTGCGCATGATATAAAAACAAACACAAATGTAACTATTTTTCAACACAGTTTGCCCATTTGATGAACAATACTTTATCTGAAAATTTCTGAAATGACTGAAGATAAATGATTTAATTAGAATATTTAATAATCTGTGCACAATCAAACACACACACACACACACACACACACATGCAGTCATTATGGCAGGGAAACGGTGTGTGTTGTGCCGCTCAGAGAGAGGGAACAGTTAATTGCCTTTCGACACTGTGGGGGTTCAGCCTCTTCCTGACACACACACACGCGCACACACACACATATGCACGTGCACACACACATGCACAAGACCCCATCCCCTTTATTGCTATGCTGAGTGTATTTCGCTAAAGTTCAGTTGTGAATTATTAAATGCAATTAATCAGTGTGGATGGAGGCCTTGTTTAACTGATACAGGCAGCAGACAGGGAAAGGGGGGGGGCGGAGGGGGGTCTTTCTTTGGTACCCCCCCAAAAAAGTAATTATAAAATTACAAAAAACAAGTAATTTAAAAAAGAAAGTAACAATCTTGTCATCATAACCATTGTTGTCAGTATCGTTCCTGAAGTCATCATCATCACATGAAATTTTCAGTGAGGTGGCCAATCAGTAGAAATGACTCCCACCAGCGTCCAGCAGCATCGCTGTTCACTCCAGATACTCTCTTAGAAAAATACAGGATTCTTGGGTCTCTGGAAACCATTAAAAGCAGCTCTGAGCTTTTTTCCAACGTCAAACCCAATTATATTAACTCACTGGCTGCCATTCACGTCTATAAACGTTAGTTGTGGGTTTTAATCGGGGAGCTGCAGGACACTGTGTCGGAGCTTGTCAAAGAAAAACAAGTGTTGATCGTCTTTATTTCTGCAATTTTCACCCGATCCAGTAGATGGCAGTGTCAGACAAGCTTAAAAAATATGTTGTGGTCAACCAGGAAGTCGTGTTGTGGTCAAACAGACTTCAGGAGGTCTGCTCGATTCTCTCGTGGGTAAGAGAGAAAATGGCGACGCGCTGGTAGTCTAAACAATTTAGGCGGTGGACGTTAGAGGAAAGTTTGTGTAAAAACTGATCAGTGACAGTGACACGATCGATCAACAACACGATCAACAGATTGAACTACAACGGCAATATGCGGCAGCTGAAAATAGGTCAAGCAAGGAGCTGAGAGACGTGTCTATACTGCAAAAACTCAAATCTTACCAAGGATATTTTTCTAATTTCTAGTCAACATATCTCATCACTTTAGGAAATTTTGTCTTATTTTAAAAGAGAAACATTTCAGTGAGATATGGGAACTTGTTTTAAGACAAATGCTTCTTATTTCAAGGAATCTTATTGAGAAAATTTAGCTTTTTTTTTGCTTATTACAAACAAACAAACAAAAAAAACAACAACTTTTTTTTTATTATTTTGAAGAGTGGCCAAGTTTTTCTTTTTTTGCTTGTAATAAGCAAAAAAATTCTGCCAATAAAAACAAGTTAAATTTTCTTGATAAGATTTCTTTAAAATTTATATGAATTTGTCTTAAAACAAGTTCTGATATCTCACTGAAATGTTTCTCTTTAGTTGATTTTAACTTATTTTTTAAAGGCCTCCTTCCACTGAAAACCCATTTAACTTGCTCCTTCTGAAATAAGGAGGGTTTCCCCTTGTTTACTTACACATGCTGACTTGCTAGCGTTGCGTTCCCCCAGTCGGCTGTGCTTCCTCATCACAGAAACAATACGAAGAAAAGAGCGAATCGGGAACAGCCTTGCACTTCTACGTAACATTGCAAATAGCGTATCCCACGTGGGGTTTCTATCTGTCCATTGGAAGGCAGGTAACCCTCCACTACACACTAGAAGTAAAGACGGCACGAATGTAACTTCGGAGTTGAGAAGCTAATTAGCTAACTGTTTGTTAGCATGACGGAACAAACTTGTTTGTCGGCTCTATTTCCTGTCTGTAGCGAAATAAGAGCGGAGGGCGGAGCCCTTCATACACTGATGGGAGGCAGCCAATCAGACGGAAATTCATGAGAAGGACCCGGAAAAGCCTGACGTTGGCCCACAAGCCTCTCTTCTAGTATACAAAACAGCTGGATACAAAGATACCAGAAGGTTTTTAAACAGAAACGATGCAGAATGCATTCAATAATTGGAGAACACAGAAAAAATGAAATGACCACGAAGACAACTTTAAGTGTGATATACTTGATAAGATTTGAGTTTTTGCAGTGTATCGGCGGGTGTCTCCCATGAGGGGGGTGGGGGCTTACAAGCAAAACGTTTCTGTCAAAAATTGTGTTGTGAAACAAACTCTTGTGGCATAGCCGTGAATAATTCTTTCACCAAAACTCTTTCTCAGTGTTGTTTTTGTTGTTTCACAGAGGTACACAGCTGTTCAGATGTTGGAGGTGTCACTGAAGTAAAAAACTGTTGGCATCAAAGTCACTTTTCTATTTGAAGCGCTTTGCTGCTTAAAAAGCTAGTTTTCTCGGCTTTTTGGTGAAAGCAGGCATTTTTGCTGCAACTACCCCATGTTCTACTGCTGACTACTAAAGAATGGAAAAAGCTAGAAACAAATGTGGTTTTCTTATTTTTTATGAAAGAACAGAGTCTAAGCTTTCGTTTGGTAGATTTGGTGTTTACACAATGTTCTGTGGCTCTCCGAAAATCTGTGAAAAATGCTTAAAAATCTTGGCAATATGGAGCGCTCTGCTCCAGGCAGTTAAAAGTAAACAATAAACAAATTTAGAAAAAAGCTAAGTGGTATTACAAACACAAAGTACTTCATTTCTCAGATGAGATAGATGACTTAACCTCTTAATACTTGGTGTCGCCAATTTGCGACATACTACTTCTGACCTCAGTTAATTTTATTTCTTTTTATCCAGTTATCCAATCCACTTTATTAATAAAACGCATTTTACAAACAAAGCGTTTCCACAGTGCTGCACATGTTCATAAACTAAAAAGAACACTATAAAATTCAAATGACTATTAATAGTTCTACAAAATACAAAACACTGAAAGGAGATGAATAAATAAGTAAAACAAAAACCACAGTAAAACTGAATAAAAACGAGATTAAAAGTGGGTCTGAAGACCAGACTTGTAACACTCCACTGTGGGAATTAACAGTTACAATCAACAGTTTATTTATGTAATTAATTTATCTGCTTTTATCCATTCATCTTTATATATATGTTTTTACAATTTATTTAAAATGTATATTTATTCATTATTATTAAATTATTTCATATAAATTGTACTTTATTTTATTCCGGTTTATTCCGGTTGTTTTTGTTTTTTCCCCAGATTTTTTTCCAGTTTTTATTTTGTTGGTTGGCATGTTGATTTCCTGTGTCCATGATCATCATTTTCCATCAACGCCACGCTGATCTTTTGCTCCACGCCCATGTTTGTCTCGAGATCAGGGGTCACCAGCTCCGGTCCTCGAGAGCTACCCTCCTCCAGGTAGATTTTCCACCTGATACAACACCTGATTCAAATAAAGTGGTTCTCTTACAACTTGTTAACTTCTGCATCAGTCTGTTAATGAACCACTGATTTGAATCAGGTGTGTTGGAGCAGGGAAACATCTAAAACTCACAGGACTGCAGCCGTCCAGGACCAAGGTTGGACATCCTTTCTTTATGGTGACAATAAATGAACTGCTGACAGGAACAGAGGGGATAAATGGGAAAGTTTAAGTGCTTTTAAAAGTATTTAAAATATTTGTTGTTGCTAACAGATAGGTGAAGGAGCTACTTTGTAAGACAAATTACACGTTTTCCCCCTTTGTCTGTTACTATTCACTGTCTCCTTCCAGCTCTACAGTGCCCTCTGCTGTTGTCTTTCAGACACAACATGGCAGTGAGAAGAAACTACAGCTGTCTGAAACTAAGAAGCAGAGAAAGCTCCTTCAGTGACTGCTGCTGTTGTTAGTCTTAAAAACGTTAATTGAGCAGATTACATGTATAATTTATCTTTAAAAAGAAAAAGTACAGATACAGTACAACTAAAGCTGGTGATTACAGGAAATATGAGTTGACCAAGTCAATTAATTTCAGGTAAAAGCAATTTTCCTGATTAAATCAGGACAACTAAACAGTGTAAGTAATAATGAACGATGATGCAGTTTACTGACCTTAAACTTAAAGATATTTGTTTCTACCTGAAGCATTTAAACTATGTCAAGGAGTTGTATTAATAGAAAAGAAGGTGAAACATAAAACTGAAAATTACACACACTGTCCACTTTGTAAGGTCCACCTGCTCAGCTGCTTGTTAACGCAAATACTTAATCAGCCAATCACGAGGCAGCAACCCAACACATCTAGTCATGCTACCATCACTAAGCACACAACACATCCAACCTTAAAGCAGGTGGGCGACAGCAAAAAGAGACTAGAGATAGACCAATACAGATTTTTTTAGGGTCGATACCGATATTTTCTTATCAGCCTCAGCCAATATTTGGGGCCAATACTGCATTTGATTCCCAAATTAACATAATGAAGGATACAATGAAAAGTTTTAAAAGTGCACTTGTAAAAAAAATTAATAGAATTATTAAACTTGTAATATATACAGTATATATGTATATATGTAAATTATAAGTCTATAAATTATACTGAGTTGGGTATCGGACAACACACCCGACATATCAGCCAATACCAGCGAAAAACGCAAATATTGGCCCCAAATATCGGCCGGCCTATGTATCGGTCTGTCAGAAAGCTACACCGGGTGCCGCTCCTGTCAGCTAAGAACAGGAAACTGAGGCTACAATTCACACACACTCACCAGAACTGGACAATAGAAGATGGAGAAACGTTGCTGGTCTGATGAGTCTCCATCAGCTCCACATTCAGATGCTCGGCGCAGAATCTGCTGGAAACATCATGAAAGCATGGATCCATCCTGGGTCTGGGACCCCTGCTGGGTCTTCTTGTTTCAGACAACATTTGAACATGTTGCAAAGACCGTTTCCAGCTGCCAGCCAGGATTCACGTTTTCAGCTTTCCAGTACAGAAATGGGAGGTTGTTATGGATTTTACACACAAACGGGAAAGAGGATGATCCCATAGAGCAAAACAAACAAATAATAAAAACTGTAACCATTATTTTAAGTCAACAAGGTTAGATGCTGACATCATCCTGAAAACTTCTAGAAATATTAAAAATTACAACAACTTATTGCTCAATGTGGTACTGCAAGGCTTTGTTTTTATAGAAATAATAATATGTTGCAATATTTTGTTCAGCTAAGCTTTTATTTCCCAAGTTTCCAGGTCTGATGAAGACAGGATGGCTGTCACTGCTGCGTTCCTCCTATTTTACATGACAGTATATGTATAAATGTTTATATGTTTGAGTAAAACATTTTTTTCCTCCTTCTCCTCCTCAGAAAACGACAGACTGAGCTCTCTGGTGTCAGAGGTGATAGACTACAACCTGCCTCTTACCACAACCTACATGAAACAGATGAAGCTGCAGTTTATGAACAGCAAGGTACAGGTACGTGAGGTTTCTTCCACTCCACCATAATCTCCCTGAGAGTACAGAAGATCCTGACGTGTACCTCTGTTTTAAACCAAGTGTTTACAACAGACTGTGGGAGGAAATAAGCAGAACCATTAATGTTCTGGTTGGAACAAAACTCCCAACAAGATGTATTAAAATCAGCGACCAAACAGGAGTTAAATCTAACGCAAGCAGCAGCCGGTTGATCCAGAAGTTAACTTCTCTGAAGGAGGCTGTGATGCTGAACTGGATGTAGCTGATAGAATGTATGCGGCTTCAGATTTGTTGTGTTGGTGGATTTGACCGGGACTTTTTTTACAGCATTGTTTACAGATCGCTTCCTCTGGGTTACAGGGCTTTCCCTGATCATTTGGCTTAAGACCAGAGAGGCAATATGCACCCACAGCAGGGAGCCAGCCATCCCACCAACGTGTAAACAGTTTGGAGGAGACGCTGCTATTGCTGCGACTGGCGCAGCGGCAGCTCAGTCTCATTACATCTGACATCTTTGTGTGGCATCTCATTCAGAGTTAGACTTTCAGATGGTAATACCAAGTAAGAAAAATATCCGCTCAATAAACATGTCTATAGCAGCGCTGCGATGCAAGGGGCGCTCGATTTGCAACAGAAAACAGCACGAGAGGAAACTGGAGGAGCAAAATAATCGGATCATTTAGTTTTTATTAGGGCTGTCAGGTGATTTAAAAAATCTTATTAATTACAGGATTTGTAATTAATTAATCTAATTAATCACATTTTAATCTCATATCTGCTAAAGCAGTCGTGGGGAACGATGGTCCTCAAGGGCTGCAGTCTTTTAAAGGTACAGTATATAAAAAAATCAAAGTTCAATGGCGGAAAAATGTGACATATAATTCAAAACTATGTTTCTATTGATGTGTAATCGCTGCACTAGAACAGCTCTTACATGTTTATTTTCTTAGACTGAGTCATTTATATCTACTTGCTGGGCGATGCACATATAGAGGCTGCCATATTTGTTTCACCATTTTTACTACGGTGTCCCTGAATGGACAAAACAATGTGTGTGAAGTGATGATGTAAACTTTAAAACTGCTGTACCAGCTTTGTTTAATGGTAGTTAGAGACTGTTTGGGATAAGTAATGCCTTAAAAGACATAAAAAGTAGTTACTCATAGTCCAGTCATAGCTACACCTGAGACCACTGGATCCACTCACAGATGAAAACATCTTTATGTCTGGGAGAAGTTTGGCCACTAACAGCCACCGTACATTCACAACAGTGCTTGGAATATGAAGTCATTTGAAAAAAAAGATGTTTTCTTTCAAATACCCATCTTTACCACTAGATGGCAGAAATTCTTACCAACTGTACCTTTTAAGTTTTCCATGCAACCCTGCTCCAACACAGCCTATGAAGTACTATACAGTGACTCATTAGCTGTGTTTGAAATCATCCACTCATCCACTCACTCCCTCTTCCCTACATAGTGTATCTGATGTAGTCTACTATATCATGTACACTATGTAGGGAACGACGGGAGGAGATCTCGGACACTACACGGGGTGACATCAGTGGATGCGGCAGGTATTGCTGCGACGTGCAGTAGCGGAACTTCAATAAAGTTAGAAAAAAAAGATGTGCAGTAGCGTTAGCTAACATTTATGAACAACAGACAGCTTTCCTGCTACGAAGAAATACCATTATCGTTAAAAGCTACACAACAACGCCACTAAAGCAAATGGCCGCGTTTCCCAGTTAAGATTCTTCTTTGGATTAAAGAAGGCCTCAAGGAAGCTCTTCCCAACAAAGGATCGCAAAGATACGCCCGTTTCCCAGATTGCTTCTTTCACGCGTTCTTATTTCCTGAGAAACGTCTTGGCTACGCTACATCTTAAGAAGGTCCTAACAGAAGCTATCCACTTCCGGGGGTGCTGAAAAAAGCAATCGAGGTCAGGTATACCGATCGACACCATTCATTTAGTGTGGAGGTTATTTTCCGCCGCTGATATTGAGCCCATTTATACGTTTATGTGTTTGTGCAAGAAGACAAACTGTTAAAAATATGCATGTGATTACCAGTGATTGCAAATATTCATTGAAAAGCTCATTGTATATTGTGTAATTCCAAATTTGCTAAACAGGTGTAGGCGATTGGAAATTTTCAGATGTCCTATAAATAATGGTCATTCTGACGCTATTTGTTGACGTAATGGCTGAAGGGAACCCCACCAAGAGGATTCCTGAAACGTGCGTGTGTGTCATATCGATGCTCAGTAGAGAATCGGGAAACGGTGGCTAGGTGATTGAAACACTGAAAAAGGGTAACGTTTTCTTGTTCGCAAAAAATAGATCAACTCCTGAACTCCTGACAAGCTTCAGCCAAAAACGATATGCACCAAACTTTCAAAACTTTTTGTTGGGTCACTGTTGTCTGGGGAAATCTTGGAGGATGTAATCACCTACACACATCTTATGTTAAATGAGCTCCACATGGCAGCATTTGGAAATGGGCGACATACTGTATCTGGTGCGAAAGTGTGCGTCCAGGATGACGCACGTGCATTCAACAAACAGTAATCCCGCAAATGGTTGACGTGACTTAATAAAGAATGGCTTGTTCTGCCACTCACTCGTGCCCAATTCTTCAAAGGCCTCGAAACGCAAAGTAATGGGAATGCTCCACATATTACACTGAGAGGTTGTGTTTGCCATTTTTGAATCACTGCCCAGTGCCACCTATGATTTGTAACATGACCTTTGTGCTGAGGTTGGCAGAGAAGGTAGTCAGGGGGACCTAAATAGGTGGTTCGGGTGGTACTGAAGTGTTTTATAGTTCAATATCAAAGTGTGGCCGGAGGGGTGGTTTGGTGACTGGAGGGGGTGGTTTGGTTTGGTTCTCTGCAAATCTGATGCGGGTCTGATCGGGTATGCGTAAATGGCCATGCTTTTATTAGCGAGCAGGTGCATCTCATCATGAACAGCTGACAAATGCGTAAATATGACGTGAGTCCTCATAGTTGCGTATAATTTCGACAATTCCTACCGCAATGTTTTTGTTTCTGTGGTTGATACCCACAGCTTTATCTAACGTAAGCTAAGTATAGGAGGCCTATCATCCATAATATTAAACTTAACCACAATATTTTCTTCATTCACTCGGTAACTACAGTTTTCTTCCATCATAGATGATTACATTATGACATGAGTGAGAAAACATGACTCAAAATACAACAACTGATCCGTGAATAGGTCCATTTTTAATAATTTCCATTTTCTACTTTTTTTCACGAAATAGTGTCGTTTCCAAAAGTGACCAGTAGATGGCCTGTTGTTCCCTTAGCGGGGGAACGTTAAAGAGGTTCGAAAGAGTGGGTCTGGACGCTCCTAAAATAAAAAGCTACTGAGTAAGAGCGCATCTGGGAAACCCGTCCAAACAAGGCACCTTTAAGAGTGACAAGAGACCCAGCGTAAGAGTGTCTTAACTAATCTGGAAACGCCAATGTTGGTAATTTAATGTTACTTACATTTATTTATAAGAAAAACTGCTTAGACATTTTTCTTCTTCTGCGATCACAAAACAAGGCCGCATTGCATTGTGGTATACGGGAGTAAAATGTAGGGTAAATTGCTTGTACACTTACATTCGCAGTGCATTGTGGGTATTTTATAGTGGACGATGTAGTGGTATAAAGGAAGTGAACAGAATTCGAACAACGCTACAGAATGGCGTGCTCACCATATAGTGCACTACATCCGTGACAGGGAGCGATTTCGAACACAGCTATTGACATGTCTTCTTCTACTTTTTCTTCTTCTGGTGTTTATTGGCCGTTGGCAAACAGCTTTAGGTGCATTACTACCACCGACTGCCCGGGTCATTCAGTGAACCAGCCAAATTTAAAATGCTTGTGCATTGGATTGGCACTCTGAATTCATTGCGATTATTTTTTTAATGCATTAATTTGCAGTGTAATTAGTTAATCTAATTAATTCCTTAAACTGACAACCTTAGTTTTTATGATTGTTGAAAACCCAGATTGTAAATACGATTAATCGCCCAGCCCTAACAGTAAGTACAGTCCATTTACTGTACCATACTGTGCCATTCGGTGGCCTCTAGCGACTTTTAAGGCAGGCAATAACTGCTTTTCTTTCTGAAAAGTTGTTAACCGTGCACTTAACTCCCAATCAGTCCCTCAGGTCAGCTGACGAGCTCCGACTGGTCGTCCCTATAGTTCTCAGTCAAAGTTTTCAGTCTGGGCGCCCTTTGGTTGTGGAGTGATGTAGCCCTTTGGCTTTGCATGTACAACAAGCCAACTTACTGTCCAACCCTTCCTAAAACCTGCTTAAGTCATTGCTCTTCAATCCAACTTGAGACTTGAACTTATTACGTGGAGCAGAGGTAGTGTATTTACGGGCATTTGACTGTCTGTTAGCAAAATAACTTAAAAAAGTACTGAACAGATTTGGATCAAAGTTTCAGGGAACATGGAAGAACTGATTAAAATTCGGTGTTGGTCTGGATCTTGGTTTGGATCCAGGAATGTTTTTAAAGGATTCTGTGTCATTGTGAGGTATGGCATCAAGCTGGAGCAGCTTGCTAGAGATCTGTTTTATTACAGACATGCAAGCATACATGTCTGATTGTATTCAACACGGGTGAATTCAGGTCTGGGTTTTTGAACAAATGGATTTAAAAGAAAACCTCTGCAGCAACACTGAAGGAGGCAACCACAATGTTGTCATTAACTGTAAGTTTACATATTTTCTAAATGCTGTCTTGTTTGATAAACATAGTTCGCTGTCTGAAGTGCCCATGTTGGTGAGAGATAAGCGAACTCCTACCGATAGCTAATTGACCTAAGTTCCAATAAGGTTTTAGCCAATCAGGATGAAGTCAACTTGGTCTCCGGGTAGAGCTGCGTATCATTACCACATTGAACCCTTTTACTGAGGAGGGAAATCTAGCAATATCAGCTGCATGAAATAGTTTATACTACTATGACATCACTCTTTTAATGCTGTCGTTTTTATGCTTTTATTTGATAGATCTTAGATGTAAATGGTAAATAGACTGTGTTTGTACTGCTCTTTGTTTCAGGTGTGTCTGGTGCTGAAGAGTTTTCTGAATAAACTGATGATGATAATCTTTTTCCTTCTGTACCAGATTTAATTTTTTTTCAATTTTACCAAACAAAACAAAATCCAACCAGGCAACACCGGTTGGAAACTGAGGTGATGGGAGAGCTTTCTTTACCAGATGTTGTTTCCGTCCTAGCATGCGGCGCACGGTGTGATGTATCTTCACATTCATTATTTATGTGATTTACTCGTATGCATGACCTGATCAGGACATAAAGCCTCCGCAGTGTGTGCACCACACACCCACCATGCCTCGTGTTCCCCGTGAGTGAATGTGTGTGGGAGCAGCTACGTGCTTGGATATTGGATGGGGGAGCGGAGGTCTGAACTTTTTCCAATTAAGCCAGGCCTCTGAGCGGTGGCTTAATTAGTCAAGGAGAGAAACGCTCGCTGAAGTGCCAATTTATGGTGGAATGCTAATCTATTTTCCAACACACACACACACTCACACACACACCTGTATGCACACACAAAATACCCTCCAAACACACACACATCAGGTGACACCATGTCAGAACCATTTTAATTGGTTCATAGTGACATTTTTCGTCCTCTTGAGAGAATATTATAAATATTTGACATATTTTCTCCTGTTTTTTCACTCATAGAAGACAAGTTAAACTGATGTTGACTTTAACAAAAATGAAATTTAATTTCAGGCCCAGAGCCATGTTTTATATCAAAATGCAGACGTGCACGTTCCTTGCGTCACAGCAAGAATGTAGTATTGACCATCGTTCATAAGACAAAAGCTGCCTTTGACTGATAAATAAAATATTTTTATGATGTTTACAGCCACACATTTGACAGAGAGGAACGCTTCATTGATGCAATTAAGAAACTGTAGAAGCTTATAATCATAATTCATCTAAAAGAAGAGATTCAGTGATTTATGCAGGCCATTAATAGATTTTCAGAAATAGCATTTAGATTTTAAAATGATAATAAATCATTCTTTACCTTGATAAATCATTAAAATAAATTTTGAGAAGGATTTTTATTTCTTACTTATTATTAGGGATGCACAATATTGGAATTTTGGCCGATATTCGATATGCCAATATTTTAAAACTCATGGGGCAGATAAACAATATCGATACCGATATTAAAGCTGAAAAAAAATAAGCAGTCATTGCAAGTAGCAGTTTTGTTATCTGTTTCCGACACATTGAAAAATAGGGTTGGGAAAAAATATCGATACACTGAAATATCACGATATTTTCATATGTCGATATCAAATCAATATTTAAAAACGTGGTATCAGATCTATTTTACTTACAAAATCTCACAAGATTTCATCATTTTGTTACAAAATCTCACGATATTTCATGAATTCTTGCGTGATTTTGTAACAGAACGATGAAATATCACGAGATTTCATTTGTAAAATAGATCGATACAGCATTTTTAAATGTCAATATGATATCAGCATTTGAAAATATTTTGATATTTTAGTATCAATATTTGCTCCCACCCCTAGTCTTCAAAAATTTGAAAGTCTGCAAAAAAATTTTTGAAGAAGAAGTTTTTTTTTTTTAGTCTTTTTTTTTTTAAACAGCGGGCTGATCAGTTAAAAATCGGTTAAATATCGTGGGGTGGCTGATACTCAGTTGTAAGACCGATACAGGCTGATACCGATAGAGGGGCCGATTATATCATGCATCCCTACTTATATATTAATTTGTCTGATCAGGTTCATATCGTCTCCTCAGGTTATACAACGTCTGCTCTCTTTTTTTTGTCAGACACGTTGGAAAAGCTTTTTGTTACCTTGACATCTTTCAGAGGCAGACGAGCAGCAGAAGAAAAAACAGAACAAAAATCAGCAGTAACGGATCTCTGTAAAAAGCTAAATCACACCATAAACTGGGAAGAAGTGAAGTTCATCCCCACAGAAAGCAACAAATATCACTGTTGCATCAGGGAAGCCACTGGAATCAGGAAGCGGGCCCCGAGGACCGTCAGCAGGGATGCGGGATTGTGCAGCGTGTCTCACACCTGGGATGCTGTCGTCTGCAGGGTGCCAGACAGTTTACTCGTCCCCTGTTGCCTTGCAGTCTGCATAAAACAGCTGTGCAGACACATCACAACATCATGTGACCCTTCTAGAAAGCTGCAGGTGTAGCAGAAACATATCAAGGTATCGGAAAACTTTCCCCATCTGTCGGAAAAAGAAAGAAAATAGACTTTAATTTATTTTAGTTGGGCTAAATACATAATTTGAAAAGGTAATCTCAAACTCTAAACTTGGGTTAATTATTACACCGACCTGCCTTGCATCCTCTGCTTCAAGGTGCTGATAGGAAAAAAAAAACTATATATGGAACTTTGGATGCACGATATAATCAGCCCCCTATTGGTATCGGCCTATATCAGCCTTAAAACTGAGTATCGGACACCCCACCGATAATTAACAGATATTTAACCGCTGTTTCTAAAGTCTAAAAACCCAAAAAACTTCTTTTTTTTCTTCTTCAAAAAACTTTTACTTTACAGACTTTAAAACTTCTAAAGAGTAGTGGTGGGAAAAATATCAATACACTGAAATATCGCAATATTTTCATATGCTGATATCATATTGACGTTTAAAAATGTGGTATTGATCTATTTTAATAACAAAATCTCGCAATATTTCATCGTTCTGTTACGAAATGTCACGAGAATTCACAAAAATTTTGCTATATTTTGACATGTTGATATATTGACATTTAAAAACCCAGTATCGATCTATTTTACTAACAAAATGTCACGATATTTCATTGTTCTATTACAAAATCTTATGAGAATTCACAAAAATTTCGCAATATTTTCATATGTTGACATCAAATTGACATTTAAAAACGTGGTATTGATCGATTTTACTGATGAAATCAAAATTTCATCTTTCCTTTACAAATGCAGGAAATCACGAGATATCGTAAGATTTTGTAACAAAACAATGAAATCTCGAAAGATTTTGTAAGTAAAATAGATCGGTGCTGTACCGTTAGATATCAATTTGATATTGGCATATTAAAAAAATCACAATATTTTGGTGTATCAATATTTTTTCCCACCCCTATTTTTCAAAGTGTCAGAAACGGATAACAAAACTGCTAATAGGTTTTATGCAATGCCCCACTTCCTGAACTTAGTACTGCACCTTTTCTTTCATGACTATTATATGATTAATCCAGCTGTATCTGATCTCAGCAAATGGTCAGACACACCTGGATTAATCAGTTCGTCCAATCTTGAAAGACAGGAAACAAAGGTGCAGTACTAAGTTCAGGAAGTAATGGAGCTGTGCATAAAGCCCATTGCAATGACTGCTTATATTTTTCAGCTTTTTTTTTCATTGGTACTGATATCGGTTATCGACCACATGAGTTTTAAAATATTGACATATCGGATATCGGCCAAAATTTCAATATCGTGCATTCCTATATAGAACTATTGTTGCAAAATATGTTATTGTAACATTAATGTTTAAGTCTAAAAATAACTGCAGACAGTTCTGAAAAATGTTGGTGGCTCTTCTGCTCATATGAAAATGAACATTATTACTATCATTACGATTATATACTGCAATTATTATGTACACACAGCATCCACTTTACCAGTTCATACATATATATATATATATACATACATACATACATATACACATATATATATGCGGTGCACGATAACTATCGGGCCAATAATTATCAGGAAATTATTACGTCAATCCGATAAGTCCTATATCATGATGTGTTGCCCTGATAACATATATGTTTGACTCTAACTTGTCAGTGCATTTTCTAAGTGTTTTTTTTTAACTTCTCAATTGCACTATTTAAGTTTGTATTCCTGATGCATGTATGTGCAACATTTGAAGGAGCGTTAATTTTTGTATCAGTAAGCAATGCACCTTGTTTAAGTTCATGTGCATTTGAGATATCAAATAGTTCTGTTTGATATCCTTTAGAAAACATTTGAGAGGCTTGCTGATAGTTTTTTCACTACAAAAATGTATATTTCTTCATTTTAAGAGTGAAAAGTCTTTGGTTTTGATAATAGTATTGATGTCATATGTATGTCTGCTATCGTTAATAGTTAGCAGTATCGACCCTTAGGAGCTGAGATATATATGTATATATTTGTATGTGTAAATAATTAGATATTGTGTAGAAAGTCTGAGCATCATTCTGTAAAACAGGAAGGTCTTGGTGTTTGTCTGGGTTGTGAGGGAGGATCCGGGATGAAGTGTATTTCTGCTTTTGCTTGAGAGACAGAAACGAGCCAAAGAAAGACAAAAGACGAGGACGAGAGGAGGACGAGCTGCATATCTGTGGTGTGTGAATCCTCCGCTGGCACCATTAGCACATATTCTGAGCCGCCTCATCTGTCCATCCCTTTATCTTTCTCTCCATCCGCCCCTCGTCCCAATTCAATAAAAGGAGGAAATTAGCCGGGATGCTTCCTGGCAGGGGGTGGTGGGTTGGTGGGGATGGGGGAGTGTGCAGACAACATAGAGATGGGTAGACATGGGTGAGGAGTGAGGAGGATGTAGGCAGGGCGGTGGCTCTGTCTGGCTGAGGTTTGGAGGAGGGCAGAAGAGTGAGAGAGACAGAAAGGAAAAGGATAAAAGACATGGACGTGTGGTAGAAACCAAACTGAGGAAATTTGAAGGTGGTGATGGGACTTCAGTTGTGGGGTGTGGGGTGGGGGGATGAGAAGGAATTAAAAAGGGAGAATGACGTGGTTCATTATCATTTATGGTCTCCCTTCTCTGCTTTATCTGCCCATTACTTCAGCTACCTCTAGAGGAAAGACATTTCATTAGTTTTTGGAGGAGGGGTAAATGTGTCTGTTTTTTGTCTATGTGTGTGTGTTGAGGGGAGGTGGGCTGGGGGTTGGTCTGTTAGAGTCACTGAAAGACAGCAGGAAAAAAGGGTTGGAGATGAAAGCCTGGTTGCTGGTAACGCCTGAAAGCAAGTGAAGTAAAACAACAGAAACGTGGCTTTTTGTACACAGACGGCAATAAACTACAAATCTGATGCAGTACACTTCCCTGTTTTCAGATATTTGTGAGGAGACCAGTTGCTGGAGAGGAATGTTCCCATTCTGGTCTGATGCAGGATTCCAGCTGCTCAACAGTCCTGGAACTTGCTTTCTGGATTTCTGCTTTCATGATGCTCCAAATGTTTTGTATTGGTGAATGGTCTGGACTACAGGCAGACCAGTTCAGCAGCTGGTCTGTGGACTGTAGGCAGGCCAGTTCAGCAGCCGGGCTCTGGACTGCAGGCGGATTCTGGACTGTAGGCAAGCCAGTTCAGCAGCTGGATACTGGACTGCAGGCAGGCCAGTTCAGCAGCCGGACTCTGGACTGCAGGCGGATTCTGGACTGAAGGCAGGCAAGTTCAGCACCCGGACTCTGGACTGTAGGCAAGCCAGTTCAGCAGCCGGACTCTGAACTGTAGGCAGGCCAGTTCAGCAACTGGATACTGGACTGCAGGCTGGCCAGTTCAGCAGCGAGACTCTGGACTGTAGGCAGGCCAGTTCAGCAGCTGGATACTGGACTGCAGGCTGGCCAGTTCAGGAGCCTCATACTGGACTGCAGGCTGGCCAGTTCAGCAGCCAGACTCTGGACTGTAGGCAGGCCAGTTCAGCAGCCAGACTCTGGACTGCAGGCAGGCCAGTTCAGCAACTGGGCTTTGGACTGCAGGCAGGCCAGTTCAGCAGCTGGACTCTGGACTGTAGGCAGGCCAGTTCAGCAGCTGGACTCTGGACTGTAGGCAGGCCAGTTCAGCAGCTGGACTCTGGACTGTAGGCTGGCCAGTTCAGCAGCTGGACTCTGGACTGCAGGCAGGCCAGTTCAGCAGCTGGACTCTGGACTGTAGGCAGGCCAGTTCAGCAGCTGGGCTCTGGACTGCAGGTGGACTCTGGACCGAAGGCAAGCCAGTTCAGCAGCCAGAATCTTCTCCTGTTTCCAGCCGTGCTGTTGTGATGGATCCATATGTGGTCCATGTCTTGCTGAAATCTGCAAGGTCTTCCCTGAAGGAGATGTTGTCTGGATGGAGCAGATGTTGCTCTAAAACCTCCGTGTACTTTCCAGCACTGATGGAGCTTCACAGATGTGGCAGCTGCCGTTGCTGACCACAGAACAGTTTCAACTTTACCTCAGAGCATTTGAAATGTTTCTGGATCTGTTCACATCTGGCTTCTTCTCTGCGTGACAGAGCTTTAATCTGCATTTGTGGATTTCAGGGTGAACTGTGTTTACAGACGGTGATTTCTGGAAGTCCATGCAGAGATTTCCAGTAGAGTCATGTCTGCTGTTAATGCAGAAGGTCTCCAGCATCCAGTTTGACCTTTTATCGTTTCTCCTGCATACAGAGATTCCTCCTGATTCTCTGAATGTTTTCATGATATTCTTCATTTTAGATGGTGGAGCTTCAAAATCTGAGGAACATTTTTCCAAAGTTGTTCCACAACTTTTAGAGCCAGTTTGTCTCAGATTGGTTAATCTCAGTCCATCTTTCCCTCTGAGGGACTCTACCTCTCTGAAATGCTCCTTTGTTTCCAGATTACAAATTAATTCGATTTATTGTCAAATGCTCCTCCAGTTATTTCTTATTTGTATCTTTTACTTTCATTGCGTTTTGTTGCTCCTGTTCTTTTGCCATCAGATTAACAAATTCATATTTTCCATGAAATTATGAAATATCTCAGTTTCAACATCTGATGCGTTTATGTTCTACTTTTAATAAAGTATGTTTTATGAGATTTACAAGTTATTGCACTCTGTTTTAATTTATATTTTACAGTTTTCCACTTTTTTTGGAATTGGTGTTGCAATAAATAGAATAAAAATAAGAGTTACTGTAAATCAGCAGATGATTTTTATTAAATTTGCCACTGAAAGTCTCGTAATAAATTAAATAACTTCAAACTACTGCATTTGCCAGTTTTCTTCATAAAGCAAGGTTTAATGTGTCACGCTGAAAAGTATCTGAGGAACAATTCTTATGTCTTTGTCTCTGCCTGAATAAAACTACAAAATGATTTTCTGCACCATCCTCCACCTCCCCTCAACTCCTTTGCAGCAAACAAAGCAGCTCTCATTTAATTTGTACCAGCAACATAATTAGGAAAAAATAACAGTAAATGCAGCATGCACACTTAATTTCTTTGAGATGATGATTAAGTTATTGTAATACGGTTCATAATAAGGTGAAAATAATTCACAGTTGGTCGATTTTCAGCTGATCCAAAAGTCACATGAAGTGAAGTACTGGTCAATCTTCTTTTTGCTCAAAGCCTTCAGGGTGGGTTTTCACCAGGGGCATGACCTTTAACTCGCCTTATCCTCTCACCATCTGCCCCGGTTCTCTGGTGTACTCTGCCCAATAAAGTAGAAATGCCATGGAAACAGAACTGCAAGTAAAATCCCCTTGGTGCTCTCTAAGTGCACATACGTCGCTACATCAGCAACATTAGAGCCTTGTTTAGCCTCAATGTTTCACACAAACAAATGCCTTTGGGGCAAAAGGAAAATAAAAGGTTTGAATAAAGAAACTGGTGGCGCATGTGTCAAAGAGGTTGATGAAAACCCAGTAACAGCGACCTGTTTGGAGTTTTGATGCTTGTATGTGCTTTTTATCAACCGTTTCCATGGCATTTCCTCGTTATTGAGCAGTACACATCAGAGAGAGCCAGACACTGAAAACGGGGTGGTTTAATTCCAGCAGAAACCAGTGCTGACTGACTTCTCTTCAACAATGTTCAGTGTGTTCTCAGACCATGCAGCCTGTATAAGGGAAGCGATAAGCAGCTTTCAGCTTCCTCTGTACTTTGTCCTATGCAGGCGTGCATCTGAAGTCACTTTCACCTTCTACCTATAGGTGGCAGGTTTGGCATGTAAATATATTAAATAGACTGTGAGCACTCAAAAATACAAGTCTGCAGATTTCCACACGTTATTGTGGTTGTGTGTTTCTGTGGATAATCCTGTGTGAATGTAAGTGTACAACAGAGATTAAACGTCAGATAAATAACTTAAGATTTAATCTAGTTCTTAAGTTTCAGGCTGGAGTTTGTCCAAGAAGAAGAACATTTAATAGTAAGCCAGTATATTCAGTATGATCTACGACTGCTGGGAAATGTATGCATTTACCATCAAGCAGATTATTTTATACAAGATGTTAATGCTATTAAAGAAATGCCTTTTTTTTTCAAATATTCAGATTTTTCTCATACTCAGATATTATTTATGATGGTTCTTATTAATGCATATATATATATATATATATATATATATATATATATGTGTGTGTGTGTGTGTATGTGTGTGTGTGTGTCTCTCTCTCTCTATATATATATATATATATATATATATATATATATATATATATATATATATATATATATATATGGAGAGAGAGAGAGAGAGAGAGAGTACATCTGTGCAGTCATCCTTAAAATTTGTCATATCCTTCGTTAAAATAAAAAGCTAAATTAGCAATAGTAATTCAAATAACAGGAAACAAAACAAACTAGTAACAAATAAAAATTTGCAAAATTGCATTTTGTGAAATAATATATTGCTTTTGAATTGTGGTTGGAAATAATAATTTGAAGTTAATAATATCCAACCACAAGCTGTTTACTTGTTGGGTGTTTTTTTTATTTGTGTATTTGTTTTCAATATTTCTTTTGAACTGGAATTAAGTATCAATGTAATGATTTTTATAGAATTTTTATTTATTTTTACTTAGTTAATTTAAACTTATTTAACTCACAGCTGATCTTTTCCTTCTATAATTGGAGGGTATGAATGATTTTGAGGACGATTATATATTTATATATATGTTAAAAATATATTTATACAATTTTCGTGGAAAGAATATATTTGTTAATCTCTCTCGCTCGCTCTCTCTCGTTTTTACGGGCTGTGACGTCAGCCTCGGTGGCCCCGCCCCCTCCGGTTGCCTCAGAGTCTTGAGGGTCCCGCTGGGTGCTCTCACTCCCTGCCTGTATACAGCAGGATTTACTGTCCATTTAAATGAGAGTACAGAAAAATACTGAAGGCGAATGAATAAACAATAAACACAAACCACGAAATCCAGCAAACAAGGCGGCGGCGGTCCACGTTCACGCTCACAACCCCGCACAAGTGAAGGTAAGACGGCGTTTATCATTTATTTATCAGACTGCTCCGGTGTTTTCCTCCTGCTCGGTGGGGGTTTTTTCCGCCTTGCATCCTGCATGCCGGTGACTGACTGGCAGGAGAAAGCAGCCTGCTCGGCTCGGCTCGGCTCGGTCCGGTCCGGTTCTGCTGCAGTCCGACCTGCTTCTGGCTTCTCAGCTGACAGCCGTTCTGATCAATTATGGATCCCAACACAATCGCGACAGGAATGATAAACGCCGGCTCGCGCTGCAGCGCACTTTGCTGTGCTTTAGTTGGAGACTGGGACGTCTGTAGTAAGTTGTATTGGTGGGTGAAATTTGAGAGGGGGGGGGGGGGGGGGGCTCCTCGAGTCTGAGCTGGGGGGCTCCTCAGGTCTGCCTGTGGGGGGGTCATTGTGTGGGTTCACCGGGCCGCTCGGTCCTGCGGCACGCATCATTACAGTCCTTATTATTCATGAGCGCACAGTGCAGCAGGCCCGCGTGCTCCCGCATACGCACATTGTTCCGTTATCGCACTTTGCGCGCGAGCGCGCGTGCTGGAGGGCCGTGCCAGCAATAAGCGTGTGCGACTGTGTCTTTGTGCGGCTGGGTGGATGGGTGGTTGCTGCTGAATGACCAAGCACCCGCACAGGGGGGAACAATCAGCGCCGCGTGCGTGGCGCTGACATTGTGGCATCTGTCACTGTGACCTGCAGGGATGGTGGAGCATCCTGGATGGAACCAGGACGTAAAGCAGCACTTTATAGATGTATATATAAATAAATTTGAGCTCTCACAGCTGGTTTGTCAGACATGTGAGTTACTCTCAGGTCATCTGGAACAAATTTGTAACCATTTCGTTGCAATGATTGACGTCAACCTACTGTTTTGACGTCAACAAAATCCTTAAATTCAGGTATTTCTGATTTTATAAAGAGTTGCATAGATGGTTGTGTGTTGATGGTTCTCTCTATGGTTCTTGTTGCTCTCTGTTTCTTTTAAATTAAAGTGTGTTTGTTCTGTACAGTAGGTGTTGCCCACGTTCCCACACACTATGATGAATATGAAAGCATAAAGGAGCAGTTCCAGTTTGTTAATTCATTCTTTTAATATTGTTGATCACTGAAAGCAGTTACTTATTTTCTATTTGTGTTGTGTTTTTGCTGAGCACAACCAGCTTAAAGGTGTAAAACAATAATAATTCTTATGTTTGCAATGATGACACAACCTCCATATTTACTCACTTATGACTAGTGATGCACTGATCCGATATGGATCAGATATCGGCTCCGATACTGACAAATTTGCTGGATAGGATATCAGATGAATTTGTCCGATCCAGTATTCCGATCCAGTTATTTCTTTTTTTTTATTAATATCATAAATGTGCACTTTGTTATTTGTTAATAAATAATATCAAGTACATCTGTTTTCATTTGATACTTAAAAAAAAACAAGGATAAAAGTTTATGTCAAGCCTGATGCCTTCACTCATTCATTCAACGGTATCGGATCGGTATCGGCCGATATGCTCAGCCCCCTAGTTATGACATTCTTTGCGTCTGTGATTGTTCTAATATGTTTTTAGCATCAATTATTGATGACAACACTGACAGCTGAAAAAAAAACAAGAAATTTATCATAGTTGGTATTATTATTGATTTTCATCATTTTAACGACCTTCGCAGAGATGAAGGGAAAAAAAACATGATCCCACGAGCATGAAGCTGTTTCATGGTTTCCTACAAGTTTTAGTTGTAAGTTTTCTACCTGACATGCGGGTCAGGATCAGGGGCGCATAGTGGATCCAGAGCAGGATCTTACAGAGTCCTCCTGCATGGCTGCAGGATTCCTGACAAACATGTTGGAGCTGAGCTCCTCCTGATTGAGGAGAGTCTTTAAGTATTTGCTTTGCGTTTCCTTGGCAACATCTCTGCAGAAACTGTTAAGCAAGTTGAAGTTCTTTTTTTTTTCATTTACTGGGTTTTCTATTTAAAATAAAAGTGTAAAGTTCAGGTGAAAATAACTGGGATTGCAGCCACTGTCAGAATTCACCATCTGGAAACTGCACTCGCTCACAGCGCTGACAATAATCACACCCGGAACGCAGAAATGGAAGAAAGTCGTGACTGGAAGTGTCTGAATTAGCTCATTAGCTGATGCTAGGGATGGGCATACCGATACCCTGGAGTCGATACTTCGATACCAGCCAGACAAAATATCGGGGTCGATACTTTTTTGAGTATCACAATACCACTGAACAGATACAAAACATGCAGTTTCTGTCCACTTCTGAGTTTTAGGCAATGAAATGATGTGAATGATGGTGGTAGCCAATCAGATGTCACGATTATGCTGCTACTGTTAGTGATGGTGATGATGTTTTGGTATTTTCGTGCTTTAATGCAGGTTGTTGTACATTAAGTTTTGGTTATTCATTAAGAATTTTCCACTGAATAAATGTAAATAATCTTAACCTGTACTTAAGTTATTTGGTAACTGAAAGAAGTTTATAATCTTACTTTTGTTTAATTTAGTCATCAATGTAATTTATTATTGTTTTAAAAGCATTTCTTTCCAGTACTTCTGTTCTCAAGTTTTGCTTATATCTAATATTACCCTTGTATTCAAGATATTAATGCAAACGGGACAATCGTGGTTTTCTTTTAAGGGGCAGAAAGTATCCGTGTCGGTCTTGATGAAAAAGTACCATAAGCCCCGTTTCCACCAGCGGGTCTGGGTCGGGTCGGGCCGGATTGGTCCACGTTTTTTGCATCTCCACAGATGAAAACTGGGACGGGTACCCTTATATCCGACCCGACCCGGCCTACTTTTTTGGTACCCTTTAGTAGGGGTACTGATCTAACCGATCCAGACCAAAGAGGTGGAGCTAACACACAGCAATGTGCCGATTCGTTGAAAAATCCGTCACTTCCCGCGTGACCCGGCGTAGAAACAAAGCAGGGGTGACTCCTTTGTTTCTGTCACGTGTGGCGGCGCTTTGGTTAAACAGCTTTGCACGGCGATGATGTCACGCGATCACGTAGCAGCGCTATCGGATTAAAACTCCGCCTCCAGGATAAGGGGACAGTTTGCTGTGAGGACGCAACATGAGATCAACACATCCGTACCAAAACCCACCTGATCCTGCCTGGTCCAGACCCGACCCGACCCAGACCTGCGGGTGGAAACAGGGCATATTAGTATCTCTTTAAATATACATGATCCAGTTGTTTTCCCTTTTACCAACTGATGGGATGTTTTCCGGAGCTTTGGTCCGTGTGTTGCTCTGCTGTCCATCCGAGTCCGCTGTCCTGTTTCAGCTTCTCCATGTGAGCTACCCGTCTGTGGGATTTTATCGGAGTTGTATCTTGTAAAATGGACTTTTAAGAGCTTTTCAGCATGTTACTGTGTTATTTCCTCTTAAAAAACTTCATTTAAGTCGTTTTTTTCTTCATTTGTGCATATTTGAGTAATACATACAAATATTTACTTTTCAGGGTCTCTGTGGTACTTCTGTGGTACTGCGTGTACTTCAAACTCCATATCAGACTCTGGGTCGAGCATACAGCTCCATAACAGGCTGCTCCATTTTAGTCCGTCGATCGGAGTCCGATTATCCATCAATGTCCATGTGAGTGACGAAGCCGGTGCTAAAAACAATTCTGTTACCCTTCAGAATCAGTGTCTCTTCAGGGGCGACATCATGAAATGGGCGTAAAACATGTTGAGATTGGTCGAGAGCTCCGCGGTTCAGGACAGTCGGCCATCTTACTTCCGTGTTGGAAATTAGACGCATAGAAAAACTAATATTTACACCAAATTAGTTTTTATAGTGATGATGGGACATATTTAGCTTATAAATCCCTGTATTTATTCTGGAATGTTTGAAAAGCTGATGCAGCTCCTTTAAATGTAGATCAGCGCAAGAAAATGAGTTAATTAAATTCTGAAAACATATTACATGAGCAGACATGTTGTTGCTCTGTGGAAGTCTGACGCTCCAGCCGTTTATAGGAAAACGCTGTACTGGGTGTGTCCACTCACTCTGTTGTACCTAAGGGGATAAGGTATTCACAGATTTTCTGTGGCGCTCCTCCCAACTGTCAACCTTGTGCAAGGGGACAGGAAGAGAAGACGCGCCTCTGCCAGGATAAATCCTCGTGTGAGGACCTGCTTAGCTCCTCTCCATTCTGCTCCAGAATAACTGCAGTTTTCCTCTGACCTGGCCACATGCACGGCAGGAGGCCAGGCGAGGATGGACAGCCTGGCTGCTAATCCCCTTTCCTCTTCATCCTCTTCCCCTCTCTCCTCTGGCAGGTGTGGGTCCCTCTATTTCTGTAGTCTCTGGTGTCCGCGGCACCTTGGGAACGTTCGCTTGTCGATTTCGTTTCCCTTTCTTGTTACCTTGTTACAGGTTCCCTTCCTGTGCAGATGATCCCCGTCCGTTGTGTAAGAGGTTGTCAAGGTCAGGCTTCTGCACTCGCGCCTGCTTTGCTTCCACGCTTACAGTTAAAACAGCTTCCCAAAGACGAGGCGATGCCTTCTTTTGTCCTCTTTGGTCTGGCTTCCTCCAACATTAACAAGTGCAATGAGTTAGCAGTGAAACAAAAAGTTGAAGTTTTCTAAAAATAAACAAAAGGACAAAAATCATTTCTTATGAAATGCCATTAATTAAAACTGAATTTAGAAAAATGCATAAAATAAGAATAAGAAGAAATATTTTACTTGAAAGGATAAACTGCAAACCTTGAACAATAGCTGGGTGCAACCTCACAAGTCATGAATAAATATTAGTGCACGGTCTAACTGTGCTGATTTAATAGGAAACATCTATTAAAGAGACGGAAAGTTCTTCTTACAACCACAAAAAGCAGCAAATGAAGCGGTTGCTATTTGTGCGGCTCACAGCACACAACAAACAAACAAACAATGCTGCTGTCCGCTGTGATTAGATAAACAGAACGAATGACCCGCATCTTCAGAAAATGTTATTAAATGAATAAATACAACTCGGACAAATTAATGCCGTCCTTTTAATTAAAGAAACATCAGCAACCTTCCAGATGAAGCTGTATGTGTGTATATATATATATATATATATATAATACAAAGAGAGAGAGAGAGAGTATATGTATCGTCATCTTCAAAATTATTCATACCCTCCGTTTAAAGAAAAGCCTAAATTCACAATAGTAATTAAAATAACAGGAAACTAAAGAAACTAATAATAAATAAAAAATTTACAAAATTATGATTTAGTGAAATAAAATATTGCTTTTAATTTCGGTTGAATATAATGATAATAAAAAACCCAACACACAGAACTGTCCCAGACACATTAAAGCATCTTTTCCGTGAACAGTCGAGCAAAATACCTGCCAACAGGTGCAGACGTCTGATTGGACGTTACAGAAAACACCTGATTGGAGTGATTGTGTCAAAGTGTTGCTCAACAAAATTTTAGCGTCGTAGCCCCAGCATGTTTGTTTTGTTTAATTTTATGTTTGTTTTTAATATTTCTTTTGAACCACAATTCAAAATCAATGTCATGATTTTCATAGAATTTTTGTTTATTGTTAATTTAGTCAATTTCAACGACTGCTTTTTTCCCCATCTTTAATTGGAGGGTATGAATAATTATGAGGGCAACTGTATCTGCATCTGTGTGTGTGTATGTATGTATGTATATATATATATATATATATATATATATATATATATATATATATACTGTGTATTATATATATTTGTATGTGTATATATAGATTGATATGTATATATCGAGAAATTTCTCTGTACTACTACTTATCCAGCCCATTGAGTAAGTCACTGCAGTGACATTTCATTGCAGGGTTCACTTCTGTGTGTCACTTTACTTTACCCCTTCACTGTTAAGTTTTTTCTTTTTATTGGTTTATGTAGAGCTTGTGTAGCTGCATAATACTATACTCTAAAAAGGGGCAAAATGTCATCTCACCCGTTGTAATGACACAGCTTGGTCTGTTACTGTTAATTATGATGAAAATATTGTTTAAAATGCATGAAAACAGTTTAAAAAAACAAAACAAAACAAATAAAAAACAGGGGTTGTCAAACACAAGATGTTGTCTTCATATGGATCTTTTTTTGACCAATTTATTTGGGAATAATGTTAAACAGAAACATGGCAATTTTTCATATTTAAGTATTACTCACTGTCCACGTCTACTTTTTCAGGTCCACCTTCTAATTCGGGGTTGGGCCCCTTTTTTCCACCAGAACTGCTTTAAATCAGAGGTGGAACCCCAGAGATGGTTATGTGTGAAAATCCCAACAACTAGCAGGTTCAAAGCCACTTTAACCCCTTTTTCTTCCTCATTCTGACGCTCAGTTTGAACTTAAACGAGTCGTCTTCAACATGTCTACATGGCTAGATGTGCTGCCATGTGATTGGCTGGTTAGATATTTGTGTTGCTGAGCAGAACAGGTGGATTTTTAGAAAGTGGCCTGTGAGCCAATATTGTAAATAAAATATTGTTGTTGTTTGTTTTGTTTTTTTTTTGTTACATAGTGGCTTATTGGGAGCTAGCAGGTATATAAAATATACAACACCAGGCATCACCAAATCTGGACCTGCTCGGCCTGCGTCCTGCAGGTTTTAGATGTTTCTTTCTGCAACACACCTGACTCTAAAATGAGTGGGTAATTAAGAGGCTGGTGCAGAACCAGGTGGGAGGGTGTTCATGCTGACAAACACTTCACCCAACCCCACCTGACGGCTCGAGTTTAGTAATGAACCTCCAAAGTAAACAGTGTGAAGCCCAAAGAAAAAAAAAGGGTAATTGTGCTATAAAGACGTCTGACTGATGGGAATATGGAAAAGTGTGCACCACTAAATGCTCTGCACTACATTCACTGAAGACAAAAATTTTTTTCTTTTTTTGCTGTTTGCATTTTAGAAAGCACTCTAAACCGTGTTAATTATTCATGCATAAACAAACACATACACACAGCCATTGTAAACATGGTAAGCATACTAAGTCCACTCTCTTTTAATTCAGTTTTATTCATCAGACAAAAAGAGGCAAACACGACTCGGGATGAACATTAGAGCGTGACAAACAGGATTACTCATTTCTGTCATTATTCATTTAACAAAAACTGCGTAAAAACAGAAACGGGGGGGTGGGAACATGAGTACTCCCCATTCAGGTTGTAAAATCGCACTGCCAACAGGTGGAGTCCTGGACTTTGGATCATGTCAACACCTTCTTTCTTTCCTTTTTCAGCCGTTCTGTTGCAGATCTGCGTCTGTGTTTGGGATCTTTGTCCTGTTGCATGATCCAAGCAGACAGACGGCCTCATATTTAAGTCTGGAATGCTCTGGTGTCCAGAGTTCATGGCCCACTTAGTGACTGCATGGTGTCCAGCCCCCGAGCCCAGATCATCAGCCATCCACCACCCTGTTAGACAGCCGGTGAGCCTTTGAACTGGGGGCGGGTGAACTTATTCTGCTGATGATATTCATGCTAATGTGCTGCTTTTAAATCAGATTCTTTGGATGTGATTGGATTCATCCAAAGTGGGTGTGATAACATACGAAACGTACGGGATGGAGAGCTAATGATTTAGAGTCATTAACACCCCCCACTGAGGTTTCCATCTAGCAGAGAGAAAATGAAGCCGTTGATAACATCTGGTTCGATAATCTCTGGTAGGGATGTCCGATATTATTGGCCTACGGTTTAGGCATTAAAATGTGATATCGGAAGATATCACTATGGTTTTTTTGGGGGGGGAACCGATATTTTCACTAACAAAATTTCGCAAGATCTTGTTCCATCAGCAGCGCTCCAGCATGTAGAAAAGTCCCTGTTATTGTGGGAGAACTTCATATCCCAGCATTCCTTTCAGTCATGTGACTCTGAAAAATACAAAAAATATATAAATACATAGTATTTACAGCACATATGTACATAATATATGTACAATGTGAAATTATTGTTAAGTTGCGAAATAAATATATGCATCAATCTGATACCCGGATCGGATATCGGCCCTGATGTTGACAAATCAGCTGGATCGGATTTCGGATGAATGTCGCCAATCCAGTATTCCGATCCAGTCATTTCTTTTTTTAATATCATTATAAATGTACACTTTGTTATTTGTTAATAAATAAAATTAAGTACATTTATATCTGTTAATTTACCTTTTTTTTTAAAACAAGACTAAATATTTATGTCAGGCTTGATGCCTTCACTCACATGGCAAGATACACAGTTCATTCATTCAACAGTAGTATCGGATCGGTATCGGCCGATATGCTCAGCCCAGGTATTGGATCCGATTGGATCCGAAAAAAAAAAAAAATCTTGCATCTCTAGTTTTAACTAGGGATGTTCAATATTATCGGCCTATCGATATTATTGGCCGATATTCGGCATTAAAATGGGATATTGGAAAAATCAGTATTGTTTTTTTCGGACCTATATTTTTACTAACAAACTAACAAGATCTTCAGCAATTTTGTTCCATTAGCAGCGGTCCAGCATGCAGAAAAGTCCCTGTTATTGTGGAAGAACTTCATTTCCCAGCATTCCTTTCAGAGTCATGTGACTACAGGTGCAGCTGCTGCTGATACAGACTGACTTGATTTGAAGCTGCTTATAATATGTCTGGTTTTAAGTTGTTGGTTAAGTTACCAAGTTGTCAGAAACATTAGAATTAGACACATGTTGGTTAATACCTGCTAGTATCTGATATCTGGCAGCCAGACGTCCAAAAATGAACTCCTCTGGTTGAGTTAAGGATATTTTGGGATCTTTGCTCTTGGAGCAGAATACAGTTGTATCCCTCAGAATATGAGAGATACAACCTCACAGTTGTCTGCATAGATCAGTATCGGTTGATATCGGATAACGGAAATTAAGAGTTGGACAATATCGGTATGTCAGATATCAGTAAAAAGTCTACATTGAACATCCCTGATCTTTGGACTCCAGAAGAAGAACAAAAGAAAAGGAAAGAAAGCTCATAAAAGTACCTCTGACTTTGAGCAAAACCTGTGTTATTAGCTGGATTGAGCCTTTAATTTACCGTCCATCTCGTGTACACGCATGAATCCCGGACAACGACGGGTGATGTGGTGTGAATTTCTGTGTGGGAGCTGTTTATTTGCATTGAAGCTGAGGTGAGTATTATATCAGTGTGTGGTGGCTGGAAGCAGCTCAGCGGTGTTTGCAGGGTGACGCTGGCATGGTCCAGCGCTGACCTTTGCCTGGACTAATCCTTGCTGTGTTTCCCTAGGATTGCCTCCTGGAGGGGAAAGGGGTTAATCGTCCTGCTGCAGGCAGATTTGTGACTGACTGGATTAAGTGGTGCTCAGAGTGTTGGACACTCCACTAATCTTCAGCATCTATGCCCCTGCTGGCTGTTGGAGTAGAAGCAACTGACTGGCTGCTTTTTACTGGCTGACTCGCATATTGCTCGATTGTCTAAGTGGACAACTGACTGGTCCAACTACAGCTGACCAGTTGAGTTTCTGGTTAAGGGAATTTCAACTACTTGGGTGCCAAGTTTTACTCCTGTGTAAAAGCTCTCTACTTGTTTCACAGTTTTATGGAGAGCTCCTTTGTCTCAGGAGGAGTCTCAAACACTTTATAGGCTATCTCCCACCCTGTAGTCCAACTCTGAGTCAATATTTACCTGAAACTGAGTATTTTAGAGGTCTACAATGTGAGATTGGATGGCCATAACTCAGCAAGGTTATTATAGTTAACTAAAAATAATGAAAAATCAAAAACTAAAAGTGAAAAAAACAAAAAAACACTGTTGTTAACTTAAAATAAGAATAAAAATGACATAAAAAAAAAAAACTAGCTGAAACTGTATTGTGTGTCATTACAAAACTAACTAAAACTAACTAGAAATATTACAAAAACATCCTTAGTTTTGGTCTGTAAATTTTTTTATAAATAAGCCTTTGGGGTTGATATGAAATCTGTTTCTATTTAATCTGTTTACTTTGCTCTACCCATTTTACTCGGGCTTTCTGATGGTTTTGAATGTCACCCAGACAAATTTGTATAATTTACAAAAAAAAAAAAAAAAAGAAAGAAAAAAAAAAACTAACACTGAAACTTATAAAACTAAACTAAAACTAAGGATTTTCCAAAAAATAAAAACTAGCAACCCTGCTAAAAAAAAAAAACTAACTCAAGCCAACTGAATTGAAAAACAAAAAGTCAAAACGAAATAAAAACTGAAGCTAATTAAAAATCCAAACCTATTATAACCTTGTTGCTCATTGTCTGTTAATTCAGATTCCGTTTTAAAACTTTGGTAGTTATTACTCTTGTAAATAAGGGTGTTGCGATATCTTCATCTTACGGTACGATATTATCACAATGTGAACCTCATGGTACGATGTTTATTGCGATATACTGATGATATAAAATGATTAAACCAGCACTGGTACAACATTAAATGCAGAGGTGGAAAGTAACTATTTACATTTACTCAAGTTACTGTAATTAAGTAGTTTTTGTCATTTTTGAGTAGTTTTTGAAATGTGTAATTTTACTTTTACTCAATTACATTTTTGACCCGAGTATTTTACTTCATTTCTTTGGAAACATCCCCCATTACTGAGTAATAAAATTAATGCAGAGGAAGAAATATCCTCCTGAAGCAGCGTTTCTCCTCACGTTAGAGATGAAGAAGGAAATCCTTGACCGTGTCTCAGCCAGTTCTTTGTGTTCAAACACAAACAATAATTCATCATGCAGATGCTACAAATATTGCTAGAATTGCTAGCAATAAACAATAAACAGCCTTTATTTCATTCCTTAAATAAGCAGTCAGTGGCTCATTTGTTTACTGATTTATTAATGTTGATTTATTATTTCAGATTTGACTCATTTTTGTCATTAAAAAAATACAAAAAGAGAGCACAATTTGTTAATTTGTTAATAAGGGACAGCATTTTTACCATCTTGGAAGCTTCGATTTGGTTTTATTTTCTCTTTTTTAAAGGAACTAGAGGCAGGAATTTAAAACAAACAAACATGAATGTCCCTTTTTTTCATACTAATGGGTGATGAAGCGCTAAATACCAAAAATAACGTTTCCACCCACGTTTCTCTCCTTTGCCTTGAACAGGCTGTGTGCTGCAAAATCGCTGCAATTCTGTGTCCGAATTTCCCGCGCTGTCCTGCGGATGTGACATCAAATGACGCTACATCCGCAGTTTTGATCCAGGAAGAAGACGGTCGCGGTAAATTAAAACACTGTAAGCGATAGTTATGGATTATTCTGCCGTCAGCAAACGATCCAGATCAACTGAAAGACACTAAAAAGTGGAACTACGAAGAAAAAGGTTAGTAAACAACATTATAGCTTCAGTTTGTGCTCGTTCCTGTGACGGCTTGGCTCGTGGCTGCAGTTACCTGAAGCGGCAGTCGCAAGTTTCGTTTCTTAATCTTGCCTCAAGTCCCGTTAATGTCAAGTTTGTCAAAAACATTGTTGGACTGGATTTATAACTGTTCTTTTTTGCAGCAAATAACTGAAAGTAACTAAATAACTTTTACTCAAAGTAAATTTTAGATTAAATACTTTTTTACTTTTACTTGAACACATTGTTAGATGGGTACTCTTACTTTTACTTGAGTAGAATTTAAGATAAGCAAAGATACTTTTACTTAATTACAATTTTTCAGTACTTTTTCCACCTCTGATTAATTGTCATATTCAAAGACATTTTGGACGGCTTGAAAAACCTTTGCTGAAGTGTGAAATTCCAACATATTATATATTTATTGAGAAAAGACCCATCAAATAAACTCAAACACAGGCATAAAAACAACCTATTTAGGGGGGGGGCACTACAGGTAAAAACCCTGTTTTTTCATCACCTGGTCAGTTTTGAGATTTTTTTTTTCCTCTTTCAATGTGTTTTCTTTCATATTAGTGTAAAAAAAAAACTTATAATATATTTTAAATTAAAAAAATTAAACTAATTCAAAAATAAACATTTTAGGAGTTTATTTCATGATACTTTGTCTGATGCACCCAAATCTCCTCAAAATGCAGCTAACGTTGGTGTTTTCTTCTTTTTGGAAGGTGTAGGTCCCATTACATCTGGTGTAAAACTAACACGGCATTTCAGAAAAGGAACATCATAGCAACAGTAAAATATGGTGGTGGTAGTGTGATGGTCTGGGGCTGTTCTGCTGCTTCGGGAACTGGAGGACTTGCTGTGGTAAATGGAACCATGAATTCTGCTTTTTATATACAAAGTCTAAATTATGGGGGTATCGGCTAACACACCCGATGTATCGGCCGATGCTGATACCAGCAAAAAACGCAAATATCGACCTAAAATATCGTCCGGCCGATGTATCTGTCTATTCTTAATTTTGACATACTCTGTAAAGACCTTGAGCGCCCTCAGGGATCTTTGCTGCCCTCCTTGATGGAGACAAGAACCCCAGTTTGAAATTGCTGGTTTAGTTCGAATCATCAGGTTCCTTTTAAACGATTTCTCAGTAAATATCTTCACAACACAGACGAGCCCAATCACACAAAACGACCTCAACACCTGCATAACTTATATGAAAACTTCCCCTGAGCTGTCTGGTCTTTGAAAGTTTAGTTTCCATGGTGATAATTCAGAATATGCTGTTGATGACGTACATTCACGCCAGCTGGAACCCACACACACTCGGAAACAAGTTGCTGATGGATATAACAAATGGGTGATAAAGGTCATTGACAGCCTCACCTTTTTTTCTGTCTCACACCCACACAAACACACACAGCCATGTTTTCATCACTTCAGGGGGTGTTACTTAAGCCTCTGTCAGACTCAGACATTCTTTCTTTAAATCTGATGGCATATGAGCACACCAGCTCCACCAACGAGCACCCCGGTTAACTTTCAATGGGAGTTTCACCAGATCAGACATTTATGTGCTACTTTAACAACCCTGTATGTTTAACACGTGTGACAGGAAAAAGAGTAAGGGAGAAGCTGATACAGAACGATATGTTGAAATGTATAATAAATAATTCATATCAGCCTTGATGCTTCAGTTTGTGATATCTCAAAGCCCTGAGGCTTGTACATGATGGATGCAGAGACATTCACTCTTAAAATCTGCAGAGATGGGCATCTGATGCAAAAGTACTGATCAAAATCAGCAAAATTGTTAGAATAATCTAATATTTTTCACTTAGAGTGACTGTAAAATGTTATTCTAATTTTTAATTCCTAATGTTTGCTGTGGAACGTCTGTTCTGGAGGTTTTCTAGCTGAGAACATAATGGTATGATGGTTACATACAACTCAGTTTCATTACAATTTCCTCAGCCTTGTGCTGATGGTTTTTCTTAATGGAACTTTGTAATCACACAGCTGTCAAGTCTTCTGTTTTGACTCGGAAACTACTGTATTTTAACCCTTTATTCCACTGACATCCCAAATTAGTATTTTCCAGTAAATTTCTTGTATTATCATATATTATTTTAGGAAAATCTTCTGCCTCTCCGTCACTAGCTTTGCTAGAACGAATCATCAAGAGAAGCTGATTTTGGACATGTAGGTGCTTTGATACAGAAGTGATATGAGTCTACTAAAAACCACGTTATCCTACGTACTCTCTGAGCGCAGCTGAATATAAGCCGCATCCACTACAAATAAGATTTGTACATTTACAGGCCACATTTGTCAGGAAGCTGCAGGTGTATACATTAACATGAGGGATTTACAATTTATTTTTTTTAAACTTTTAGTTAGTCTGCCATTAACATACATGTAGGCCATGTATTTTTTTTTCTAGACACTGCCTGTAACATGGCTGGTTTAAAAAAAAAAAAAACCTTCATGCTGCCATCTCATTATTTTCTGCATGTCTGATCTTTGATATTCCAACTGTAGGGCTTAGCTCATCCCCATATTAAGGCGGCACGAGTGTGGCTCCGGGTCTCCCCGTTAAAGATGGATCTGTGGCAGTGGTTGTTTGTCTTTCACTGGAGCTCCCTGCTGACTCTTCTCCTGCAGTAGACATCGCTCATGCACACCGAGTAATGAGACACACAGGACACGTTTCTGGGAACTTCATGCTAGCTCTCTCTTTCTACTTGCGTCACGGCGTAATGACGACGGTTTTGTCCTCAAAACGTTTCGGAAAACAACCATAGGTGCTTTGAGGAACCTTTTCAAGTTACCAGGCCGTTTTTTTGCACACTCGGGCATATACGAACTAGGGACCTCGGACCTCAGTTCCTATAACCTTCTTAGCTCCTACTCCGAGGCACGGTCTTTCCGGGGTTTCATAGGAACTGAAATGTTCCTATGAACTGTTCAAGTCTCGTTCGTTTGGGGAAACCCATGAGACCGCGCCCTAAACCATCATGTTTTCTATCATCTTTGAGTTTCGCTCAGATCTCAGATGTGTTTGGAGCCATTGAGGTGTTACGTTGGTTTGTTAACTAATTTGACACTAAACCACGTTTGTCTTTGACCTTTTAGATGTGAATTGGAGGGAAACTCTTACATCTTTAAACTCAAAGCAACACGTTTGGTCAAGTGTTGGCCACATGAGGTCTGTGGTGAGATGGTCGTGTACATAGCCTGCAGATAATCGTGGACAGGTTCTCCCTCAGACTGTCCACGGACGTCTCAGCTCCAGATGTATTCCACCCTGACATCAATTTTCTCATCGAGTTTCCTGGTAAAGACGGAACATTTCTTTTATTCATCCAATAATTTCTTCTTCTTGTCATTTATTATGTTTTCATTGACCACTTTAGTTTTAGTCCTGACGTACTGATGAACACTTTGACCTATAAAATGAGTTTTTTGGTTCATCAAAGTGGATATTTGGTTCCACAAAAGTAAGCAAGCACAAAGAAAAGGAAGAGGATGAAGAGTGATGATGTAAATTTACCGCGGTGGCCTTTAGTCTTTGCCTCAGGTGGAAGAGTTTAAGTATGTCTGGATCTTCGCGAGTGATGATGGGATGCTGTGATTTCATTAAAGTAGACGCTGTATGGCTGAGACAACTCATTCTCTCTGAAACAAGCTGCTCATTAAGAAATAACTAAAAATAAAGATAAGGAGATATCAATGACCTATGATAAAACAGTTCATGTAATAAATGAGATAATATATTTGAACCTTTTCATGCATCATGTCCACCACAGTAGATGCTTATTCTGACAAGCAGTCAGACTCAGAATGAGATTTATCCCTAAAACCAGTCATTTTGTTACCATGGTGACAAATTGCCATCATTGTGTCCCCAAGAAGTCCTCATAAGTCAGAGTTTTGTAGAGAAAACAAATACACACACACGTGATCTGCTTGTGTAATGTCAATACAAGGTCAGTGTAAATGTGTGTTCACATAGAGATGAATAGAAAGCGAACGTCCTCTCCATCCATCAGTCCTTTTATTTCTATGTCTTCTTTTCATGACATTTACAGACCTGCATCCCCCAACACACACACACACACCTTCAGTGGGCTGAATATATCTGAACCGTGGTTATTGTAAGCTGTGTGTATGTGTGTGTGTTGTGGTGGCGGTGCCCGGCTGTCTGTGGTTACACAGTATCTCTGTCTGAACGTCTTTGTTGTCCGGACAGAGGAGAAGTTCTCCGAGTTCAGAGGCTGGATTCATTATTCATGGAGCTGAAATATATTTTCACAAGCCCTGACTGATGTTATTTAATATTTCTACATGGTTTACACGTGTCCTCATTGGTCAGGTTGCATTAGGAAATCAGGTTTCAGTCTCTGCGATGAAGGTAGATGTCTAACTTTAGCTCAGACTTTTTGGTTCATTTTTTACATTTCAGGTTTTTTTTGTTTGTTAATATGAATCAACATCTAAACCTCTGAGCTGAAGTTACTGCTTATGTGGTCCTAAAATAAAGATTGTCATTATTAATAATATTATAAGTAATCAAGGCTCCTGCAAATAGGAAAGCAGCTCGCCACAGTTACATTTAATTATGTTAGATTCTGAAATAAATGTGAAATAAAATAAATACTGTAAAGAAATGAAAGTTTAATAATGAACTAGAAAAACACTCGGAGAGCGCAGACCTCCGCCGAGCAGCTCATGTCCCCCTCATATGGTGATTCACTCCTAAACTTTTATTGCTATGCAACAGCATCTGGAATCACGCTTGTATTACGATTACTTCTATAGTTATTTACAAACCCTGCTATTTCCATAATGGCGTTTTTTTTCTGGATCTAGCTCCGTTGCTGTTGAAGATGCGGCAATTCCATTGACATTCTCCTGATTCAGCAGAGTCTTGGCTACAATGTGGTGTTAGTTGCATGTCTGCATCTTCATTTGTTACCTTTCTGCATTGAAAATTCCAACGACTCCCTTATTTTTGTGTGGTCTGGATCATAGTATCCGGAATTGCTGGATCCAGATCAACTTTTGAAACATTTTTTTTTTTTTTTTTTTTTTTTTACTTGTCCTGTCCAGCATCGAAGCAAGCAGAATGGAAATCTGATTGCTTTATTCTGTTGAACAGTTTTGCTTTACCAAGCGGAGCTTTATGAACATAAGGCTCCACTTGATATCATGTTTATTCATTTTATTTTTTTATTTAAACATTTGTCTATTACACCATTCCATTTCATACTGCTGGGCCTGACAAGGGAGAAATGAAAGTTAACAGAGGTAATGATAGAAAGTGAAACAGAGAGAAAGGAGTAAGGAAGAGGAAGAGAGAGAGGAGAGAAAACATGAATCCACTTACACAGTTCACTGGTACATCTGTACCGCGATCCCTAAACAACCAAGGTCTCTGTTGGAAAACAAAATCATACAAACACACACAAACACACGCAGAACTACGCAGAGAAGAGGTACAACCTAGTCATCGCAATGGGAAGTAGAGAAGAGGCACAACCTAGTCATCGCAATGGGAAGTAGAGAAGAGGTACAGCCTAGTCATCGCAATGGGAAGTAGAGAAGAGGTACAGCCTAGTCATCGCAATGGGAAGCAGTGTCACAGTGTCAACATGCATAATAAAGGGTGCTCCGTGGTGATACAGTCATGCAGATGCAACCTCGTCTCTGCAAGGAGGAGAAAGCCCGCAAGGCTCACGACCCAGGCCCCCAGCAGCCACCCAGAGGCCCAGATCCCAGCTACCCCCCCAAAGAGCGGACATGCATCCCCCGAAGGGCGGCAAAAGGCGGCCCCAGCCGAAGCCCCCTGCAGTCTGGGGGCCCAGGCCCCAGCGGACCAAGACCAGCAGCTGCCGACCCCACCGGGCGCCGGGCGTCCCCCGGAGCGGAGACAGCGCCGGGCCCAGGGCCCAAGCGCCCAGGAGCAGCCACCCCCCCCCCGGACCCGGGCGGCCCAACCGAAACCCAGGAGGACCGGACCCCCCAGACGACGCCCCCCAGGGCAGGCCAGCCCCCACCCCAACGTCCCTGCCCCACACACCTGACACCAGGGCACCACCACCTCTACCACCCCCTACCCCGCCACCACGCTCACACACACACTCCCCACACACCTACCCCAACACTAGGGCTGAAAGATATACCGTCACCACCCCCGCATCGAGACACGGGCACCCAAGACATCAATACCGCAAGAGCAACCACATACAAGATACAGATCCCCCCTGCGCCCCGCCCCGCACAAAAAGCCCCGGAAGCCACAAACAAAACCGCACCCCCCACCAAAGCGCCCGGCCCCCAACCAACCCGCAGCCACACCGCACCACACCGACACCAAGATGCCCGGCACGAACACCGAGATACGAACCTCCGCCCACACCGCCCAGCCCTACCCAACACCTCCGTGTACCCCCCACACACACACATACACCCACCCACTCCGCTCTCCGACCTTACATACCCACACTCACTCCTCCCTCCACCCCCAACACTCTCCTCCCTCTACCGTCCACACCTACCCCCACCTCCCTCATACCCTCTAACACACACATGCACTCCCCCCACATAGCTGCACCAACCCCTCCCTACCCGCCCACACATACGCCCCCACCTCCCTATACCCCCAATACCCCATACAGTCCCCCCTTACATGTCCAGCCCCGCCCATCCCTCTGACCTATCACACTCCCGCCCTTCCTTCCTTCAGCCCCTCATGACCATCCCTACTAGACACTCACGAGCATGCCACTCCTTCCTCCATCCCCCTTTCCTCCAACCACTTACCCACATCTCCTCCCTCTTCCAGCCCAAGTTCCTCCCTCCCACATTTCCTCTTTCACACTCTCATTCATTATTCTTACATACCCACCTCTCTCTTGCCCATGCCCTCGTGCCTCCTGAGTGGTAGCTCGGGCCGGGGAAGGAGCCGTGAGCTCCAAGCCCCCAACACGTCCCCCCCCCCACCACCACCCCCATCCCCCACCCCCGGACGCAGCAGGCCAGACATCCCCCAGGCCAGCAGATCCCCCGCAATGCAGCCAGCCTTAACCACTGGCGCGTGAAGCAGCCACTGTCCCCCCTTCCCCCCAGTAGCGCCCGGGAGACCGGGGTATGAAAGGACCCTGCCCCCCCCCACCCCCCCGCTCATGACTGTGTGTGTAAGATGTGTGTTGTTTGCAGTTAAAACTAAGGGGCAGTGCCAAGTCATGCCGGGAGTGGGGTCGCGTAGGGGGGCATGACCCCCCAACCGGGCCCCTCCCTCCTTCCACACACTATATGGCCCGCCCCTCAGAAGTGGTTGTGAGCTGTTGTTATTTTATGTGTTTAGGTGTCTAAGTGTGGTTAAAACTGGGGAGCAGGCTGTCTCTAGACGTGGCAAGCAAAGGCACTTTTGGTGCCCTCCCTCACCACGCCCGCTTGACACGCACCCTCCCAAAACCCTACGTGTGTGTGTGTGTGAGGTAGAGCAGGGGGGGGGGGAGGTCTTGGGAAAGGAGACCAGGGGGGTATATGAATTCCCCTGAAGAAGAGCCGTTACCGGCATTAGGTACCCCTGCCTCCCGGGATCCCCCCAGGGCAGAAGGGGCAGGCATGGCCGCCCCCACGGCCCGGCGTCTGGCGTTCACCACAGAGGGGCCAGCCTCGGCCCCTGGGGGCGCTCGACCATGCCAGGCCAGGGAGGGGGAAAAGGGACGGGAGCGAAAAGGGTCGGCGGAGGGGCCAGAGTCACCGGCCCAACATCCCCAGGCCTCGCAAACCCCCCAAGAGGCACGCAGAGCTGCTATTTTTTTTTTTTTCCCCCTTTCCTCCCCCACTCTATTGTATCATCCCTAAACCCTACTTCAAACAACCAACGACTTTACCCCCGTCAACACTCCCTCATCCCATCCTCCTCCCACCCCTCCTGTATAGCCAGTTAGTCCCCGCACATCCGCCCCCCAGTGTCCATGCCCCCCCCCCTCCAAACCCAAGCCTGCACCCCCACCCAGGCCGCGCCAGAGCCACCACCCACCCACCCACCCACCCACACACACCCCCCACCCACCCAGCGCCCCGCATCCGATCCCCCCACAGAACCATCCCCGCTCCCCACCCAAGCCCCCCCAACCCGACACACACAAACCCCACCAATGCACCACCACCCCCACACCCAAACACCCATCATCCATGCACCCCCACCCACCCACCCATCTCCACACACCCCCACAGGCAGCCACACACACACACAACCGCATTCACGCCCCCTCCAGTCACACACCCACCCACACATACCAAGGACGGGGACCACGGGGCCACCAGCCCCCCCACGCCACAAGTCCACCGCCCCCAGCCCCCGGACCACGCGAGACCAACCCGCACGAGACCACCAGTGCAGGCCAGCCCCAACCGACACAGCGGCCGGGCGGGACAGGCACCCGGCGTGGAAAAGACCCGGCCACCCCGCAACCCCCCCCCACCTCCACACACTAGAGCTGAACGATATGGACCAAACCCCACACCCCGACAGCCACGCCAGACACCCCAACATCGATACGACACAACACGACCACGGGTCCGCCGAAAACCAAGCACCCCGGCGGAAAGCGCAGCTCTGTCCGCGACCCCCAGAGCCCCACACGCAGGACAAGCACAGGGGAAATCCACACCCCCCACATAGCCGCTCCCGCAACACCAACATCCCGGATGCCCACATCCCGACACAGACACGACAACGATACATCCCCCAGCCCCACCACACACACACCCCCACCAGCACACACACCCGCACGCACACAGCAGAGGCGCCCGGCCCCCGGCGCAGTGACTAGACGTCACCAGGTCGTGAGGACCGGCCAAATCCAGAGGAGGCACGTCCCGCCGGCCCGCCCCCCCAGCGCCAAGCCGGGTCCCCCGGCCCCGGAGGCAGGGGCCACCCCCGGAGCACCGGGGCCCAGGACCCCCCGCCCCCCCGCCCCGGGACGACCCCGGCCACCCGGCGCCAGCCGACAGCCACCGGCCAGGGCCCCACCAGCGACCCGCCCACCGCCGCAGAGCAGCCCCAACCGCTGACCCCCATGCCCCCCATCGGGCTGGATACAGCCCCCGCCCCAGCGGCGAGGCAGCCCAGACCCCCCCCCAAGTCAACCGCCAGGATCCATAGCCATCAAGCTCTCGCCGGCACCCAACCCCCACATCGCCGAGGCGGCTCTCCCACACCAACGTTAAGTGATGGAGCTAATCACAGGGGACCAGAGGGAGTGGAATTCATCTAACTGGTTCTTAGAGGAGGCAGACATCGTCTCAATACTGATATGGTCTACTAAGAAATTCCTAAACTGGCTAATGCTCAGATTATTTTTGGATTTCCAGTTTACCAAGATAGTTTTCTTTGCAATACATAATACAGTAAGTATCATATGTGCATAGTTGGTTACCGTGTTGATCTCATCCAAGTCCCCCAGTAAACACAGTGCGGGGCTTGCAGGGAAGTTACACCTGAGCCACGCTGACAGGTCATCGCATACCTGAAGCCAAAACCTCTGGACCGGTGGACAAGACCACAAGGCGTGAAGATAATTGTCTGTTGTATTCTCATTGCAGTGCAAACAAATATTTGAAGGTGACAGACCCATCTTGAACATCCTCTGTCCTGTGTAATGTACTCTGTGTAAAACCTGAATTGTATCAACTGCATATTTGAGTTTTTAGTCATTAGGAACGTGTTTAAACATATCTGTGTCCATGTGTTTTGGTTAAGGGTTCTGGACAAGTCAGCCTCCCTCCCCACTTCGAAGTTGGAAGGGAAATTGAATCATCCAGTTTTAATAATAATCTATATATTTTCGACAGTAGTTTGGGGATAGAGAGATTCAGGAATTCTGCTACCCTGACCGGAGTCTGCAGGATCAGTTGGTTAGAGGTATATTTTTTGCTTAATATAGATTTAAGTTGATGGTATTCTAAGAATTTAGTACTACTGATCCCGTATTGTAAGGTAAGTGTATTAAATGACAGGAATTTTCCATTTTCAATGATATGTTGTAATTGTTTAACTCCTTTATCCTTCCAATGCACAAAATTAATCATTTTCTTGTTTTGTAAAATATCCAGGTTATTCCAGATGGGTGTGAGTTTACATGGAATAATAGAAGACTCGGTTAATTTCAGGAATTCCCACCATGCTTTCAGAGTAGAGCAGATGTTGATACTTTTAAAGCATTTATGAGATCTGACTGCTGAACTGATGAACGGCAAATCAGAGACATCCAGATCCTCACATAATGCTTGTTCTGTGTCTAGCCACGGTTCATCTAGATGGGTAGGTTTCAGCCATTTGGAAATAAATTGTAGCTTATTTGCTAGGAAATAATAATTGAAATTGGGTGAGTCTAACCCTCCCCGGTCTTTTACCTGTTGTAAGGTTTTTAAACTGATACGTGATGGCTTGTTTTTCCAAAGAAATTTGGAAATGTGAGAGTCCAGTGACTTAAACCAACTAGAGGAAGGTTTGGT
>JALJCO010002047.1:0-13483 GCA_023101725.1 Atherinomorus stipes | reverse complement strand
AAATAAATATATAAATAAATAAATACACATATAAATAAATAAATACACATATAAATAAATAAATGCACATACCAATGTATAAATAAATAAATGAATACATATGAAAATAAACAAATACACAAATAAATGTAGAAATGCATCAATCAATCAATAAATAAATATATTTTGGTCATAAAAAATGCCAATTTTATTTTTTTTACTTGTATTTGTCTATTTATTTATGTATTTATTCATGCATTTTCTCCTTTTTGTGCATTTATACATTTATGTATTTATTCATTTATTTATTTTTTACATTTATTTATTTACACATTTATTTATTCATACTTTTATTTATTTCTTCCTACATTTATTTCTGTATTTCTACATTTCCACATTTATTTATTTCTGCATTTCTGTCTCCATATGCTAATGAGGTGGGTGGTTCTAACATTTGTCTTCAGCACGATTGGTTAGAGTGGTGCATGTGATCCTATCTACTGCTACTGCCAACTATTTAAGGTCATTGGCGAATTATGTTGACAGAAATGAGGGGGAGAGAAGAGTGCTGAAAGCGGCGGTGGAAAGGGATAAAGTTGTATTTACATTGGGGAATCTCTTAAGAGGGGAGGAGGGGGGATCCTGCGGAACTTATTTGTGTTCCTTCAGAACACAGGTTTGATGGGAAGGATTTGAGTTATTTGAGTGTGTATAATGTATATATGCATATAGATTGGTTTACGCATGTATAGGTAGGTGTTAGCACAAATAGGTATATATAGGTAAGATGTAGATGTATAAGTATAGGGATATGCAACATAATAGATGGTATTTTTTTATTTTATTTTATTTATTTTACTTATTTCTTCTTTTTTTGTTATTATTATTATTATTATTATCATTATTTTTTCTGTATGGAAATGTAGCCTGTAACTGCCTAATCTCTCGTCCCGGATTCGGCACAGGAGGTGGCGGTAGTGCTCCCTGAAGTGGGTAGCAAACTGCCAATAAACCCCAGAGAAGAAGAAGAAGAAGAAGATGTTGACAGAAACGAACCCAATGACTACCTCAGTTTCGTTTGGCATGGGTCATGGAGGATTTATTTCAGCTCCAAGCTGAGATGGACGTGGAGGATTGACTCGGCTGTATTGGACAGTCTGGAGGAAGTTGCCCACCAACTTGCCATCCGCTCGGAGTCAGAGGAAACGAGGCTCGTTGGCGATGGCTGTCAAAGAACTTTCCTTCGGGCGAATGATGTACCATAACAACTCACGTACCTACTCAAGTCTAGGCCTGACCCCGGCTTTACACCTGGTCTGTGACTACGGCGCCGCACAGCGCAGCGGCTCTGCTGCGACTTCCTCGGTTCATTGTGCGGCCGCGCAGCGCACCCGCGAGTGCACCAGCTGTTAGATTTGTGACATCACGGAACCACGAGAGGACTGCTAGATCGTCTGTGATTCTCATCCAAATGGCTCATTTTGTCCACATGTTCGTGCGTCATGGTTTCTTATTTCACTGAAACCGTGTGGACACGGAGATGCTGTCATGGCTTTTCAGTAGTTCAGATCGAACCAGACAGGAAGTCAGACACAGGTTCAGTGTAAAATATCCAGTAACTTCCTCAACAAAAGCCACTGTGCAGCTTTTAAACTGCTGAGCTACCTGAACATGCCAGCATCTCCGTGTCCACAAGGTTTCAGTGAAATAAGAAACCATGACGCACGAACATGTGGACAAAATGAACCATTTGGATGAGAATCACAGACGATCTAGCAGCCCTCTCGTGGTTTCGTGATGTCACGAATCTAACAGCTGGTGCACTCGCGGGTGCGCTGCACGGCCGCACAGTGAACCGAGGGAGTCGCAGCAAAGCCGCTGCGCTGCGCGGCGCCGTAGTCACGGTCCAGGTGTAAAGCCGGGGTCAGGCCTAGACTTGAGTACGTGAGTTGTTATGGTACATTATTCGCCCGAAGGAAAGTTATTTGACAGCCATCGCCAACGAGCCTCATTTCCTCTGACTCCGAGCGGATGGCAAGTTGGTGGGCAACTTCCTCCAGACTGTCCAATACAGCCGAGTCAACCTCCACGTCCATCTCAGCTTGGAGCTGAAATAAATCCTCCATGACCAATGCCAAACGAAACTGGAGGTAGTCATTGGGTTCGTTTCTGTCAACATAATTCGCCAATGACCTTAAATAGTTGGCAGTAGCAGTAGATAGGATCATATGCACCACTCTAACCCAGGGGTAGGCAACTCCAGTCCTCGAGAGCCGGTGTCCTGCAGGTGTTAGGACTTTTCCTGCTGCAACACACCTGACTTCAATCAGTGGGTAATTAGCAGACTTGTGCAGCCAAGCTCTGGAAATCAGGTGGTGTGTTGAAGCAGGGAAGCCCTGAAGACCTGCAGGATGCCGGCTCTCGAGGACCGGAGTTGCCTCCCCCTGCTCTAACCAATCGTGCTGAAGACAAATGTTACAACCACCCACCTCATTAGCATATGGAGACAGAAATGCAGAAATAAATAAATGTGGAAATGTAGAAATACAGCAATAAATGTAGGAAGAAATGAATAAAAGTATGAATAAATAAATGTGTAAATAAATAAATGTAGAAATAAATAAATGTAAAAAATAAATAAATGAAAAAATACATAAATGTATAAATGCACAAAAAGGAGAAAATGCATGAATAAATACATAAATAAAAAGACAAATACAAGTAAAAAAAAAAAATAAGATTGGCATTTTTTATGACCAAAATATATTTATTGATTGATTGATTTATGCATTTCTACATTTATTTGTGTATTTATTTATTTTTATATTTATTCATTTATTTATTTATACATTTGTATGTGCATTTATTTATTTATATGTGTATTTATTTATTTATATATTTATTTTTTGTTTTGTCATTTTTTGTCCCTCAAAACTGTCACCTGAAGAACATCTCAAGGGTGAAAGATCTGATGTCTCAGGAAAATCTGGAAAAACTACTCCATGCATTCATCTTCAGTCGGCTTGACTACTGTAACAGTGTCTTTACTGGTCTACCTAAAAAATCAGTTAAACAGCTGCAGCTCATTCAGAACTCTGCTGCCCGAGTTCTCACAAAGACCAGAAAAGTGGACCACATCAGTCCAGTTCTCAGGTCTTTACACTGGCTGCCGGTCCATCAGAGAATAGACTTTAAAGGGATATTGTGTAAGTTCTCCTGTGTTTTATTCACAAAAACTGATTATTTGGTTCAAAAGTGTTTTTTCATTAATCAGTAATCACTCCCATCAACAAACTGAAGTGCTCCTCTAAGTTCTAAATTTGCCGTTCGTATCATTCATTTACACATCGAGCGGGGCGGCTCGGTGGAGGCTGCCATGTCGTATCGCCATGTTTTTGCGTTCGGGAGAAGCGTGACGGTAGGAAAACACAGAAACTCACCGGACACACCGGAGTTTTCAGCTCAGTTCGAGGTAATGCCTTTGAAAAGTCACCACGCTGCAGTGGGAGAAACCAGCGTCTCACTGATGCTGCGTTCACGTGCAGTCGGGCAGACGGCCGTTGGTAACAAACCAGATGTCATTTTAATCAATAAAGCCGAGCGAAAGACGGTAAAACATGGGTCAGGGAAAACAATACGACATCGCCATGACAACCGAACAGATGTGGACTGATATCACTGTAACTGACGGACCACGACTTCACATAGAGGCCGGTGATAACTTTACATGCAGCGGATGTCGTCGGTCTGCCCGGTTTCACGCGAACGCAGCATGAAAAGTACGAGGGAGCTGTTCGCGATTACACAGTGTCCCTTTAAAGTTCTGCTGCTGGTCTATAAAGCTCTGAATGGTTTAGGCCCAAAATACATCAGTGACCTCTGACCCAGTATGAACCTACTAGACCTCAGGTCATCTGGATCCGGTCTTTTATCAGTTCCCAGAGTCAGAACCAGACATGGAGAAGCTGCGTTCAGCTTCTATGCTCCACATGTCTGGAACAAACTCCCAGAAAGTCTCAGATCAGCTGAAACACTTAGTTTATTTAAATCCAGGCTGAAGAGCCACCTGTTCTCAGCTGCATTTACGTAGATTTTATTCAAAAGTTAAAATCCGCACGTCTCTATATTCTCTCTTTTTAATCTTAAATGTTTTTAAATTTTGAATCATGCTTCTAATAGTTTTTTCTCTCCCTTTTGCTTATATGTAAAGCACTTTGAATTGTTCTGTACATGAAATGTGCTATACAAATAAACTTGCCTTGCCAGCGGACCTGTTTCCATATTTTAAGTGTTGTTCTGACTAAAATATTTCTTGTATATGGTGTAGTGTCTGAGGCCAGAGGTGCATAAATTAACGCTGACAATGAGGATGGGGCACAGGATCTAGCTTCTAATGTACACCATGAGGGGGCATCGGCACCTGGATCCTCATATAGCCAGTGGACAATAGGTCGAATATTAGAAGCCCAATAATACGCCTGGAAATTGGGCAGGCCCATACCACCTAGCACTTTTGGACGTTGTAAAAAGGCTTTGCTCAATCGTGGACTTTTACCATTCCAAATGAAGCTGGATATAAGAGTGTGCAGCTGTTTAAAAAATTTCATGAGGATGAACACTGGGAGGCACGTTCTTGCCCCACAGTACCTCTCCGAGCTCCTTTGCCCCTACACTCCCTCTAGATCTCTTATGTCGGCTGACCAGCTCGTCCTAGTTGTGCCCAGGGCCAGTAGGAAGCTCAGAGGGAACCAGGCTTTTGCGGTACCTACACTTTGGAATAAGTTGCCATCGCACATCCGACAGGCCTCTTCTTTAACAGTTTTTAAGTCTCTTCTTAAATCTTATTTGTTCGCTTTGGCATTTGGCCCAACATGACATGTTGACATTTTGATTGGTTTTGATTTGTTTTAACTGCTTTCTAGTTTGTTTGTTTTTTATGGTAGTTAGCTCCATTAATTTTATTATGATTATGTTGTTTTATCTTATGTTTACACTGTAGCACTTTGGTCAACTTTGTTGTTGTAAATGCTGTTGAAATTGTTGTTTACCTGGTTGGGAAAGGGGTGCTTTCTAACCATATATGCACGTGTGGCAGCGCAGCGCTAGGTTTTATTGTACAAGAACCCCAGGTTACTGGTCTTTGTATATCAGCAAATGGTCGCGTGATCATAGATATGTAAAAGTTCTGGTGAAAAGCATACCAGGTCTGAAAACCACTAATAAGAGAAGCCAGACTGCAGGAATTTGGTTATCGCTCCATTGTTCACTTACTGTGAACGAGCAGTTCAGGAGTAGGAGTTAGGCTAGTAGTAGTAGTATTAGTATTAGTTAGAGGCATATCGATTCAGTTTTAACAATGATTCAGTTCATATCACGATTTGTGGTTTCTGATTTGATTCATGGACAATATTGGTTCATTAAGAACAATCTGACTAAATTCAGTAACTTGAATTTGAATCAGAAACCATGAATCATGATGTTTAGGTTTCCTACAGATCCAAAACCCCTAACACTTGAAGAGGATAAAGAAGCAGGTCGGTGTCAGACTTACCGGGTAGCAGTCGGAGCCTCTGCACGTCTCCTGTCTGCTGGAGCTGCTGAGACTTCTAACACATGGAACTGCAGTCGTCGCCGCTGGAAAAGTCCTTTTTCAACCATCATTGCTTAATCAGATCAGTCATACAGCTGCTGTATGGACTGAGCTAGCACAAGGAACGAGTGCCTCTCCTCTATCCAAGGTTATAATAGTTTTGGATTTTTAATTAGTTTCAGTTTTTATTTAGTTTTGTCATCATTCATTCATTTTCTGTACTGCTTATCCAGTTCAGGGTCGTGGGGGTTGCTGGAGCCTGTCCCAGCTATTATCAGGTGAGAGGTGGACAGGTCGCCACTCACATTTATTCCTAGGAGCAATTTAGAGTGATCAGTTAACCTAACATCATGTCTTTGGATGGTGGGAGGAAACCGGAGTACCCGGAGAGAACCCACGCATACACGGGGAGAACATGCAAACTCCACACAGGAAGGCCACTGTTGGAATTGTTTGATCCTCTCCCCAGCTGGGAATTGAACTAGCAACCTTCTTACGGGGAGGCTGCAGTGCTAACCACCACGCCATCGTGCAACCTTGTATTTAGTTTTGACTTTTTGTTTTTCCAATTCAGTTAGTTTTAGTTAGTTTTTTGAGCAGGTTTTCTAGTTTTTATTAGTTTTTATTTTTTGGAAAATGCGTAGTTTTAGTTTTTAAGTTTTAGTCTTAGTTTTAGTTTTGGGGGGTTTTTTTCTTCATAAATTGTAGGTATTTGTCTGGTGTAACATTCGAAATCATCAGAAAGTCACTCAGAGTAAAGCCAGTAGAGCAAAGTAAATAGATTAAACAGAAATAGATTTCATATCAACCCAAAAAAGGCTTATGTATTTTAAATAAATCTACAAAGGCTATAGCTAAGGAGGTTTTTGCAATAATTTTAGTTTTTTTTTTGGTTCGTTTCGTAAAGATACAATACAGTTTCAGTCAGTTATCGTTTTTTTTAAAGACTGTCATTTTTATTTTTATTTTAGTGAATGAAAATGCTTCAGTTTTCATTTTTTTTATTAGTTTTATTTAACTATAATAACCTTACCTCTGTCACAGCTGACTCTATAAACCGGTGCAGCTCCTTGCATTGTGGGCTTTTAGCTGAACCGAGTGGACTTCAGGCTGGGAGACAGACTGTAGCCAGCAGTTCTACTCCGGTTCTAGCTTGTAAAATGTGACATCCCCATCTTCCCCAGCATCATCATCATCACTCTTCTGAACTGGCTGAAGATCCACCACACAAACCAGTTCCAGTCCAGCTGTTCTGGAGCACCTTTCATGTTCTCCACGGCTTTAATTATACGTGTAAATCAATGAGCGCACCGCAACTCCTCTCGCTGACGTCACGTCATGGCGGCCTGGTTCACTAATGAAAAGCTATTAGCGCTTAGCTGCGCCTCCTAAACATCAGATATTTACGTAAATACACATCTGATTAACTTCTAACTGCACAAAGATACATATTTTGTCTTGGTGTGTTGTTGTGTGGCAAAGTTACTTGAAGTTAAGATCGTGTCATCAGCACTTTAATGCCACAGCCTCGTGTGATTATCCAGTTCCTTTCGCCATATTTCTGTGTGCAGCTAAATGAGAAAATACAAAACGATTCCAGGCAAGGAAAACTTTGAATTAATTGTTCATTTCCTTTCTAATTGTGTAGATATAGGGCAGATAGATAGATAGATAGATAGATAGATAGATAGATAGATAGATAGATAGATAGATAGATAGATAGATAGATGGATAGATAGATAGATGGATAGATGGAATAGCCATTGTTTAAAGCTGTAATTTTATTAGTTTATTTTCTTTCTAATTGTGTGAGTGTAGCTTTTTGTGTTAATCTTATGCTAGACTAATTCCTTTCCTTGTTTGTTATTGTCTGTATGAGGAATGAGTGGTGGAACGGGAGATTCTCATATGGAGGAAAACCTCTGAGGAATTTTTCGAACACCTTGTTGGATCTATCACACCAAAAACTAAGGCAGTTCTGGAGGACAAAGGTGGTCCAACCCAGTACTTTAAGGTGATGATGAAGTGGACAGTCATGCCATAAAAAACACAAATGTTTTTTATGGCATGATTGCTGCTGGAGTGCTGCCATCTGCTGGTCAGGAACCTTTACGACCCAACATGCGTGTTGTGTGTGATGAATCTCAAGCAGCACGCACACATTTTATATTAACGCACTCCGTTTTCATGTCTGGGTCAAATGAGGACAGCTGCTTATTTTGTGAGATGAATGCAGCACAGTTGGAGGATTATGTAGATTCAGACGGTGCTCCAGAGCAGCCATAATCTGATCTCATCACCAGGAGACGTGGAACCGGCTCAACCTCAGAGCCGATCAGCCCAGAGAAACGCGCTGCTGCTTCACCTGTTTTCTTTGTTTTCTCAGCAGAGGCAGATCACGGAGCCTTGCAGCAGTTCCTGGAAGTTCGCATCACTACAGCACAAAGAGCTGCTAAAGGACCAGTGACAGGAGGAAATGTGTCATGAATTAGACTGTAGACTATCAGCACATCACAGTCGTATTTTCGTTTGATCCAGAGGTTCACGGGGTTACCGACTTTAGTTGTGCAGCCATCACAAGGACTATTTTACTCATTCCTAGGACTTTTGCGCTATATTACCAGTTCATAGATAGCTACTGTGAACTGAGCTGCTGTTGTCTGATTGAGATAACCATTTACATTTTCTACTGTTTCCAGGTAAATTTACTCTGATACATTAAACACATCTTGATTCTGACACTTCCGTAGTAATGTCACGTCTTTGCTTTCTGTAGTTGTGGAGATATACTTAATTTATTTTGTTATCATTTCACAAAGGAGGCTTAAAAGTGGCCCTCGTGATGAAGAAGCTAACTGAGAAGTGGGGTGGACGGAGCATCTACTCTACGTAGGTCTGGAGTTGGTCATCTAAAAGCTAAAACTGTAATATTAACTGAGAAAAGTTTCCAGTGGGTTCAGACAGATTTTGGTTTACATGAAACTTCTGAGTTATTTTAAATATTAGAGCATGTAGCCTGAATAATCTGGAAAGATGTCCATGTTCATCTACAGGCTTTGTGTAAAGAGTGAGGGACGGAGTATTTGTCCGTATGAGCTGATGATCAGAGATGTTTTAAGATGTCAGATAAAGGGGAAGTATGGATTATGTTAAAGCAGATGACAGAGTTCTCATTACAGCTAAAAGTGACTTTAGACTTGAACTTAAAACAAGACTTGTGAATATCTGTCAAAACATTCATGCCTTTCATGAGAAAAACCTCTGAATGTTTCCCCCTTTGGCAAAAAACCGAAGTCTATCCAATGCTTCAAACAGCAGAGACCACAACAGAAAAGATTCTCAGGCGCTAAATGGAGCTGGGATATGGTTTTTGTTGCCATGGTGACTCAAAGAACTAGCTGAAAACTAGTGTTAAAATGTGATAAAAGTAATTGCTGCATGCATTCTAATCCTGAGCTCTCAGACGGGCGGACATAATTACCGGAGTCTCCTCAGTCCCGTCAAACTGCCAGCAGTCACAAAAGATGCTGAGAGCGGAGGGTTGATGCCCAGCCAGAGGAACCAGGTCAGCTCCATTTCATCACACTGATTTACATTCTTTCACTGGTTTGGCCTATATTCAGCATGCCCCCCGTCCCACGTCCCCCACCACCACACAGTTTCACCAAAGCCATCGCCTGAAGAATTTCAATGATTTATTGATTGTGAAACGGAAGGAGAAGCATGGCGGATGTAGGACTGATGGAGGTCATCTGGTCTTCAGAAACAGAGAAGAAAATGTCTGCCAGCCGGAGGAGACGCCTGGAAACAGGAACAATCTGATCACTTGTTTATTTTGGGATTAATAACCCGGGAGATCCATTGAAGACCACACAAGCATGCAGTGTCAGAACTATATCTCTAAAGTTTATAACAAACCAAACTGTATGAAAATTGGGTTGAAAAAAGTTGTGGTGATTTAGAAAGTCATGCACCATTAACACAAGGCAATGAGTGGGCGAGCTGACTGTGGTAAGATGGCCGCCAGCAGACATTCGACTCCATTGGCCAACAACGGGAGTGCGATATGTAGAGTTTATATAGGATTATCTATGATCCTGACCCCCTGTGAGGTTCCCAAGATCATTTCAGGAATTTCAGGGGGTCAGCAGATAATTGCAATTTATATATATATATATATATATATATATATATATATATATATATGTATATATATTGCCCACACTTAGATTTTTATTAGATCTATCAAAATTATTGTGCCAATGCATGGAGATCAATGTGTGAAATGAATGTTTTGATTTCCTAATCCAGAGCCTTTCATAGTGGGGGGGGGGGACTAGGGAGGTCTCAAAAATTAGAGGGAAACCAAGAAAGACATTGTTATGCTAAATAAATGTAATAATATTTGAATAGTAATATAAGTAAGAAAAAGCATATTTCTAGCATTGTCTGTTGGTTCCCGGCCAGAAGCTAATGCTGTTTGGGATCCTTGGCATGGAAAATTTGTGAACCCCTGTTCTGAACAACTAAAGTATCATCCATGCCATATTAAAAATCAGAATCTGGCATTATCTTGGTGAGAGAAGATGTTTTTGGGGGGGCAAACAGGTGTTTTTCTCGCAGCTGGGAACATAAGCCACAAAAACCTCTTTGTCTTCCTTAAAGATTCTTAAAGGGGGTCACAAACACCACGTGTTATCTTGGGGGTTGTGGCACAAAAAAATTGTTAGCCACTGTCATGTCTGTGCTAAAGCATCTCTAATTTTATTCTGCTTCACTTCATCAGAGTTAGCCTTTGCAGATATGATGTCCACATATTGTATTGTCTGATTAAAGTTCAGAGCTGCAGCTGCATCAATACAAAGATATTCATCTTCATCCTGAAAGTAATTTGGTTTTTCTAGGCAAGAAAATTTGTGCAATGTGCAAGCTTAATTTCATCTTAAACAGTAACACATACTGATATTCATACATAATTTTCCTCTTTACTATAACTTCAAAATAATTAAGAAGACCATTTGGTTACACAGATATACTCATGTCATAAAGGAGATGAAATTTTCAGGCAATGGCCTAAAAAAACAGGCACAGGAGTCAAAAGGTTAAGCTGATTTTTGTATTTTTCAAGCATGCAGTTTTATGTTGAAATGCCCCCATTTGAAACAAGACAAAGCAGAGATCCCATTGAGAAAAAGCAGAAAGCAGTTCCCATTCCATTTATTCCACGTTGTTTATAAATAGACACAGACACATATGTTGAAAGTATAAAAAATACAAGATTACAGGATTTTCTAGACATTTTAGTGAGGTCTCTTATTTGTTGCCTTTAACATGTTCTTTAAATTTTTATAATAAAAATGAAATAATGTGGGAGCTTTTCTCAAACAGCATAAATTTCACTTTCACAAGCCCACTCATCAAGCATTAACTATCATTAATGTCATGTTAAAAAGAAATGAAAGCAGCAGGAACAGAACCACATGCAGCCAGCCAACATTTCACCACCTCTGTACAGCGCGTCCTCTCGGCTGTACAAAGACTACTCCGTGAAACTCTTTTTTCTTTTAAATATATATGCTTCAAGTTTCATTGGTAAAAGTTGATATTATGATAGGAATTTCAGTAAAAGAGAACAACCTGGTCACTCACAAATCTTCCATAAATGTTCATTCAGGTTTCATACAGTATGGGCTTATTTTAACCATTTTTAAATATTAGAGATATTAGCATTTTAATTATACAATGTATTCTGGCTGAAAAAGAACCAACAAAGAAAGATATGATCTGTGTGCTGTCAGCAAAATTTTGATTTAGGGTGCTACAAATATGAAATCCATAGATATACCAAAAAAAAAAGAAAGAAAGAAAAGAATGAGGCATCATGGTTAAAGTGGTATTAATTCACGTTCTAAATATTTTGTCACCAATGACCAAAGTAATGACTGAGTTCTAAAACCAAAAAGTACATCATACATAATAAACGTAATGCAGCACAAATACATAACTAAGTACTTCTTTAGCATTTATGCACCTTACCATATAGCTACTGTGCCAAATCTGGCTCACTTTGTTCTAAAGACAATGACTCCTAATGTCTCATATGTAAATATCTCTAAAAAGACAATCCATAAACCTTTGTGTTCCAAGAAATTGCATGATTTGTTGGTATTTTTTTTCCCTAGATAACTCTTACTATTCACAGTGTTTAAAACTGAACTGTACAGGCCGACACCAAGAAGTGGGGCTTGTCTCTGGCACCATTTTCATTTCCACTCTAGAGGTACGACACAGTCCAGCTTTGTGCCGGTAATTCTGATATGGGCTCTTCCCAAAAATATTTAGATAGAGAGCAAAAGACTCTATTTCAGTACAGAACTCATAACAAGGAAACAGAAACGTTTGTGCCCATGTTTCAACTAGAGCAATTTTCATTTGTTATTTTTAGGTAATGAGAAGAAATTTACAGAAAAGCCACCAAAGCTTTCAACATGTTATCTCAACTTAAACTATTCATAGATCCGTGTGTATATATATATATATATATATATATATATACTCTATTTATAATGTAATAATAATAATGATAATAACAATATATAGAGAGACATATCATCTCATATTCTATATTCTATAACAGAAGCTACTCCATCTGCAGGAATGTGGTACCAAACTCAAGAAACAACTTTGCTAGAAAGTATTGGCTTAGCTAAGAAAATAACTGTTCATATTTTCTGCATGATAAACCACTGAAGTCACGTATGAAAAGTAAAATAGTCATGTTGAAGTCACAGATGTGGACGATCATGTAAAAGGCAGAGATTCAAAAAATATTCAGTAACCAAAACACCAGAATATCCAGTTTAGATGATCCTGCCAAAGGGAATGTGTATTGGTACGTAACCCGGATATGGATAAATGACTTGATAGGAAACTTTAAGATTAAAATAAATAATAATAGTATTGTATTTCTGCTCCTGATGTGAAAAATTTTGACAATACTGACCAAGCAGACATGGGATATATATATAATTTTGATAACAAAATAATTAACTACAAATGTTTGTAACTGGAGAGATGTATAAATATGTCCATCAATATATATGTATTCCTATACATATATTCATAACAAAAGGTGCACTTTAATAATATCATCAAGGAGATGTGGAAATGCCGACCAAGTCCAATGTCCTGGGCCTCTGGGCGGCCATTATCATGCACATGAACTGTTTACCAGTCCTCTTATCAATCGGATAAATAGTTGTGGGCGTGAACCTTCTGTTACTTTCCACAAATTCACAGAGTTGCTGATAAACCTGTGGGTATTCATGTCGTAGGAAAACCCCTCGAATCCTTAACTCCCGTTGTATATTGATAAAACAAATTTCCCGAGCCTTCCGTCCCTCCTCTCCCTCTTTGTCAATATCTGCTGTTCCGGGGGTGGAGTAAGGATCAGTGTTTCCATGTCGCTCTCTTTCTTCTGAACCTTTCTCTCTGAGCTAAATGAAGCCAATGCGACCTTTGCATATTTTCTAACAGTCGAACTTGGATTTCATGGTGATGGGCCGTCGGGAAGCTGCTTAGCCAACAGCAATGGATACATTCAAGATAAAGAACATTCATTTGGATCGTACTCTCTACCAGCTTCCTGCAGCTCCTTACAGTACTCACCAAGATTGTCCTTGAAGCTTTCAAGCTCTCGGAGGACAGGTATGTAGGAGACATGATTAAACTATCCAAGCCGTACTGCAGGAAGTTACTGGATGATGCAGGGTTTGGAAAACCAAGGAAGAGAACTCCCCTACCTCGAGAAAGGTAGCGTGCCAGCAATACGGGAGAAGGCTTTGTGGACTTCAACAGTCCCGGCAGTGTTTGATGATGTGGCGACACGTACTTCCAATTCGTCCATACAAGCAG
>JALJCO010002045.1:0-93405 GCA_023101725.1 Atherinomorus stipes | reverse complement strand
AATTGATATTTAGTCCGAAAAAAACATCCCAGTCTAGTAAGTACCCACAAAAATAATCCCGTTTTTAAAGTAATTAGCTGTAAAGTGGAGACTCTGGGCTATGCCCGTACAGTAGACCAGTGTCCAGTGACCAGTAGACTGAAGTAAAAAAAAAAAAAAAAAAAACTGCGTCAACATTACATAAAAATACGTGAAATGCTTGGAAGAAGCAACACATCAGGCAATGAGGTTCTGGCTCATTTGGTTTAAGTGTAGAGTGAATGCGATCTCCGTCCAGGAGATCACCCCCACCCCACAAACACAGCCGAGTCCCTAATCGGACTGATTCTAGTGGACTCCTGGTGTGAATGCACCCTAAAACTCCGGTCGGTGGTGATAACGCATCACTATAACATTGTTTACAACCAACCAACCAACACACTCACGCACTATTTCTTCTATGCTACAACCCTGACACCAGTTGTGTCTCAATTAGCACCCTTGCACACTTCAAATACTATGTTTGAGTGCATAGTACGTTCACACTGTCATTTAAGTTAAAATTCAGTGCTATAAAAAAGTTCTTGGATGCCAAAAATGCAGTGCAAAGCGAAACATATTACTAAACATACTACATACTACTTGCACTAAACAGAGACCATCTTGCTGACACAGCAGAAGAGGCAGGAGTTTCAAATTGTTTCCAGAGCTGAATAATGTCAGAGAATGAAGCAATGGCGACCCCTGCCGCAGTGGAGGCTGTAACGTAATATTCATGCCATCATTGAGATATAAAAACTATTGCATATTGTGGCATGCTACCAAGCTGTTCACTCCCTGATGACAGTAATAATCTGTTCATTTGTTTGAGGCCACGGTTACACTGGCTCAGTAGAGTTAGCACGCATTAGCGCTCAATGCTAATCTGTCACTTCCGGTCAGTGCAGTGCTCCATTTGGGTGAGCACTAACCCACGATGGTGTGCACTCCAGACAAAGTGTGCACTACACACTGAATTCCAGTGTACTCCCGCAAGTGTGCTGATTGAGAAGCATTCACTGACCCCACGGTTTCCGGTGGTTTTGCTCCGTCTTCTGTGTTGACCATAAATGGGCCTCAAAGTGCTGACGACACGATTTTGACATTTTTGCCATGTTTTACAGACCAAAACATTATTCATGATAAGCTATGCAGCAGTCATGTCTGCATAAATGAGCTATATTGACCAGACTGCGGCGCTGTTCGCCCCAAAACAGGATGTGATGTCAGCGCAAGGACCTCTGCAGCTCTGTGAACATGGAGCCTAGTGACTTCATAGAAGTTTTTAAGTTACTTTTCCAGATGAACAGTATGGCTCAGCCTTCGTGGTGTATTCCCGGCTAATGTTTAAAGGCTCATAAGGATGGCGTTAGTTTATTTAAGTTTCCTGGAAATCCTGAATCACGTTGGAAGGATAAAACAGGTTGGACTTACCGGTTTAGCAGTGGTAGCCTTCCTGCACGTCTTTGCCAGGAAAGTTCTTCTGTCTGCAGCTTCTGTTTACAGGAGCTTCAGCCACCAGCATGCTGAGACTTCTATGGAACTGCAGTCATGTCTGCTGGAATATTCTTCCTCCACCAGCATTTGTTACTCAGAGCAGTGATGCAGCTGTGAAGAGAGACTGCAGCTCCTCGGTCTTCGGGGGCTTCTCAAGCTGCTTCCAAAGATGGTCCTTCCTTCCATCCTCATCTTAATAAACAGGAACTTTTTAAAACTTGCCTGGAACCATGTAAGTTGTTATCTTCTTATATTTAAAGGCTAATTATTAGCCTAACTGTTAGCCCCGGCTGCTGCAGTGAAAATGTGTGCCTCTTTACTGTCACTCCAGGCTCTGTATTGGACCTGGTGCAGGTTTAAGCACCCCTCAACAGTTGTGGGTCTACTTGATGCTGTTCTGGGTCCAGTCCTTGCAGTTCTGAGTCTGCTCTGTAAAGGTTTTGCAGGTTGGAGCTGAACTGAGTGGACTGTGGGCTGGAAGAAGTGGACTTGGAGGGGGGTGTGAACTGCAGTTCTAAGTTCGGTTCCAACCTGGAAGGTCTGATACCCCCTATTCCTCAGAATCATCACACTCTTTTGAACTGGCTAAAGATTCTGAAACACTCCAGTTCCAAGCTAGCTGTTCTGCAGCCATCGTTCCTGTTTTCCACCGTTTCTATTGTGCATGTATGGTTCTGCTGCTCACATCATGTCATAGAGATGGGTTTTGCTAGCTGCTGCTGTGGTGCTCTTATATATATATATATTTTTTATCAACATCAGATATTTACATAAACACACATCTAACTGACTTCTAACTGCACAGAACTGCTTATTTTGTTTTGTTGTATTGCAAAATTAGATGAAGTCAAGGTCGTGTCACCAACCCTTTACGTAAGGCATGCTCAACCTCGCTGTGAATCGCTGTCAGCCGACTAAAAGATTGCTGTTGTTCTACTCTGCTAGTGGCTGGCTAACACCAGCAGCTGGTCTGCTGCCTGTCAAATAAAAGTGTACAACCCTCTTTATAATAATTTGTATATTTGTAATTTAAAAATTAAATCATAACTAAACAGAGGAGCTATAAAAAAAATCCAACCCCCTCACAATTGACATGAACTTTGATATGGTTAAAGAGTTAAACCTAAAAAAAAAAAAAAAATCAATCAATCAACCAATCATACCCACCTACTTTTGTGCTGACTTCAAAGTTAAAGTATTATTTCAACTATGCTGTGATCTTTGGCTGATGTTACGATCATACTTCCTCCCCTTTTTTTTTTTTTTTTTTTTTTTTTTTTTTTTTTTTTTTTTCTTTTTTTTTTTTCTTTTTTTTTTTTCTTTTTTTTTTTTTTTTTTTTTTTTTTTTCTTCTTTTTCTTTGTTTTTTTTTTTTTTTTTTTTTTTTTTTTTTTTTTTTTTTTTTAATTCCCGTCTTATTTTTCTTTTTCTTACAAATTCTCTTTCCTCTTTTTTATATTCTCTCTATATTTGTCTTTTCCTTACACCCCTGTTTATATCATCTCTCTTATTCATTAACTTCTTCTCCTTCTCTCTCTTTTCTCTAGTGTCTTTGTTCGTTTGTTGTCCTTCTTTATTACACTATCACCTCATCTATTCTCCTCTTCTTACCTCTTTCCCTTTTTTCTTTCTATTTAATTTATTCTTCCCCCCTTTTCTTCCCTTCCTTCTCTCGTTATTTCTTTTTCCTCTCTATTATTATTTCTCCTTTTTTTCTTACTTCAACTCCTCTATTATTTTTCCTTTCTTCTATTTCTCTTTTCTTTCTCCTCTCGTCCCTTTTGTAGCTAGTCTGTTTTCCCCCTTCTTTCTTCTTTTATCTCTTTCTTTCCTTTTCTTCACTTCTTTTTCTTGAGTGCGTCTTCTTTTCCTCTCTCTCTCTCTCCATTTTTTTCCTTCTCTTATCACTCTTATCTCTCCAAATTTTCTTTTATCTTTTCTTCTCTCTTCTCTTTTTTCCTTCTTATTTGTTATTTTCTCTATCTTTTATTTCTTTCTTCTATAAATATTCTCTCTCTTTATCTTTTCATCTTTCTTCTCTTTTTTTTTTTTTTTCTCCTCCCTCTTTTAATTCTTTTTTTTTCTTTCTTTTCTTCTACTTTCTTCCCCTTTTCATCTTTCACTCATGGTTATATTTCGTGTGTGTTCTGTGTTATATCTTTCTCCCTTACTCTTCCCTTTCTTCTCTACTAATTTTAATTTCTTTCTTTTTTTTTTTTCCTTTTTATATCTTCTTTTTCTTTTCTTTTTTCTTTCTTTTTTTTTTTTCTCTTTTTTTTCTCTCTTGTTATCTTATTCTTTTCTTCTTTTTTTTTTTTCTTCTCTTCTATTACTCTTTTCTAGCTTACATATTCATTCCCTGCTACGTCACTTATTTTTTTTTTTTTTTCTTTTCTCTTTTTTTTTTTTTTTCTACTCTTTTTTTTTTTTTTTCTTTCCACTTTCCTTTTACCTTCTTCCTTTTTTTTCCTTTAATTCATATATTCCTTTCCTTTTTTATTTTCTTAGTTTTTCCTTCCCTTTTTTTTTTTTGCTTCCTTTTTTCCTTTTTTCTTTTCCCTTTTTTTATGTTTTTTTTTTTCTCTTTCTTCTTTATCTTTTTCATTTCACTCCTTCTCTTCTTTTTTTTTTCCCATTCTTGAACTTCCTAAATTTTTTCCTTCTTTACCCCTATTTTCTTATTCCCTTTTTCCCCCTCGTATATTATTGAATCTCTCCCTTTTTATTTTCATTCTATTCCTTCTCCTCATCTCAGCAGGAAGCGCCCTAAGTTTTTCGTGACTCTCATTCTTTTCAACTTCCCTCACCTTATAAGTACATCAAGTGTATGAATATGCTGAAAAGCTCCACCACCCCACCCCACCCCCCCCCCCAGAACAGAAAGAACACCCACCAACGAACCCCCCATCCTTTACTTAAGCCATGGAGGAACCCCCCCCCCTGGCACCCCCCCACCCCCCCCCCCCCCCCCCCACCCCCCATCCCCCCCGCCCACCCCCCCCCCCCAACCCCCCCCCCCCCCCCCCCCCACCACCCCCCCCCCCCCAAAGACCCCCCCCATCCCCAACCCCCACCAGTTCTTACCCCCACCCCCAAACACAATACCCCCAAGAACAACCCTCGCGTCTCCTCCTTCCCCTCTTATACCCCCCCCCCCCCCAACCCCGGCTGTTATCGTCTTCTTCTTCTCCCTAATTTTCTTTCCCCTTTCCTCTCCAAAGCAGATACCCTCATAACAGCTAATAAAAAAATTGGATTTGTCTTTTTTCACTTTTGTGTGACTGCAGAGTTGAAATATAAACTATTTTTGCTACTGTTGTTCTCGCTGTGCTGTTACTATCATAACCTGCACCCCGAAGCTCCAACAAACCATCTGTAGTTTTATCTCTCAGTTCTTCTGACATAAATGCTTAATGTTGGTTTGTACTTTGGTTATAAACCATTTAATTTTATCCATATCAGTCACCAACTTTATCAGATGTGAAAAATATTCAGAGTAAGGAAACTCGCATGGTCAAAAGAAAATTAATTTAAGGGAGAAAAATCTACTACTATGGAGGAGAGGTGGGAAGACGCTCTAGTCTGCGGAGGATGCGTTTAATTAAGTAGGTGATAAATTAAGTACAGCAGCTTCTTCCGTGCTATCAGACTTGTACCCTAAATATTTGGTCAGAATTAATTTTTTGTTATAATGTACTTCAACATTTAGAAAATAACGGGGCGAAAATCTACATAGAACAAGAATAAAACAAGGAAAACACACTTTAATGCGTAGTTGTGAGTATTCCCGCGGTACCCGAAGGTAACACGCGCAATTGGTGACGATGCTAATAATTCAACGTCACCGGAAGCGTCTTAGATATTTCGCTCATTTCCTGCTCTTCACTCCATCGGTCGGTTTTAAAATCATCTCCGTATTGTGAACTTAAAGATTGTAATATTCTATATTATTTTCTGTTGAAGAAATATTAACGTAATCAACGTAGTATACTGTCATGAAGGAGGAAAGGCAGCTTCCGGTAAGTTTTTACGGCGGATTGATAGCATATGGAGACAGTTAACAGCAGCCTGTTAACGCACCGTTAGCCGGTTGTAACTCAGTAGTTACCCTCAGATAAAATAGTAACCATGAAAAAACATTGATTCAATAAAATAATCCTGTTATTTTGTTTCACTGGCTGCTGTTTTACCTTAAAAAATGAGAGGGGGAAAAAATCAGTTACATAACAGAGATATAAACCAGTTACGTTCTTTATGGTAGCTCAGATATAGTGGTGGACCTAACAAATACAATAAAATGATTGGATTTGTTTTCATAACGTGTATGAATAGATAGATAGGTTTCAGAAGAATTAGTTTTTTTTGTTTTTTTGTCCAGCCACTCAACTCTGACCTGTGAATCAGGGTGGACCAGAGTAAATACAATCTTTTGATTGTATTATTTCTGCGTACTGGACTTTGGTCAACTGAGGTTGTTTTTAAATGTGCTTTATAAATAAATCTGACTTGACTTGACTTAAGAGTTGTTTGGACATAAAACTGACAACTTAGCAAAGAACCAGTTTGAATAAGATCTTTGGGCTCTTAGCTACCAGCAGCCTGACACTAAGACTATTGTCCTCATTTCTTTAACAACTGTTTCCAAATCCAATCACATTTAATTTCATGCCACTAGCATCACAAATTGCTTTACATAATAATAAAAGAATTATGCATATTAAAAAATGCCTTCACATACCAAAGTTTGTGACATAGCAATTTAAAAACATTTTAGTCACAGACATAAAACACAAGTTGTGCATGGTCCACAGCAGATAAAAATGAACATGACATTCCCTCAGAGCTATTAGCTGATAACATTACTCAGCATGAAAAGCAGTGTTGTTAAAACATTGGAGGAAACAGGGGAGTTGAGGATAGACCAAGAAAAGACAAGTCAGGATGAAAAAACTATCTGCAGCAGGTGGACAGGATGTAAAAGTGATGTCCTGAAGAAATAGGAACAAATCCAGCAAAATATTCAAAGCATGCACAGTATGGACATGAATGAGAGATGGATTTACTGTCTGTTGTGGTTATGGTGAAGAAAAAAATCTGAATGAAATAAAAGAAAACTCCTGGCTGAGTTAATAGTAGCAATGGACAATACACACATTTTCCCTGTCGATACAACACGAGTTCATAGTATTTTTTTCATCAATATCGACAGATACTTTTAGTCCCTTAGAAGAAAATCACATATCAGATATAAGTTAAACTTGAGAACAAAAGTACTGGAAATAAATACTTTTAAAACAATAATGAATCATATTGATGAGTAAATTAAACAAAATTAAAAACTTCTTTCATTCATCAAATGACTTTAGTACAGGTGAATTTATTCAGTGGAAATGTGCAAATAAAAAATGTATTAATAATATTATAAATTTACCAAAACATAATGTGCAATAACCTGCATTAAACCATGAAAAATAACAAAACATAATCACCTCAACAGTAGCAGCATCATTATGACATCTGATAGGCTACCATCAGTATGTGACACAGAACCTAGAATCTGTCTGGTTTCACGCTTAATTTCATTGCCTAAAACTCTCAGAAGGGAAAACATATTGCATGTTTTATGTCTGTACAGTGGTATCTCCATACTCAAAAAAGTATCAAATACGATATTTTGTCTGGCTGGTATCACGGTAAAGTATTGACTCAAGAGAATCAATATGCCCATCCCTAGTTAGATGAATGACCGAGAGGATTTATATTCTCATATGTTCAGATTTAAAGTGGTCTAATTTCTTCTTTGAATTTGGAATAAGTTGTAGAACGTACTGCGTTATTGTAAAGCAGCTAAACCTTTTCTCCTTCTTCCCTCTGATCAGGAGAAAAGTTAAAGGTTTGGACAGGACCCTGCTCAGAATCCGGCCATCATGAGGTGACGATTGGAACATCTGGTACTTCATTCTACTTGGACACATGGCGAGGTAGTAAACTGACAAGTTTCTCAATAAGGCGGTTGATGGGAAGGTGCTACTTGGGGTCCCGTTACTGGAGGTGTTTTTCCTCCACAGGATCACTTTGTCCTGCCTGCCGGCCTCCTGGTACTGCAGCGTGTCCCTGCTGTCTCTGGGCTGTGCGCCCAGGCAGAGGCTGCTCCTCCTGCTGCTGCTGTTCATCACCTCCGCCATACTTCTCCTGGGATCCTACCAGAGGCAGCTGTGGGGCCCTCAGCGACAGCCTGGGGCCCAAGTCAACAAGTGAGTGGAAGTGTGTGGAAATTAACGGAGTAGTGAGTCTTGAGGCAGATTTGGGGTTTAAACTGTTTTCTATATGTGGAAGTTGGGAGAACTTGTAACATGGGATGTAAATGGGAGCTCTGGACTGGGACCAGCTCTATGAGAGCCTCTGCTCAGGAGCTCAGGGAGCCGACAATAGAGAGAAAGCCATGCAGGTGGTCTCTTTAATGACCATGAACATATAACCCCTTTCAGATTTCTCTGGAAAGCGGTAATAGTGTGGACTGTATGTTTTATACCGTTTGCACTCAGAAACGTTCCGCTCTTTTACCTCGGAGCTGTGCAGACATGTACCAGCTCGCCCCCTTGTCATAATGTAGGCGCTTTCGGACTGTAGGAACCTTTTGGAGTTCCTATCACCTTTTCGGGAATCAGGCTGGGTTTTTTTGCGCATTCAGACATATAGGAACTAGGGACCTCGGCCCTCAGTTCCTAGAACCTTTTCAGCTCCTACTCCGAGGCAGGGTCTTTTCAGGGTTCCATAGGAACTGAAATTCGTAGATGTTTTGGTGATTGGTAGAACTGGCAAGCTGCACCCCTTGCATGATCTCAGCTTTTTCCGCCCCCATATTTAAAAAGTCACACAGCTGTTCCAACTGTTAATCAAGATTGTTATAACAACAAAAACTATTAAATAGGAGCGTACCAATTCGTTATTAAATGGATGCATCACAATGGTACACGTCCCGAATCGATAACTATTTTGAAATGTCCAAAAGCAATTATTTTCATGTTAATTTAATGACCCAAATGCAGCTGCAAAGTATAGCAGTAGAATCTGCAGCTGCCGCCTAGGCACTTTAGTGGACGGGCCGGGGTCAACAAAAGGTTAACAAAGCGTTATGTGATACATATGACCGTGATGAGAGAAAGCTGGTAAGTTAACTTTTATAATAGCTTTGAATAAAAGAGATGGAAAACCCAAATACAGTTGTGAATTGTGTCAATACAATCTGCGCCACTTCAGTGCCCGGCCCGGTTTTTTTAATTTTTTGTTCCCTCTCCCCCTTGGGTTTTTATTTTTTATTTCTCTCCCTTCCTCCCTTTTGCTTTTTTCTAAAATTTTGGAAGCGGTGTTGACTTATCCAGAACATTTCCTGATATCTGAATAGTTACGATGCAGTAAGTCCGTAAGGAAGCGATATTTTTGAAAAGACAACATCGGTTAAAGAGCGGATGGACTTTACTGCACATATTCCACAGCCCAAGTCTAAAAGCGGCTTATGTATCTTTGTCAGAACGTGTAGCTGCAGTAAAGGTAAAAAAGAAGGGAAGCAGGTGGTTGCTTCTCATCTTTTTATCTTTTTACAGAAATACTGAGACGTGCAACCACCTCCAGATTCACATCACACGTCTCACAGCTGCTGTTTTCTCAAGGATTTCACTGACTAGTTGGAAAAAGAACATTTATTTGATGTTGTATCTCCAGTGTTTGTTAGAATAGAATAGAAAAACTTTATTTTATCTGGTGACAGAAAGGGCTCCAGCAAACACAAACTTCCACCCATTCCAGAATAAACACATCAAACAATAAACATTATTCTTGCCCACATTTGTGGAATTGAACATGTAACGACAGTATATTATCTTTGTGCTCAAGTATTTACATCCCCTCCCATAAAAGAAAAGGCTAAATTCACAATAGTTATTCAAATAACAAGAAATTGAAAAAAGTAATAATAAATAAAAATTTAATAAATCATTATTAAGTAAAATAAAATGTTGGTTTTGAATTATAGTTAAAAAATATCCTTTGATAAAACAAATAAACAAAAACCCTCCCAGACAAATAGAGAAAGCTCATAGCAAAGTCAGGTGCAGAAATCTGACTGGATGTTACAGCTTGTTTTTATATTTATATATTTCATGTTGATATATCACATTTCGTTGTCACCAAATCAAAGTCATGATTTTCATACAATTTTCTTTTTAAATTACTTTTGTCAATTTAACTTATTTCACTGGCAGCCATTGTTTCCCTTCTTTAATGAGAGGGGATGTAAACATTTGAGCACGACTTAACTATACATGAATACATGTATTCTCTATATATTCTCACTTTCATTTGTTAATTTGAAATTCAGTTAATTTCATTCGTTTTTTTGTGTGGTGTTATTTTAATTCAGACTTTCAGATGTTTTTACTTTTTGGTAAATCCAGTGATTTTTTTTATTGAACATTTTAGTCTGATTTACTCTGTTTTTGTTAGTTAGTCTGATGTAACTGTTTCACTAACTCACATATTTGTTAATTGCATAACATTTTATTAATTTTTTCCCCCTAAATTCCCCCCAATTATATATTTTTTCTAATGAGTCAATGTATCCCTTACGGAGATTTCTAATATCATTTTTTTGTTTAATTTTTTTCTGCAGTTTTTCACCTTACAATCTTTTAAAAGTTGTTGAGAATATGAAATTTTAGTACATCAGAGTTGAGGTGAAATTTGTTGTTTTTCATACTTGTGGTGATTAACTAAAGCGCTTTGCGCTCCATCAAGTTCTGCAAGAAAAGTGCTGTATAAATAAAGTCTGACTGATTGACTGATAGAACTCAGGGTGATAAACTGGTTTTGATTTATGTTGAAATGCTCCAAGACAATAACATACTCCTCCCAAACAACACACGCTTTTCAGTATCTTGATAATGTGTTTATGTGGCTTCTGGACCAAGTTTACTTTAGAGTTGGACTTCATCAGCCTGTGTGTCCCCTGCAGATACCTCTCCATCGCTGAGGCCATGGAGGCCACTGATGTCTTGAACTCTGCTCTGAACTACGGTATCGTGGTGGATTGTGGGAGCAGCGGCTCCAGGGTCTTTGTGTACTATTGGCCCCCCCACAATGGGAACCCCCACACTCTGCTGGATATCAGACAGATGAGGGACCGCGATCGCAGACCTGTCGTCAAAAAGATCAAACCAGGTGAGTAACATGCTTTCAGATGATGCAATATGAATCGGAGCCACGCAGAAGGTCTGGATTTCAGGATTTCCTCCTCTTTCTGTCGTCAGGAATAGTTCACTGCGCAGAGAAGAAACTGAGCAGAGAAGAAAAACTAACTGATGTGTTTTTTTATTGAATAATTCACTTTTATTAGCCACATGAGGAGCAGTCAGTCATGATCTTGCCTCACCTCAACGTCAGCAAACAGATTAGATACAAGCAGCAGGAAGAGCCTGCCTGGGACTTTGAACCTGGAACGTTTCACTCTGGAACTTTCTGTCGTCAGTACACGACTGATTAACACACCAACGGATTTCATAGTTTATCTCATCAACTTTATCTTATTTGTTAGTAAACGTCCATGTTTGTGTTTCAGCTCTGAAACACTTGACAGAAAAAGTCAGGGTTTGTAGTTTAGCTGCTTCAAGAACATATGACTGTTCACATCCACTCATCATCCACTTTATCAGGTCCACATTCTTCACGGTCACCACGGTGCCAAACAGCCTCTGCAACACACTCGTCATGCCCACAAAAAATAAAATTTAAAATTTAAAAAATCCCTTCACTACTCTGCAATCTGCCCAAACCTGTGTAATTTACTGTTCGGTGTTTGGTTTTTTTTCCTCCACAAAAGTGGCTGAGGCTGCAGCTGCTGCAGGACAAGTGAAAGGCGGCTTTTCATATTCGGAAAAGTGGACGCAATGTCCAGAGAGACTCTAATCTGTGCATCCTGCACAAACACACGTATTCACCATGTTGATGTTGCTGAAATCTCAGATAAAACCTGCTGACGTTCCTGCCATAAACTGATCTGACAGCTGCTGGCTTTCGGACTCGTTTTCCCAAAACGGCGTCATGCGTCATGTGGTTCAAAGAGTCACGTTCTTTGAAGCAGTGCATCGCTAGTGGGCTAAATTAATTTTAACTATATATAAAGACTTTTGCAAAACCTTTTCTTCGTGTGACGACGTCTCTTAGACTTTTTAAAAACAGCTTACTGTGGAAAATTCAACCTGAAAGATGCTCTTTAATTCCTGGTGTCATAGATCCAACAAAGAGTTGGAAACATTCCTCAGAGATTTTGCTCCATATTGACTTGATAGCATCACACAGTTGCTGCAGATCCGTGATGAGAATCTCCCGTTCCACCACATCCTAAAGCTGCTCTGTTGGATTGAGATCTGGTGACTGTGGAGGCCGTTGGAGGACAGTGAACTCATCATCATGTTGGAGATGTTGTGAGCTTTGTGACATGGTGCATTATCCTGCAGGAAGTAGCATCAGAAGATGCTCCACTGTGGTCATAAAGGGATGGACATGGTCAGCAACAGTACTCAGGTAGGCTGTGCTGGTTAAACCGACGCGTTGGTACTAAGGGGCCCAAAGTGGAGCAAGAAAACCTCCCCCACACCATAACACCAGCAGCAGCCTGAAGCCTTGATCCAAGGCAGGATGGATCCATGCTTTCATGATGTTTCCATCAAATTCTGAGCCTGCATCTGAATGTGGAGCTGAAATGGAGACTTAGACCAGCAACGTTTATCCATCTTCGTGTTGTCCAGTTCTGGTGAGTTTGTGGGAATTGTAGCCTCAGCTTCCTGTTCTTACCTGACAGGAGCAGCACCCGGTGTGGTCTTCTGCTGCATTCTGGTTCAGACAACTGCTGCTCGCTGGATGTTTTCTCTTCTTCAGACCATTCTCTGGAAACCCTAGAGATGGTTGTGTGTAAAAATCTCAGTAAATACTCAGACCAACAACCATCTCACGTTCAGTCACTTAAATCCCCTTTCTTTGTCATTCTGATGCTCAGTTTGAACTTCAGGAAGTCGTCTTCCCCATATCATTGTGACTAGATGTGTTGAATTGCTGCCGTGTGATTGGCTCATTAGATATTTGTGTGAGTGAGAGTCCTGGATGTTTTCTCTCAGGTATCTCCACCCTGGCGAACAATCCAACGCAGGCCAGTGACTACCTGGAGCCTCTCCTCAGCTTTGCTGCTGCTCACGTCCCAAAGACCAAACACAAAGAGACGCCGCTCTACATCCTCTGTACCGCTGGGATGCGACTGCTGTCCGACAGGTAGGCGGAGCATCACTTTGTCACTCATGATGGCAGTTTATCCTGAAAAGCCTGAGATCCACTGATTATTTCTGGAAACTCAGCCTTCGTTCCTTCTTCAGTAAACTCACCGTATCTTCATGTTTTGTCTCTAAACTCCTCCGTGTTCATGCTGTTCCTCTATGTGCAGCCAGCAGACGGCCATCTTGGAGGACCTGGTGACTGATGTTCCTCTGGAGTTTGACTTCCTGTTTTCTCGCTCACATGCTGAGGTCATCTCAGGGAAACAGGAAGGTGAGCGTGATGCTGACTCTTGTTGACGTGGATGCAGAGCGGTTAGATTGGGGCCTTTAACGTGCTGTTTTTCCAGGTGTGTACGCGTGGATCGGCATCAACTTTGTCCTGGGCCGCTTTGATCACGCTGATGAAGGTGAGTGTGAAGATGTGGTGCTGATGGTGAGTGTGGAGCCAACGTTGCTTTATGGAAATCTTCAAACTTTTGTGTCTATTTCAGAGGACGCCACAGTTGAGGTGACAACGGGGTCAGAGAACCAGCCGCCAATCAGCCGGCGCCGCACAGTGGGCATCATGGATATGGGCGGAGCCTCCCTCCAGATTGCCTACGAAGTGCCTAGTGCCATCACCTTCAGCTCACCGCAGGAAGTAAGGAGGACCAGCTGATGGTCTGGGGTCATGTGGACTGCCGGTCCGTCTGCAGCGGAGTGTTTGAGTCTCGCTGTGTTTTCAGGAAGAGGCAGGGAAGGGCGTCCTCGCAGAGTTCAACCTCGGCTGTGATGTGGAGCACACGCAGCACGTGTACCGGGTCTACGTCACCACGTTCCTAGGCTTTGGAGGAAACATGGCCCGGCAGCGCTACGAGGACCAGCTGGTCAACAGCACGCTCGTCAAGAACAGGTTGCTCGACTGTTTTTACATGTTTACTTCATGTTCATCCGATTCACGCTCAGATTTTCTCTCTGAATCTGCAGAGTTGAGATTTGTCCTCAGTGAGCAGAACTTTGCTGGTTTTCCATCTTTGTTCAGGTTTTTAACCACTCAGACGGGCCTAAGCGAGGAGAAACCGTACCTGGACCCCTGCCTGCCAGTCGGCATGTCGGACACAGTCGTCAGAGACAACCGTACGTTGTACCTGAGGGGTCAGGGGGACTGGACCCGGTGTCAGGAAGCCGTACGACCCTTCCTGGGTCTTCACAACGGCACCATGTCCCCACAGGGAGTCTATCAGGTACAAACATGAAGGCTTGAAAGGCCTGGGTTTGGTTCTGGGTTCATTCTGGTTTGGTTCTTTGGTTGCATTTACACCAGCTCCCCAGTCAGTTGGCTCAAGCGGTCCGCTTTGTTTAGGGAATTATGAAAGTTCAAGCAAATTCTGATTTGGAGCAAAGAAGTAGACTCGGTTCACCCGCAAACGTGGGTCTCTGGTCCGCTTCAAGTGGACCAAGTAAAAGAAGCAGGCTACAAAGTAAAGGGCATTGTGGGTAAACACAACCAAAACATATGCATGGGATGATAGGCAGACGGGAGACGGGAGAAATGTCTCCCGGTCAGGCAAGAATGAACTGATAGAAATGTGATCAACCCCAGAACGCTGGGATCTGATGCAGCTCCACGTTTTACTCTGATGAAAGCAAAAGTTTTCCAGCTTCAACCAATAGATGAGCCAGTTTTCTTCTTTGCTGGTTGTCTCATCTTCTCCTGCTGTAATTTTTGATGCAGTACCGTCACTGGCGGGGAGTGAAACATGCTATTATAAAGATCCGATTCATTTGAGTAGCGCAGCGTGAAACCAAACTTAGTCCAGAAGAAAGTTGCACCCCTCGACTGATCCAAGTCCCCAATCATACTGGGTCTAGCGGACTATCCTGTTGGGACTGCACCCTTAGTGTGGTTCTGGGTTTAGTCCTGGACTCTAACTCTGGTTCTGACCTTCAGGCTCCGATCAACTTCAGCAACAGTGAGTTCTACGGTTTCTCTGAGTTCTACTACTGCATGGAGGACGTGCTGAGGATCGGAGGACAGTACAAGAGTGACAAATACTCCCAAGCTGCCAAGGTGATCACACAGACACACACATCCACATACTCGGGATGCAGCGATTACTTCACAATTAATCACGGTTTTAAACACCATGATTAGTTCATGGTAAAGATCCCTCGATGTTATCACATTCCATACAACATTACATCTGAACGAGAAAAGCTCAACACAGGTGTGGAAAAACGAAGTAGCTTTACTATGAGATCTATAAAGATCTGACTCTAACCCCGGCTTTACACCGGGTCCGTGCGTGCTGCGTAGCGGCTGTGCCGTGGCTTTGCTCCGACCTCCATGCCGTGTGCATTTATACCGTGCATGGTGCGCCTACGAGCGCAGTGTTGCTGGATCCGTGAGATCATGAAATCATGTGAGGGCTTGCAAGAACACCTGTGATTCTTAATTTGTCCATGTTTGTGTGTCATTGTTTGTTATTTCTCCAAAACCTGGTGTCCATGGTGATGATGTCATATTCAGATAGTTCAGCAGGTAAAAGTCTGCACGGTAGTTTTGTTTAGACAGTTACTGGATATTTTACACAAAATCCGACGTCTGACTTCCTGTCTGGTCCGATCTGAACTGCTGGAATTTACATGTTGGTGTGTGTTCCATCAAAAATAGAGCTGGCGCGTATATTAGGCGAGAAACCTGTCGTTTCTGCACATTGATGACTGTAGGACAAAACCATAATTATATGTAGTCTAGTTTCTGTAATTCCACTGTTCCGGGATTATTTATGACAGCAGCTACTCTGCCTAAAAAAGCTGGCAAGATGTTTTCCTGCTTTCTAAATTCTCTACTTGGGTTGAAAAGAAATGTTCAAAAACATTTTTGTAATGTAAGTTTCCAGAAAGAAGCCTCCCAAGTCCAGGTAGAGGTCCTGTCGCCTTTTCATTTGTTTTCTATTAAAGAAATCAGAGTTAATATGTAGGATTTATTTGTTCTGCACACAGCAGACGAAGTTTGTGGTTACTTTGTTATATTTTAAATAAAAGTTAAAGACCTAGAAGGAGAGTTCATGTGGTTTTACACATAAATAATGTTGGAAAATGAATCAACGCATCGATTAACTCAAGAATATCAAGAATAGTGACCTTCCTAAAACACAGATCTGTGAAATGTGCTGAATATCAGATCTGGACATGTTCTCAGCAACAACTGGTTTTGGTTTACCTAACAGGACTACTGCGCCACCAAGTGGTCGACACTGAAACAGCGCCTGGACAGCCAGCTGTTCTCCCAGCAGGCCGACATCGGCAGACTGAAGTAAGCTCCCATTTCTGGCTGTGATCAGACTGAACAGCTGTCTGCAGATGCTGCTCTTCAGGTTCTGTTCAGTCATGTGATCTGCACCTGTTCTGATGCACACCTGCTTAATCTTCTGTATAAAACACACACAACACAATCCCTTTATTTTCACTGGGAAGCAGGAGTCAGTTTTCTGCTGTCCACAGGGTGGTGCTGCTGAGTCAGTCAGATCTGAGAAAACAGCATCAGCACAGAACTCAGTCCTGGACCGTGTTTTTGGTTTCCTCCCCCCTCATTATCCCGCTCCTTCTCCCCAGGTACCAGTGCTTTAAATCTGCTTGGATGTATGAAGTTCTGCACTCTGGTTTCCGTTTCCCCGTCGACTACCCGAGCCTGAAAACGGCCCAGCTGGTTTATGACAAAGAGGTCCAGTGGACTCTGGGGGCCATCCTGTTTAAAACCCGCTTCCTGCCTCTCAGGTATCTCGTTCTCTGACCGCTCTGCTCACAGTGAGCCGCTCTTCAAACTCTGGATTTGTTTTCCAGGAGAAAATCTCAATATTTACATTTTTCAGGGGGAAAATTTTTCATATGGGAAATCTCACTTTACAGAGGAAAACAAAACACAAGTTCACATTCCTTCAGGATCTTTCTGACCCAGTAACATCAGCTAGAAGGCATTTATATCTGATTATGAGGCGGAAGAGAAGCCTCGCAGGCTGAAGTAAACACTTCAAACATCTCGACTGCATGAACACATCGATGAGCTCCAACATGAATCCTTTTCCTCTCATTTCTGTCCTCGCCTCCTCAGGGACCTGCAGCAGGAAACTCTGCGACAGAACCACCCCAGCTGGCTGCGCCCCTCCTTCGTCTACAACCACCACCTGTTCTCGCTCTGCATCCTGGTGGTGGTCCTGGCCATCCTGCTCTACATCCTGCGCCTGCGGAGGATCCACCAGCGGGAGCAGAGGCAAGCCGAGGTTCTGGACCTCCTCTGGGCAGAGGAGGGAGAGGCCCTCCTCCCCTGAAACACAACTACAGACCGCAAAAACAATGTACTGGAACTGAGCCACGGGACCAAAACTGTGTGGAGCAGATCCTGGACGTGGACCAGATAAGCCAGAAAGTTCTGATGTGGAGCCAGAAGATCAGATTGTGCTGTATGTTCTGTTTGTTCAGGTTCTCTTTCCTCACCTGACCAGAACCAAACTGCTCTCTCCACCTGTGAGTCTGGTAGGATTCATGCTGCTTCCTGCCACGCAGATTTGCAGGTTTCTGTTGTTGAACGGGTCCAGATTGACAGAGTTGGTCCTGTGGTCCTCAGGAATAAAGTTCTGGGACTGAAGGACTCAGTCAGGAAACTCAGTTGAGGCTTGGTGCCTCTGTTCTTCGTGTTTACGTGGACCACCCAGACAGATGGGACATGTCTCCATCGTTTGTGGAAAACGGCTCAGGACTGAGATGTTTGATCAGAGCTCAGCTGATCCTGAGGAGGGAACCGTTTCTCTGGTTCTGTTTGTCTCTCAGCTCATCATGGTGGGTTTGGGTCAGTGCTCCCTCCAGATGTGAACGTGTGACCTGTGAGCTGCAGGATGACTTCCTGCTCTAAACACACAGAAAGAAGCAACGAGTTTCATGCAGGTGCAATCACAACTATTGTGTCCTCCAGATCAGGGCTGTCACCATTACAGATGTTCTCGCAACGATTACTGTCAGAAATAATCACAATTAAGCTGGATTCATACTTGCACAGCGTCTGTGTCCAGTCAGGTCTGCGTGGCTGACGCAGAGGCAGTGTGTGCTTTTACTCCAGTGTAGGGTTTCGGCGTCATGCTGCAGTTTCTTTTCCAGAACTGCAGGTGACAACAGGAAACTCCACAGAGCAGTTTTTTTCCACCCTGATGATATGCTATTGATAGTTGTTTTGAATTTTTACCGCATTCCATCCTATAAAGACACCCTGAGAGGAAAAATCTGAGGATCAGTTTTACCAAACGCACTTCGGTTCCCGGGTACAGCAAACCATGGCAGCCCCTCCAGCACGTATAAGCAGCGAACACTTCATCAACGGTCAGTAATGTCCACACCTACATTCATCCGTATATGGTTAGCGTAGTTTAAACCATAAATACAACCTTATGTATACATGTTGGTGTGATTTGTTGTCATATCGAGGCAACCAGCCGTCCGCCGTCTTCCGTATGAGTTGACGCTAGCTAGCAGCTAAAACTGAGGGATGCTGTGATGCAAATAAACTCCTAAAAGAGGGATGTGGAGATCCTGGTACACTCATATTCAGCTGAACAGCTCAAAGACAAGATGCAACACTGATTTTAAAAATAATATTCTTTGTTTTTCCTGCATACCGGTCCTGTATGCTCTTTATTTACGTCTTCATAGCGTCCATCCTTTCTAAATCTGATGTAATAAGTTAAAATTGGAGGAAATTATTCTATTTCTGTTATTTTTGTTTGAATAGTAGTTTTTCGTGGAAACTGTCCGTGCTCTGCCATTGTTCAGGCAGCAGTGTACAGTGACGGCTTCTCAACCAGACAGACGTAAATATTGCTGAATGCAGGCTCAGCAGGGATGCGGTCGCTTCTCCATACGGGTCACAACTGTCCAACACTTTCAACTTATTTCCGCATCTTTCCTTCTTGGTGAATGACAGGTGATTTATACAATTATTCTGTAGTTTGTCTGCCCAGACTTCGCTGCGCCCCGTCGTCTTTTGCCCGCCAAAGATCACGTGACTGAAAACTATGGATAGCTGCGGCATGTTTTCCTGTTTTAGAGCAAGAATAGCGGCCAACATGCATTCATTCATTCATTCATTCAGCTACAAAAACCAAACATCAGGAGGCACGTAACCACACTGACCAATCACCAGTAAGTTCTTCCACATCTCTGTGTTTGTGTTGCCGGGATGCACATCAGGTCTGAAGATGTGCATGTGAGGCCTCCGGACCTACACAGAACCTACGCAGAGACTATGCAGACGATGCACGAGTACAAATCCAGCTTTATTCTGCATTAATTTATTCCCAACTTTCTAAATGAGTTAAATCACATGAAATCTACTTTTATTTATTTCCATCTTTTGATGCCAACTTAAAATAATATAACAAAGTAAATTCCAAGTAAACCTCCTCTGCTGTGCAGAATAAATTAATTCTGGAGACTGGGGAGACTTCTTAATGGAAACTACATTATAAAAAGCGTTTCTTTAGAAACCAGAACAACATCTCATTAGCTTTGACTTCCAGCTGTCCTGGAAGTCAAAGCTGCAGCTTGACTCATAAACAGAACTGGAAAAGTGGAAATAAAGAAACTAGAGCACATAGCTGGAATTAAATACGCTTTCTTCTACAGACCATTGCACACAGAGCAGTAAAAGGCATCGCGCTCACGATGATTATGTTTGAACAATGAAATTATCTGTAATTAAAAGATGCATTTAGCTTTATCCCATCCGTATAACATTCAGTGAACTCTGCAGGACTCCTCATGTTGCTGTAAACTCAACCAGTCGTACAAAATTATAAAATAACAGCATAAGATTTAATGTCAGTGTTGGATTAGATAAACATCAGCTTACTGAACATTTCCTGCAGGAAGTCAAACGTATCGGATGGATTTCCCTCTTTTTGTCTGGGCCATCCTCCACAATCACACCTTAAGCCAAAGAAATCCAAGCAGGATGATTTAATCCGGGAATAACTGCCGGACTCTCCCACTCTAACTCGGTGTGAAAACAAAGCAACAGAAGTGGAAACACACAGACGTTGTTTACCTTTTTTTTCCTTCCTGATCTGATCGGATGCTTCATGCATGATCCTTCGTGGACAATCTTGATATTCAGGGATCTTTGTGGTTAAATAATTGTGGCGATTGATCGTGAAATCATGTAATTGTGACATCCCTCGTCACTTGTGACCCCCGCCTGCTGTAACACCTTCCTCCTTCTGTGATGTAATGAAACTTGTCACTCGTTTTTAGACTCTTGAGAAAGCTCAGAGCATCAGTTTGTCCACTGTTGAGCCAGATTCCCGTTTTATTCCGTCTGTTCGTCCTGCATTTCAGAGGTGGTGACTGACAAGTATGATTCTCGTCTGGTGAAACGTCCTCGGATGTTCCTGTGAGGAGCTTCCTTTCTTTCTGTGATTTAGTGAATCATCAGCAGGAGGTATAAGACTTGATTCCTCCAACTCGGTCTGGGTGGTTTTATGTAAAGTGAAAGAGGGAACAGAAACTGGTTGTCTTCTCTGTTCATCCTAGCATCAGTCCCGACACGTTTGTTATTTTTGTCTCGTCTGAACTTCAGAAATATTCCTCCAGATGTGACTCCTCGGCATCGGAAGCTCCTGACGGCAGCGAAAGTTGGAAACTTGAAACTCTGATTACGTTCTCTCTGATTCCTGATGAATGAATCAAACTGTACAGACCTCTTTGTGATCCATCCTGATGTGGATTTTAAGATTCTTGCTGCTTCTGTGACGTTTTAACCCTTGTTGACGGACCAATCTTTCCAGAGCTGGGCGTTGTGCAATGTTCATCAGTAATTCACTGAAGGGAAAAACTTGATTTCTTTTTTAAAATGTTTATAATTAAATACCTTTTAAAATGAATGTGAACCGAATTAATTCCAACGTCCAATAAAAGGCTGTTTGGAATAAATGTGGCGCTGTGTCTCTGTGTGGATGGAAATGTAAAATCCGAGTCAGTGAACGGCTGAAAGAAGTGTCTGACAACATCACAGAGGGTTCCTGCATGAGGAAGATGGTGGTGGATGATGCCGTCATCTTCCTCCTACAGAAGCTTTTTCACAGCTGGACACTGACACCGTAAGAACAATGTTTAGTGGCTTCTACACCATCCAGTCTGCACCACAGAGAGCTGTTTTGTCAAGGAAGATTTCATTTTCTGCACATTTTCGTAACTCTGTGCTCAAAACAAAGATAATTTAACTGCTTTACTTGTTCTCTCAAAATCTAAATAAAAATTAATACTACACCAGTATGATGCAAACCAACCACAAATACTACAAATACTGTAGATGGGTGTGTTAAATTTACAGCGTATGAAATAATCAAGTGCCAGTAAAAGTGAAGCATCAGAGATGCTGAGGTGGTTGATGGATGGTGTGCTCCACCCCATGTATGCTGCAAAGACATGACTGACCAGCTCCTTCAGGGACAGACTGCTTCACCTGACCTGTCTGAGGGAGGGATCAGCTCTGTTCTCTGTAGTTTAAGCTAAATAATTATTTTTCACTTGTCTGTATTTAACCTGTGTCCAAAAGCAGCTTTGTGTTCACCAGGGAGATATAGTCTGGTCAGGGATGTTTGTGCAAATTTTCTTCACAGTAATATTAATACTAATGTGTACATGCTGTACTGCACTTATGTAAAAACGGTAACATTGCATTCCACATGCACATCGCTACAGTTATATTTTCTCGTTTTTACTCCTATTTACACTTGTCAGTTGTTTTACCTTTCACTTGATGATGTAACATCTGGAAAATCCCCAATGTGGGGCAAAAGAAGGGCTACGTTATCTAATCTTATCTTAGCCCTCAAGGTTGTCCAAATCCGGTTCTAGAGGGCCACCACTGCAGGTTTTAGATATTTCCCTGCTTTAACTCACCAGGCCCAAATGAACGCATTATTGACAGGTTTGTTAAGAACTTCAGGGCAAGCTGTTGAGACTTAATCAGGGTGGGGGTGCAAGACACCAACAGATACATACTGTCTGATGAGAGAGGTCTTTGTTAGATACAGAAGTTTATAAGCGTTTGAGATGAGATGTGCACGTAATGCTGAATCACTGCACCTCAATCCCTGTGGTAGGTTCATAAAATGCATCCTGTTCCTCTGAATAACTTTAAACTGCTGTTTCTGGGAGGTGTGCGCATGATTTCAACATTACACACATTACAGGACCTGCTCGTTAACGTTGCTATGACAACACAGATATTCTCTACCTGCTGAATCACTCTGAAACAGTCAGAGCTCTCAGCTGAGTTCGGGCTTGGTACACCCCTCAAACAGCTGCTCTTCAGTTTTGGAAAGCTGCATCCAAGCAATTCCTGAACTGTGACTGGTAGAAGGGTCTGCAGAACACAGCGATGTTCCTTTTCTTATTCTACTGTCTCCTATGTAGTTTCTATGGCAATAGAAAAGCTGAGAATGAAAATGAAGTGAATGGAGTCAGCATTGGATCAGTCTGAGGCAACTTGACAGAAAACCATGATGGTCATATTGCATGAAAGCCAGGATAAATCTTGATGTTTTTTTATGATCTGTATGTGTACAGAAAAAACCGTGGGGATGAGAGAAGTTTATCTGAGACTGTTTCAAAATCATTTTGAGGGGCAGATTTATAGTGTGTCAGCTGCCAGTAAAATAGGTTGAAATTTAAAAAGTATTAATACATAAAAATTTATGAACATCATGACACTGATTTTGAATTGTGGTTTAACAGAAACACAAAAAAGTCAAACATGCATGATGGGGCTCCTGAACAAATTTTTTTTTGTTGAGCAATCCTTTGAGGCAATCACTGTAATCAGGTGTTTTCTGTAATCTCCAATCAGACTTTGGCCTCCTGGTCATAAGCAAGGTGCTTTTATTTGTCTGGGACACTTTTGTTTGTTAGTTTTTTAATTATTCATTCCAACTACAATTCAAAAGCAATATTTTATTCCACTAAATGATTATTTAATACATTTTTATTGATCTTTTTTTTTTTTTTTCTTATTTGAATATTTATTGTGAAATTAGCATTTTGTGTAATTGGAGGGCATGAATGATTATAAGGATGACTACATATTTTTCTTCCATATTCCAAGTTTTTAAAATGTGACCCGTGTACCAAAAAGGTACAATGGCTTGTTTTTAATGGAGGACCTGGGGGTTATGCATCAGGGACTCAAATCAAAATTTAATTTACTTGACCACATATTTATTGTCATTTTCATGCTTAAAAGAAACTTTCCACCCTGTACAATAGCTTAATCACCTGGAAGCAGAAGGCGGATATTTCCTCTGAATAAAGTCATCCTCAAAATTATTCATACCCTCCAATTAAAGGAAAAAAAAATAAACTGTCAATTAAATAAGTTGAAAACTGACAAAAGTAATAATAAATAAAATTCTATGAAAATCATGACATTGATTTAGCCTTTTCTTTAATTGGAGGGTGCAGTATGAATAATAATGAGGACGACCGTACATCGAGTGCTGCTTTAATTTGCCCTGGGTTCATCTGAAGTTTACCCCGGTAAACGTCACTTTACTTCAGATATTTCTTAGAATTTAATTGTCTATTTACTTGTGGAGGCATCTGAGGATGGGGAAGGCAATCAGGTTTAATGGGAGGCTCCTGCCCCGCAAACCCTTTCTTTCATTCATGGATAATTTATACAAACACATCACTTGGCTTCTCATGCTCTTCTACAAAAACTAGATCTGTATGAAAAAGACAGCTCCAGGTTTTATTTTAAAAATATACTTTTAATACAACAGCTGCATATAAATATTAAAATATACATTATACAGGTGTACAGTACACTCACACAAAACCAAAGAAAAATATTAGGCTTCTATCTGAACGGCACTTGTATTTTTTTTTTTCCATCTAGTTTCTTAAAGGTTACTGACTGAAGAAGGAGTCGGACATAAAGGTGTGTTAATGTGTTAACAGGTCCAAAGATGGCTGACAGATGGGGTGTGGGGGTCGGGTTGCTGTACAGTATTTGACATGACATCGTGGAATGTTTGCTTGTCTCTTGGTTTTCATTTCCTCCCATCGTTCAGTGGCTTTTCAGATAGATCCAGGGACGACGTGGACCGGCTTTGGCTTCCCAACAGCTGACATGGTTTTGGTTAAAAAGTTCCCTTCATCCTTCATCGTCACACAGACAGGAGCTGCAGCTTGATGCTGATCCGTGAGAGAGATCTGTCGCTCCCTGGTGTGGGCCGACAGTGACCAGCCTGGTTGGTCAGACGCATCTGCAGGGACGAACAGGCTGAACAGCTACGAAGCTGCAGCCATGCGGTCCGTTCACGAATGTGAATCCTTCATGTTTAACCTCCTGCCGAACTGAGTGAAAGTCTGAGGAATTAAAGGAGTCAGAGCTGATCTAAGAGCATCAGTCAGCAGAGGATGAGTGGAGGTTCAGATGTGACGTCAGGAAGTGACTGAATCAGCCCTCCTCACTGCCTGGATGAAAACAAAAACATGTCTTGTGTTTCTTTTAACCCTTAAAACTCCATCAAATCTCTGGTGCCCCATAATGCATAATCATCTTCAGTGTCTCAGAAACGGTAGTGTATAATTCTGTGGGGTAAATTGTGATGGATAATTGAACCTTTAGGTGATTTAGGTTGAAGTTTTCCAAACATTTATATTCTGTCCAGGAGGTTTATAATCCAGCCACGAAATGTAGTGTTTATTCAAGAACTATGGTAAATCCACATACTGTAACACCATTATTTATCCCATTTTCATCATAAAAAGATCACTATTACTATGTTGCTAAGAGACCTTTATTTAGACCTGTCAAACTTTCCGCCAATAAAAGAGCTTAAATTGACAGTAATGTCCAATCAGGAGCAGCCAAAGATCAACAAGTGAGCAGAAACTTCTCTGTGTGTCTGAAAAGAAGAAAAATAATGGTCCTATATGGCTGGAATAAAGCCAAGAAGACCTTTCTGATGATGTTTGTGAGGATAGTTGGTAAATAGTAGCAGAAATAATGGAAATGACGAGAAAGTGGAAATATGGAAATATTTTCTGTTGTGTGTTTGTTTCATGCAAATATTTTTTCTTACTGAAAGCCAAGACTTGAGACTAATATACAGATGAGAAAAGGCTTGATCACTGTTGACCTGTGTGTTATTTCTACCAAATCCTGTTGGAAATAAATCCTGTTTTCTTGTCTTGGTTGGCCTTTATGGTGCTATATGTATTGGTACATTCATTTTACATCATTTTAACTTCATAATCTGAAAACTGAGGCTGTCCTGGAACATAATGTCTGGATGTTGACTGGGATTAAAAGTTCAATTACAAGCAGTTTAACAGAAACACACACACACACAAACACACAAAAACAAACAAACAAACAAACAGGTGGGCCAAAAACAGAGAAAAATGGTTTGGAGTTTTAAGGGTTAAAACTTCTGACATCATCCTGTCTCCATTAAAGCAGCTCACGATTCCAGAGTTTTCCCCTGGAAGACATCGGAACGTCCTGAACCAGCTATCCAGGAACCAGACGTTAAACTGTGATGTCATAATAATGAGACGTCAGCGGGTTACAGACCCAGGAAGTGGACTACATGTGGACCTGCAGGTCTGAACCAACACTTTTTTCCATCTGGTTCAGGTCAGGGACACAGAGACATGAGGAGGCGGACACCCCCCTCCCTGCAGCTGTTGGGCTAACAGCAGGTGAAGGTGGAGCAGAGGATGAAAAGATTCTGGATCAACCACTCAGGGGCCCAGCTGAGGGCCGTGTCCCAGTCTCCCCCTGAAGGAAACCCTTCATCTCGGAAACCAGAGAAGCCTGAGTGTCTGAGACAATGAGAGCGCTGGAGCAGAGAGGGGACGGGCACCCAGAGGTCAGCGGCGTCCCACCAGTTTAGGCTTACTGACGGGTCTATTCAGCCTGCCGGGTCCAAACATCCACTGTGGCCACATGAAAGTCCAGGAGAGCCGGCAGTCCTCCGCTGCCTCGCCATCAGTCTAGTTTTCTGAGCAGAAATTGCTAAAAGACAAACTGAAATATTTTCCGTTTACAAAAACAGAACCTGATGTGATCAGAACTGTTCGTTCTGTCATTTCCTGCATCATTTACACTCGTTTCCAGGATTTTTCTGTCTCGCAGATGATGACGCTTCTTCATCTGCAGCCTCAACAATCAGCCCCACACCTTCAGCTGCGGATACAGTATCTGATTTCCACTCACTACACATCCGAGTCTGGATGCACCAGTAACTGGGATCTGAAGCACCAGTAACTGGGATCTGATGCACCAGCAGCTGGGATCTGAAGCACCAGTAACTGGGATCTGATGCACCAGCAGCTGGGATCTGATGCACCAGCAGCTGGGATCTGATGCACCAGTAACTGGGATCTGATGCACCAGCAGCTGGGATCTGATGCACCAGTATCTGGGTTCTAGATGCACCAGCATCTGGGTTCTGAAGGCCCTTTCAGATAGAACGCGGCAAGCGCAGGTGGACGGCAGCAAACCCATTCATTGTGTATGTGGTACCGTGGCGTGCAAGGTGGGCACATGCCGCCGCGATGCCGCTGAGGTCCCTGCGCCTGAATTGATCAGGCGCTGTGCGCTGTGACGACATCCTAGTGCGTCCAATAGGCCAGTTCAGGGGAAAAAAGTGGTCCTTGGTCAACCTGAAGTAAACCTGGAAGCGGTCTGTGTGAAAGATTGCAACTCCCGGACGAGCCTGAATTCCCCCAAGTTCTGTCTTGTTATCAGGATCAGGTGGACCCCCACCCTTTTATTTGCTGCTGATCTCCTCCTCCTCCTCAGGAGAAAAGCTCTTTTCCGTGACGATGAGAGGTCTCTCACAACTAAGCGTGCCGTGGAGAAAACACTTCCTGGTTTGTCGCTTAGCAACACGTGCCTGGCGTGTTTGCTGCGGCTGTGTTCTGCCGCCGACCCTGTGCCCTACAGAGCGCAGCGAAAAACCCATTGTATATGAAAGGGCCTTGATGCACCAGCATCTGGATTTTAGATGCACTAGCAGCTGAGTTCTAGATACACCAGTAGCTGGGTTCTGGACACATGAAGATCAGACGGCTCTTTAAAGAATCTTGCTCCAACTAAACCTCAGGGACAGGTTCGGATGAAGTGTGAGGACAGGGTCCACACATCTCTGCAGTCCTGACCGGAACTGCTGCTGATCCGTGTTCCGGACCTCTGCTGGGAGGCTGGACCGGCAGGAACCTGCTGTGTACACACTAGAACCAGAACTTTCCTAAATTTACCGAAAGTAAAACAGCAGCAAAGATGAACTTCCTGAATTCCGTGCGAACCAAGTCAGAGTGTAACCGCTGTGATCAGGCAGGAAACAGGTTTTCCAGGGAAGCAGCGTGTTGGAGAACAGGAGTCTGGATTGGGAGCGCGTTCCTAATCCGTCTGTTTTCCAGAGTCTGGCACCGGCTCCTCTCCAGGAGCAGGATTCATCAGGAGGGAAAATATTCCAGCTGAACATGTGACGAGAAAAACTTCCATATATCCCAGTGAAGCCGGTCCCGGTCCAGTAGTCATAGCTTCAGTTTCACCTTGTAACGGGATTTAAGCTAACGCAGTTTCCCTGCAGCGTCCAGCTCCAGGCACTTCGGAAAGGCGTCGTGATGCAAAAAAACCGCCGCCGCAGCAGGACGTGTGTGAGCGGGTCAGCACCGCTTCATCAGGAGGCAGCACCACGCCCAAACAAAGCGCCGCCGCCCTCAAGTCTCTCCACCAACATCTGTCTTTACAAAAAAAAAGGTGCCAAGATTCTTTTTTTCTCTTCTGGAGGATCTTCAAAGGTGCTTCGTTACCACAGTGCAATTCAAGGTTTTTTTTTAACGTCCAACAGGATTCAGAAGTCGTGGACAGGTTGGTCTGCAGCTTCAGCAGAGACCACAGAAGAAAGGCAGATTCTTACTGACACCCACTTTGTGGGCTGTGGCATCCCCAACAAAAACAACAGAATCAGAACAAAAAAACAAAAACAAATTAGACTTATTTGCTGTCTACATCTACAAGTGTTTCTAGTTATCGTTGCAATTCAGAAAGTTGCGCTACATCATGGGGTCAGGGGTCGAACGGAGGGTTCGGAGGCACGCTGAGGACGCCCGCTGTGGGAGGAGCTCTGAGGGTTCTTCCAGAAAGTCAGATATCTTTGGTTGGTTTGGTTTATTAAGGTGCCTCTTTTGCTTTTATTTGGAACTTTTCTTTCAAGCTGATGAAGGTGATGTGATGAAGATGATGTTGGGGTGAGAAGAAGTCTGTTAAAGCACCAGAGACCATTCTCACCACAACCTGCCATCAGCTGTTGATGTTTCTTATGGTATGCAGAGCTCCTGCAGGAGAAAACACACACACACACACACCCATTTCTTAGTTTTCCTGCCTCGGCTCCTCCCACTTCCTGACTGCTCAACTTCCTGCGTCCTCAGATGGCCCCTGGCCCTCCGCTGGGCGCCCTGCCGACAACTACAACCATCTACAAAACAGTGCAATGTCTATTCATAGGCACAATGGGAAACAAATACAGCAAATACAGGGAAAGAGGAGCACTTTACACACTCGAACAGTATGTTACACACACGCAAACACACACACACACACATGCACACACACGCAGACGTCAGCAGCAGCTCTGGCCTGGTGGGGCGTGCTGCAGCCTGCAGACGCTTCCAGGAGAGCCGGCAAACGGGCGGCAGACGGGCGCCGGCAACGCGCCGTCTTTCCCAGCCCAGAGCAGCTCCTCCAGGTCAGATCAGATGGGTGGTGCTGGGAGGGGGGACGTGGTGGAGGCCGGGCCGAGCCGGGTTGGGTTTACCCTGCTGCCTCATCTCCACCCTGTGGAGACTCTTTGCGTTGATTCTGACCACTTCCACTGGCTGCTAGAATCCTCTGCACGAAGTCTTTGGTCCGCCCAGCGACTAACGGACCTGCCGTTAAAACATGGACATAATACTTACATGTGTACAGTGGTCTGATGATGTCATGTGTCAGGTGTGTATATATGTATATATATACATATATACACACAGTATTTCTTGGTCATTTTAATGCCTGGTACTACTAAAACCTAAAAGTACATTTGTGTGGACATATATAATGATAACAACAAAAATAGCTAATCAGAGTCATTTTCAATGCTTTCCTTAAGTGATTTTGGTTATTAAGTTCTTACATCAATATCTATGGCACTGTACTGCCAAAAATAGGCATTCATTGTTTTCTTTTCTGTCTCTTTTCCAATTAAGGAAGGAAAAAAATCAGCTGTCAATGATATAAGTTGAAATTGACAAAAGTGATAGTAAATAAAAATTCTATGAAAATCATGACATTGATTTTGAATTGGGATTCAACAAAACTATTAAAAACAAACTAACATGAGTAAACAAAAATGAGTAAACTAGCATGATGGGGCTCCGAAGCTAAAATTTTGTTGAGCAACACTTTGAGGCAATCACTGCAATCAGGTGTTTTCTCTAATGTTCAAAAACACTTCTACACCTGTGAACAGGTATTTTGGTCCACTGTTCATGGGAAAGGTGCTCTAATGTGTCTGGGATACTTTTGTTTGCTTGTTTTTTAAAATGATCATTTTCAACTACACTTCAAAAACAATAACTTATTTCCATGAATCACAATTTTGTAAATTTTCCTTTATTATCAGTTTCTTTAGTTTCTTGTTATTTGAATCACTATTGTGAATTTAGTCTTTTCTTTAACTGGAGGGCATGAATAATTTTGAGGACTACATATACAGTATATATATATATATATATATATATATATATATAGTTCCCGGGGGAAAAAAAGAGAACACTGAACTGAACACGTCAACTTTTTTCTCAGAAAATATATTTCTTCTAGAGCTATTGACACGAAATTTTCACCAGATGTCAGCAACAACCCAAGTAATGCACACATACAAAGAAATCCTCACATTTATGTACATAATTAAGTTGATGAGTTTTTTACGTAACCCTTTTCCCCGCTGTACATATATATATATATCAGAGGTTGCGCTAGACTTTTTCGTTGTCAGTCATTTTGACTGACAGGGTCATAAAAATCCAGTCATAATCTATTTCTTACCCGTCACTTTATTAAAATATATACATATAATAATGACATATTCGGTAGCATTTTTCCCATTAAATGCTCGGTTGCTCAGTTGGCGCCGAAGACTGATTACTTTTTTGTCCCTCATCTTCCACTGCATCAGTCTTCCTTTTTTCACCTTTTGTCAACACTGTCTTCATTATTGGGCTTTTTGAAGAGCTTTGGACACTCAGCTGCCGTGACATTTTTCTGAGTGAACCCAACAGGCCATGCATCAAGAGGACAATATGCTAACTCGCCATCTAGTGGTCAGGAGGAAATTGCAATCTGTCAAAATGACGACGGCCTTCAGATTTCTGTCACCGTTTAAAAAACGCAACGGAAAAATCGGAACGACCCCAATATATATATATATATATATATATATATATATATACAGTATACATATATACTTATTATAGAACTGATTGTATATAGTTATAAACTGATTGTTTCATGTTCTGTGAAGTTCTGGATCAGATTTGATGTGTCTCACCACTGGACTCTTTGAGGATGTCTTCCAGGCGTTGGGTCATCCCACGTTCATCCGTGTCGTCTTCCTCGCTGCTCTCCACCCGCCGCCGGATTACTTCCTTAATCCGCAGCAGAGCTCCCAGCAGGTTCTCTGTGGGGTGAAGATTGGAATGAAACCTGGTACTGCTGGGGGGGAACAGAACTCTGAGACTGGACTTCATATTAACCCTTTAAAGTCTGACAGACCAACACATTCATTTTAAGAAATTAAAAAAAAAAAAAAAAAAACTTCTGTCCGGGAGACTCCAGCGTTACATCTGGAAACTCTTCCCATCTACAAACACAGTGAAGCAGCTAGTTTCCATAACGACCATCAGGATCCATAATCATCATCAGCTTTGATGAAAATTATTTGTGTCCTGGTTCAGAACAAGTAATCCTAGACCGTTCAGAGTCAGGACAGTCCTTAGAGAGCTTCAGAGTTCAGAGTCACCACTCTTCCTCCCCTCTGATTATGACTCCTCCTCCTCCTATTTCTGATTCTCTCTTCTCCTCCTCCTCCTTCTCCCCAGCTCATTTCTCCTTCCTCCCTGCTGCAGGCCTGTGTGTCTTGTTAAAATGGAAAAGACAGATCAGGAGGAGGAGAATTTCAAAAGAATTGCAGGAAGAGAAGAAGGGAGTGAGAAAGGTTTTGTTCTGTTTCAGCTTCCGGTCAGGAGGAGAAAAAAGCTTGCAGCAGGATCAGGAATGATGGGAATGTTTGAGACTGGGGAGCAGGAAGACGGAAAGGGAGCTCCATGCTGGTTAGGCTGGATAAAGGAAGAAAAACTGGAGGAGGAAGGAGACAGTGGGGAGATGTGGCAGAGCGGAAGGTGTTGATTATGAAGAGGTGAAGTCACCCTCGTGGTTTTTCTTTACTCTGTGTGTTTCCACACACTCCTGTGCTCCTGTTACTACCAGCTAACGTGAGCAGATGGTTTCTCTGCGACGTGGCTCGGTTTGTGTTTCAACTCGGTCAGGAATGATTCCAATATTCACAGAAGCTGCAAATGAAATGAGACGCCACAGTTTGACTCTTCTGAGCAGGTGGAAATCCCTCATCAATCCCACGGTTCTGTCGCTTTACGGCCACTTAGAAGCAGCACATCTCAGCCTGCCGACCAGACCAGGAAAACCTGAGTCAGTCTGACTTCAGGAGGGCAACAATATTTACCATATTTATAGTGTTAATCTAAAACCAGACTTTTAATGCCTGTAAACATCCATTCATCCATCCATCCATACTTATATAAATATACAAAATAAAGTTTACTTACTTACATGAATCCATCCATTCATTTATCATCCATCCATCCATCCATTTATCATCCATTCATCCATCGATATAAATATATAAATAAAGCTTACTTACTTACTTACATGCATCCATCCATTTTTTTTTTTTTTATCCATCCAAATCTTTTATTTATATCCATTCATCCATCCTCCTCCTCCATCCATATATATCATCCATAATCATCCACCCCCCACCATCTTCATCCATCCATCCATCCATCCATCCATCCATCCATATTCATGCATCCATCCATGCTTTCATTCCATCCATCCATCCATCCATGCATCCATCCATCATCCATCAATGCATCCATCCATGCTTTCATCCATTCATCCATCAGTATAGTGTAAGTGGATATTATTCCAGCTGCATTTCCAATAAAGCTGCTCTCATTACCACTTTTTTTTTTTCTTCATCAGCAGCTAGGACTGAAAGCAGCTCATAGACTACACGTCTACTCTCCAACACCTGAAATGCTCAAGACTGTTGCTCTGCTCTAAAAAAAAATCCTGATTTTACAACCGCAACATTCTCTGATAAAATCACTGTTCAGGTAACTTGCAGACACCATCTGTGCAGTGAATTCAGCTGGACTTACGTGGACCATGACCTTCAACAGAGGAGGTTGGAAGACTCACACAGTCCAGTTCTGTGGTGTCAGACATACTTAGTTAATAACTGTTTGCACTTGCAACTTATGGAAAATCAAAGATGCGATGTGAGTGGAGCATCTGCTCCAACAGCAGAGTGAACACCACCAGCTGCAGGAACGCCCCACCAGATCCCAGCAAAGCTGGGTATTCCAGTTTTGCCAAACGGGTCACTGCTCAGCACTTCCAAATCTTTGCAGGTGTTTTTCCATTTTTCAAACCATTTCGTGGTATAAATGAACAAATATATGACTAGAAGGTTATCTGGGGTCAGCTTAATTTCAGGAAAACTTCAGAGTAATATATTTTACATATTCATCACCTCTTTAAGATTTTGTTCTGCCTCCTGTCTGAAAAGACATCCACAAAATAGAAGAAGCATACTTTCACTACTACAAAGCCTAAATGTATAATTTTGGTCTCTAGAGAAAACTGACATGTGAGGTTACTACAGAAGAGTTAGAATCAAGATATGTGTTACTGTGTCAGTGAAGAGGTTAAATGGACTGAAATGCTTGAGAGATGTTTGATAAAAACCAGCAGAATCCAGAAGTTGAAATCTCCAGCACTCACCGTACTCCTGGTTGAGCCCCCACAGCTTGATCTTGTTGGCTTCATGCTGGGCTTTCTTCTTCAGCCGACAGGCCCTGAAACACAAGAAAACCAGCAGTTTTTGTGTGGAAATACCAGCTGTGCTCCAGCATTCCCTTGAGGGCTCCCAAACTGTGACTAAGAACAACTGAATGGCAAAAAACACAGCATATGAAATATGAAACTGTCTTTCTGGGATGAAACTGAACCTGTTCAGGTCAGCAGTTCTCATTCTGCTCCCTACTAGAACCTGGGGATGTCCCGATCCAATCACATGGTTTCAGACTTGATTGGAATTGGCTCTTACATCCCAATCAGGGATTGTAGAAGTGCTTCCTCTACATCGACTCAGCAGCAGCTGTATCAATCTCTCTCTCTCTCTCTTTTATCCATTTATTTGAAGTGCTTTGTTCTTTTTTATATTAAAAGAGTTGTAAAATTACTTTTCATTGTATCCTTCCTTGTATTAATTTAGGAGTCAAATGCAGTATCGGTATCAGCCAATCCCTATATATACGTATATATATAAAATGCATGCATATCATAAAAATTATTCATGCCCTTCAATTAAAAAAAAAGGCTAAATTCAATATATTAATTAAGAGAAAAAAATGAAAAAAACTAATGATATATATAAATTTACTAAAATACAATTTAGTGAAAAAAATGCTTTTGAATTATGGTTGGAAATAATAATTAAAAGAAAAACAAACAAAACTGTCACAAACACATTGGAGCACCTTTCCCATAACAGTGCACCAAATACTCAACAGGTGTAGAAGGCTAATTGGACGTTACAAAAAAACCCTGATTTAAGTGATTGCCTCAAAGTGTTGCTCAATAAAATTTTAGCTTCGGAGCCCCATCATGCTTGTTTACTTGTTTTTTTGTGTGTGTGTTTATTTTTAATAATTCTTTCAAACCACAATTAAAAATCAGTGTCATGATTTTCATAAAATTTGCTTTTATCATTACTTTTGTCAATTTCAACAGATTTCACAGACAGCTATTTTTTCTCCTTCTTCAGTTGGAGGGTTTTGAGGATGACTTTTATCTATACAGTATATATATATATATATATATATACATATATATATAAAGCCTATATATTTATTTAAATTTTATTTTGATAAATATTAGTAATTACTTAAACAATTATTTGTAATTTTTTGCAAAACTGAGTTGGAGTTCCTCAGGATATGAAATGTGACAAGTGTGGTCACTGCAAATTATGCAAGATCAATGCTGCCACAGTCCTCTGTGAGGAATGTGATGTGTGCCGTTGCTTTACGGAGGAAAGAAATCGCTTCAAATGTTACCATTTTTCCTCGGCTAAAGTGCCATAAATAGCGCCAACAACAGTTCAAACATGATGCAGAAGTTTATGTTTTTGCCGTTTTTATGCACTTTGCCTTTAACTAAATGTAGTTTGTCATCACTTTCTCAGGCTTCTTTATATAACAGTTACAGTTATTTGTGAAGAAGACTTCTAATATATGGTGGTATGCAAATTTTTATGTTGTAAAACAACTCCCAAGTTTGTTGTTGAATCCGAGTAATACGGTATTACTTTGAAACACTGTTGTGGAAATCAAAATGAAAAGACAAAACTGTGATACTAAGCAGTAAAAGACTTACAAGCAAATTCATTTTATATTGATTACATTTACCATTCATCCCCGGTGTGATGTATGAGTCACATTAGAGATTTTTGACACTAGAGGGTGGTGTTTTTGAAAAATGTCAGGAATGTTTTGTTTTTGATGTGTGTGGTCAGAATTATGACCCTCATAATTTCCTTCAAGGGGAAATAGGTGTGGGTTCTTTAGAAAAACCTCATCATATGTTTTCAGTAGTCTCGGCTACTTAGTTGAGATTGAAAATAAATTACAGTTAAAAAGACAAAGCATACTATGTGGATCTGGGTGTTATTAGCTTAGCTTGGCACCCAGCAGGAGGAGAACTAGAATCCTCGGCAGCTCTGCTTTGCTTACAGACGGTTCTGCTGACAGGCCTTCTGCTAAACAAACAAAAAAGTACACTTTCTAAAATTAATACTACTAGCTTCTGAAAAACTGTTTCTAGAAAGAGAAAAACAATGTTATCCTGTCTGATGAAATCTTGTTCAGGGCAGTCAGGAGGTCATCGGTCAGGATGCGATCTTCCCATCACTAACCCAGGGACGGGTTTTTCCTCTGTGCTGCGTGAACGCCTCAGACATGTTCATTCTGATACGATTGGGGAAAAAAAACGAGGAAGGATGATGTGGAAGTGGTCGTGATAATCCCATGGCTCGCTCCCATCTGGACTCAGGCACCCGCAAATCTGACTTTAAAAGAGGGAAATCTTCTCCGGTCAAATTCCTGAGTATTCCGTAGAAACATGAACTCAGTCACATTACAGTCAGAGTGGAACAGACACCGTTTTCCAGCCGTAAACTTCCCCGACCTGTTTATTTCTCCTGCCTGGTTTCTAGCAGATGCTGTGTTTGTGTTGTGTGGAATAAGATAATCCCAGAATCCCCCACACCCCCCCTCCCTCCCCGCAGAGATGAACTTTACATGACCCATCTGTCTTTCCACGTTTAACTTGCCCTCCATCTCCTCAGCCTTGCCTTATTTCCGCCTATTCAGCCTTTCATCCTGCTTCCACTCGTCTAACTGCATCTCCGCTTTTCCTCCCCTCAGCCTCCCTTCACTCCAACGCAGAAATATTCAGGCTGAACTCAGTAAAAATAGCTCATCAACTCAGAAATAAACCCATGACCTTGCTTTTTAAAGCTCCCTCTGCTGTATATCATTGCCAGGGACTCGTTTTAAACGCTTATTTTAGAGTTCATTATGAAATATTAAAGTCTTTAAAGCGAGCGTTCACCCGCAGATCAAATGATGACACAGAAACAAAGAAAATAAAAGCAGTTCCCTCATTTTCATCTAATGCCGTCAACTTCACACAGATGTTCTCACTCAAAGTCTCCAGAAAATATGTTAAAATTTCAACATTTAATGTCACTAATTAAAAGCACCATAAACACTCAGATCCACCTTCCAGTTCTGGGTTAGACCCCCATTTTCCTACAGAACTGCCTGAATTCCCGGTGTCATAGATCCAACAAGGTGTTGGAAAAATATTTTCAGAGATTTTGCTCCATATTGACATGAAAGCATCACACAGTTGCTGCATCAATGATGAGAATCTCCCGTTCCACCACATCCCAAAGCTGCTCTGTTGGATTGAGATCTGGTGACTGTGGAGGCCGTTGGAGGACAGTGAACTCATCGTCATGTTGGAGATGAAGTGAGCTTTGTGATATGGTGCATCATCCTGCTGGAAGAAGCATCAGAAGATGCTCCACTGTGGTCATTAAGGGATGGACATGGTCAACAACAATACTCAGGTAGCTGTGGTGGTTAAACCGCCATGTTGGTACAAAGGGGCCCAAAGTGGGCCAAGAAAATCTCCCCAACACCATTACTGCTTAAAGGTTGGAGGAGTTGTATGTTCAGAGATGCTATTCTGCCTAAACTGATTGGAACCAGTGCTTATCTGACTTCCTGTTGCCTTTCTATCATCTCCAACCAGTCAATCCATTCTTCTCTGACCTCTGACATTCTGGTCCAGACAACTTCTGCTCACTGGATATTTTCTCTTCTTCAGACCATTCTCTGGAAACCCAGGAGATGGTTGTGTGAAAATCCCAATAAACACTCAAACCAACAACCATGCCACGTTAAAAGTCACTTAAATCCTCTTTCCTCCTCATTCGTATGCTCAGTTTAAACAAGTCGACACAGTAGCAGAAGGATGCGGTACCTGGAGGCCAGCTTGTTCTTCTCCTTGCGGGAACGAGCTCGGGCCACGGCGGGCAGGGTGTGGACCGGACCCATGCCGTCGATGGCAGCGTTGAGCTTCTGCAGCTGCTCCCCGATGTTGTGAAGCTTCTGGGGGTTTGGCGTCAGGTCGCTAGCATCAGTTTTGCGGGCTTTACGGCGTCCTTTCTTACCTGAAACAGAATGAAGTCGTGACCCATTTAAGCAGAGTTCAAACACTGATCAGATCGACTGGTGTCAACATTCTTGTAAAGATCTGGTGCTTGGTCACATGTTTAAGAAGAGAGAGGACATGACTTACTGGGTTTGTTCTGCAGAATCCACCCACCAGAGAGAAAAAAAATGTCCCATAAACACAACTCCACTACTTCCTGAACTTAAAGGTTCAGTTTGTAAAAAACTCAAAGGTCAATGGCAGAAAAAATTAACATATAATCCAAAACTGTGTTTCTATTGATGTGTAATTGCTTCACTAGAAAAGCTTTTATATGTATATTTTCTTAGAATGAGTCATTTATATCTACTTGAGAGTACACATACATACATGGAGGCTGCCATATTTGTGTCGCAATTTTTACTACAGTGTCCCTAAATGGACAAAACAATGTGAGTGAAGCGAGAACCCTCTGAACTTTATCCTGTACCAGTTTTATTGAATGGGAGTTAAAGCACTGTTTGGGATCACTAGTGCCTTAAAAGACATTAAAAGTAGCTGAATCATAGTACAGTCATAGCTACACCTGAGACCACTGGATCCACTCACAGATGAAAGCGTCTGTAACTCTGGGAGAATTTTGGCCACTAATGGCCACCGTACATTCGTAACAGCGCCTGGCATACTAAGTCATTTGAAAGAAACCATCTTTTCTTTTAAATACCCATCTTTACCACTAGATGTCAGTAATTCTTACACACTGTACCTTTAAGGCAGTTCCTTGGTTTTCTGTCTTTCATTATTAAACAAACTGATTGATCCAGGTGTGTTTGACCTCAGTAACCATGACGACAATGGCGAGACATACTTGGATTAATCAGTTTGTCCAAAAATGAAAGACAGGAAACAGAGGAGCTGGCTTAAGTTCAGGAAGTAGTGGAGTTGTGATTATAGCACCATTCTAAGTATTAAAGTTGTATGTAGGGCAAATGCCTGAGGGTCCTGATCTGACTTGTGTCATGTGAGAGGAAAAAAATATGCTTAATGACACCAACCAATCTTTTTTCAAATCTTAAATCCAAAGGGCTCAAACTGTCTGGCTCTTAACACCAATAAATATATATATATATTATATATATATATATATATATATATATATAAAAATATAAATATATATATATATATATATATATATATATTTTTTTTTTTTTTTTCTCAATTTGCTCATTGATCAATGTGTGCATGATGATCGTGGTTTGCAGCATCCTCACCTTCGCGGCGGTACAGCGTGCTGGGCAGAGTGCTGGAGCTCCAGGACAGAGACCAGTGGACGTTACCACCCAGTTTCTTCTTTGTGGCTGACTGCCGGGTGCGTCGGTACTCCCAGAAACATCGGCGCTTCGCCGGGCGCTCGCCAGGCTCCTTCGCTGGCTCCGCCTCCACCTCTGCGGTCACAAACACAGACTGCAGAGTTAAAGCACAAATAATAGAACCAAAGCTCAGACAGGGTATAGGTTGATGTTAGTGTAACCGGCTGGACTTTCACGTGACAAGAAAAGTTTTACTGAACTATCAGAGCATCACTAAACACTGACTGACTCATCTCTGGATTTTCATCAGTTTGGTGAAGGAAACAGCAAACTAGCAACGCTGAGCTGTAAGTAGGAGTGTAAAAGTCTTCCTATGACGAATAAATGATCCAAAATAACAAGTATGGATCAAACATGGCAAGAGTCATCATCAGTACAGACTGTGCTGTCTGTTTCTGCTCAAAGAACAACTTGTTTCCATTAAAATGTCTGATTGAGATCAGAAGAGAAAAAAGTTTTATATTTTAGCTTATTTTTGTGATTTAATATGAATGGAAGTGATTGTGTAAAAGTAGCACCATGTAACTTTCTGACCTTTGTGACTTAATAGCGCACTGACATCGGTTATGTCCTGGAGCCATTGTTGCCCTGCAGCATCCTGAGGCTGACATCCTCTCCCCACAAACACACTGCCCGTTTCGAAGCTCATAGTGGCTGATTTTAACCTCGTATTCTTCAAACACGCACTGTTTGCTTTGATTTTCCTCCAACTCAAATGATAATCTACCCCACGTCCTCCTACTTCTTCTTCTTGATGCTTTATTGTGGTCGACAAACGTCACTTCCATTAGGTGCACTGGATGTCTATGCTGGATAGTCCGATAGTCTGTTTTCACAAAGCCCAGCATTTCTTTCACCACTTGCCTGTTGCTCTACTGTAACCAGCGGCTCTCTGTTGGTAACCCCTGAAAATAACCCATTTCCATAAGATAACCAGAACTATCCTGCCTGCCTTTGCTGTTCTCTACACCTGCCTAAGCTTTTATTAAGTCACACCTGGTTCTGAGTTGTCTGATTTTCTCTGGGTCCAGTCTGCTGAACCATTACAGCAGCATTAAGCTGCAGGGCAGTGGAGCATCTGATGGTGAAGGGCAGTGCTGACAATTCCCTGCTTCCCGCTCGGAGTCACAGCTGCTCCACAGGTGAGCCATAAAACAGCAAACTCTTCATATTTCAGAAAATGTAAAGACTTGTTTTCTTGCTAACTGCATCTTTTTTGTGCAAAAGTGTATTCAAATACATGAAAAAAACGCTTCCATGTAAAATAAAGCAGAATTGAAAAATAAATTAATCCCAAACACATGTGCATCATTTAAATCAAAGTCTGGTTCATATTATTTTTGCTGTTAGTTATGTGAGAAGCTCCATAACTTCCAGGTGGATTCCTGCACAACCACCTGGATTTATGACTAGCTAACAAAGAGACCACAGTTTGAGAGACTAAAAGGTTGTGTGTGTAAGATGGTGGTCAGCAGCACTGGAGCACCACAAGGAGCTGTACTCTCACCATCTCTCTTCCAACACGTCCTCACTCTTTACTTGTCATACATGGTCAGGTGTCATAAAGAGTCACAGCTGCTATATGGGTGAGCCATAAAACAGCAAACCTTACAGCAATGGCAACCCAAAATTGTATATTGTATTATTATACATACTGATACTGATAGTAGCAGCCAATGTATGAGAATGTATGGTGTAGTTGTGATAATTGAGTGTATGGTGTTAATTACGTTAATTACTAATATACATAACGCATTTGTTTCTGTGATTGCAAACACTTTGTTTGAGGGGAGAGGTGTGTAGGATTGGAGATTGTTTGGGCCTGTCATCTTTGTTTTTGTCCTTTTGTGTTTTTATTAAGCATAAATTCTATATTACATTGTATTGCATGAGGGGTTGAAACTGGACAAGCAGTACGTTTTCCATCCCCTTCTCAGCTTGCATGGAGGTATAAGGTCTGAAAATAACTATGGGGGTTTTTAATATTTATTATGTATTTAGTCATGTGTGAATAAATATGCAAGTTGAAAGGAAAGAAAGAAAGAAAGAAAGAAAGAAAGAAAGAAAGAAAGAAAGAAAGAAAGAAAAAAAGAAAGAAAGAAAGAAAGAAAGAAAGAAAGAAAGAAAGAAAGAAAGAAAGAAAGAAAGAAAGAAAGAAAGAAAGAAAGAAAGAAAGAAAGAAAGAAAGAAAGAAAGAAAGAAACTATTCATAATTAACTGGTAAACTATGGAAGTTTTGCTTTCTTCCTCTCTGTCATTTTGTGTCAATTTACCGCTGATTCACGCCATCCGACATTCATCTTGGTCCTGGGGAATCCCGGGGAATTCCCATATACATCATTCCTTCAGCGTTTCCCTGTCTTTCCCCACACATACAGTATTCTGCCACATTGGGTTTGATATGAAAGTCTTCCTGCTCCAGACCATCCTGGAGGTTTTTCTTTATTCCTTTGGACTGATTCTGGTTCTGTTCTGGGGACTGATCTGGATCCTGGAGCTGACCGCCCAGAGAAGAATGCTGCACAAGCTGCAGGACATGATGGACAATCCTTTAGATCCTTTACACAGTACAGAGAGGAAACAATGTTCAGTCAGAGGCTTCAGAAAGGTTCAGGAGGTCGTTCCTCTATCAGCCTCTGGAACAAGATATTTTCCCGCAGGGGATATAATCCATCTTTCTAAATTTAACTTCAGATGTTGCAACAGAATCCCACAGAGAACCTGTCCTAAATAAATCCTGCAGGCGGTTCTGACTCTGAATCAGGAAGAAGACTAAATATTGTCTTTTACCCTGAGGTGGAAAACGTGTACGACAGTTGTTAGAGGAGGAAAGTCTGCAACCTGAACTGAAGGCTGAACACTGATCAGAGCTGACAGCTTTTCATGTTTCTGTATGTCTGGTGTGAAAACCTGCTGTGAGCCCAAACCCACGAACACATGCTGAACGTCCCGATGGCAAAACCACCAGCAGCCATAACTGAAGGCACAGACGTCACACCAGATCAGCCTCGGGCGTCCAGAGTCGCGAATAACGGGCTCATAAATAATACAGAGCTGCAGCAGCAGCTGGGGAACAGAGAGCAACCAGAGCTCCAACAGCCGGACCCACATCCTCATCCGAGAAGGAAGATCTCATCTGGCTTAGCCTGAAAATCTATCAAATCCAATCTGCTGTCAGACACACAGACAGCTTATGTAACATAGTGTCATCTGGTCCGGTCTGCAGATAACAACACTGTCTGCACACACTCCCCTCCACACACTCTCCCTTTCATCACGCAGGATTTGACAGCAACATGAATAAAAACTCATCCCCACAGACACCAGCGGTGCAGCGTCTGACGAGTCTCATCCAACACAAACACGAACCGGTTTAACGTTCTGATGGTCAAGCAAGCAGGTTTCATCAGTCCTGCTGGAAAACCTGCAGCTCAGACCCGTTTCTCTGAACGGAAATCATTTTCCAGATTTTACAGGCACTTAGAGAGGAACAGTCAAAGGAAGCTCAACCAGAGACCATCCGTCATCAGAGTGTCTGCTGAACATCTCCAGTCAGCTTCTGGAAACATCTGGAATCACACTCCAGCCCATCCACTCAACAGTTCCTGCACAATCTGATCCACATCATCAGGTTTCTGACAACTTCGGTCAACTCAGACTGCAACTTACTGAGAAATCCGCAACCCAAAGAACATGCAGAATATCACAAACCAAACAATCCCATCATTCCTGCAGGTCTGAGGGACACATTCACTCCCCACATCTCACAGTTCATTAGCTCATCTATGCCTGACGAAAAGAGAAATTAATACAGAAATCTAAAAATTAAAATTTAAAAATGTTTTTTTTCTGTTTAGAAATCTATAAAATGTGACATAACTATCATAATACTCCAAGCATCTCCATCCCTGTGCTGAGGTCACAAGCTGCAGTTGGAAAAGCATGCATAGTTATCCTTGCACTGAAGGCACATGACCTGCTACACGATGATCTACAAATAGATAGTTTTCATATGATGTCACGGTCTGTAGGGGACGCTCCTTGGAGGGCAAAAAGCACTCTTGCCTTCTGCAAGAGCTTAGAACGAGCCAGAGAAACGCACAGTTACACCACTGGAAAATGTCAGCTGCAGTCAGCTGCAAAAACTGCCACAGAGAAAAGCCAGAGATTTTACCGTACTCCATCTCTATGACAACCCCGAGAGGAGAAATCTGTGGATCAGCACAATCAAACGCACATTGGTCCTCAGGGACAGCAAGCCATGGCAGTCACTCCAAATACACGTGTTAGCAGCGAACACTTCATTGACGGTCAGTAATTGCTGAGTCTACATTTACATAAACGCATTTGTGTTTTAGTTAGTATAGTTTTAGCCACAAATAAAATCTTATGTATATGTTTTGATGTGGTTTGTTGTCATATCGAGGTGACCAGCAGCCCACCGTCATCCTGGTGAGTTGATGTTAGCTACTAGCTAAAATGGAGGGATGCTATAAGGCAAATACCTAAAGGAGGGACATGCTGTTACACGCATATTCAGCTGAATAGATATTACACTGATATCTATAATGATATTCATTGTCTTTCATGCAAACATATCCTATACTTTTGCCTTATGTTTTTAAGCTCTTATACACCTTCAATCTAGCAGCAGTGAACGATGATGGGTTCTCAACCAGACAGATGTAAATGTCACAGACTGCAGGCTGGGAAGGGACGTGGCGGTGTTTAACGGCTCATGTACAGTAGTCGCTTCTCTATACGGGTCATAAGTGTTCAACACTTCCAACTTATTCCTGTATCTTTCCTTCTCGGTGGCTGACAGCTGATTTTAACAACTATTCTCTAGTCTGTCAGCAGAGAGTATGGGGCCTAAAAATAAAATCTCAGATTTTTCTTTTTTTTTCTCAATTTGATTTAGGATTTTTTTTTTTCAGATTTCCTGGTTTAGCTTTTAATTAATCAAAAGCAAGACAAATGTAACCCTCATTTCTGGGATGAATAACAAATAAATGAACACCCTCTTGGACTCAAAGTCACAGCTGTGTTTTAAGTCAAACTTTGTGCTCTCACCGGTTGCCATGTTGTCGCTTGCTGTTGCTGTTTCATGTGTGCTATGAGGTTGTTGTCGCTTGCCATACAGCAATGTGAAACTAACGCTACAGAAGCTCCAGACAGCCAAAATTGTGCCGTTTCCAAAAACTCAATATACTTATTCTTTAAATCACCAGCAATAAAAAAAAGTGAATTCATTCATTCAATCGATTGTTGGCCCAGGCCGAGTTTGAGGGTGGAAGGAAGAAGTGGAACTCCACCTTTGGACCTGAATGGAGGTGGGTGTGTGGGGGTCTGAGGGTGGAGATGTGAAGGGGAGCGCCACCCGTAGAACTGAACGGGGTTGGGGTCTGAGAGCGGAGAGGTGAGGTGGAGCTCTACCCTCGGACCTGAACAGGAATAGTGTGTGGGATCCAAGGGTGGAGACCTGAGGCAAGCTCCACCCTCTGAGCTGAACTGGTGTGGGGTTTGAGGGCAGAGACGGGAGGCTAAACTCCACCCTTGGACCTGAACTGGTGTGTGGTCTTAGGGTGAAGACGTGAGGCAGAGCTCCACCCTCCGGCCTGAACTTGGAAGGGTGTGTGGGGTCTGAGGGCGGAGACGTGAGGCGGAGCTCCACCAAAGGACCTGAACTGGTGTGGGTTCTGAGGGCGGAGACGTGAGGCGGAGCTCCACCTTCAGACTTGAACAGGGATAAGTGTGTGGGTTCTGAGGGTGGAGACGTGAGGCGGAGCTCCACCCTTGGACCTGAACTGGGATGGGTGTGTGGGGTCTGAGGGTGGAGACGTGAGGCGGAGCTCCACCCTCGGACCTGAACTGGAATGGGTATGTGGGGTCTGAGGGCGGAGACATGAGGCGGAGCTACACCCTTGGACCTGAACTGGAATGGGTGTGTGGGGTCTGAGGGCGGAGACGTGAGGCGGAGCTCCACCCTCGGACCTGAACTGGGATGGGTGTGTGGGGTCTGAGGGCGGAGACGTGAGGCGGAGCTCCACCCTCGGACCTGAACTGGGATGAGTGTGTGGGGTCTGAGGGCGGAGACGTGAGGCGGAGCTCCACCCTCGGACCTGAACTGGGATGAGTGTGTGGGGTCTGAGGGCGGAGACGTGAGGCGGAGCTCCACCCTCGGACCTGAACTGGGATGGGTGTGTGGGGTCTGAGGGCGGAGACGTGAGGCGGAGCTCCACCCTTGGACCTGAACTGGGATGGGTGTGTGGGGTCTGAGGGCGGAGACGTGAGGCGGAGCTCCACCCTCGGACCTGAACTGGGATGGGTGTGTGGGGTCTGAGGGCGGAGACGTGAGGCGGAGCTCCACCCTTGGACCTGCTCTGATTCGACAGCAGACTCATCAGACACTGAAGCTAAAACTCACCACACTCGGTTTCCGAGGAACTGGAGAGTTCCGCTTCCCCTGCTCCTTCTTCTTCTTCCTCCCCCTCCTCTTCCTCCTCCTCCTCCTCTTCCAGCTCGAGCTCTGTGACGGTCCGACTTTCCTCGCTGCCCCGCTCCTCCAGCTGTGTCTCCTCCTCCTGCTCCTCCTCAGACTGGGAGCTGTGGGCCGACCCTGGCCGCGGCTCCCCTCCTTGGCTCAGCGAGTAGTTGTGCTCCTCGCTGCAGTGCTCCAGAACCAGTCCCGCTGACACCTCCTCCTCCACCTGATACACCTCCACTGTACACTCCCCCTGACATCCCCCCGTCCTGTCCTCCTCCTCTTCCTGCAACACATAACTCCCTCTGTGTTGCTATGGAGACAGAGACACGCCCCTCCTCTCTCCCTGCAGCAGCAGCCTGGACTTCTTGGGTGACGGGAGGAGATGTGTGTCTGCTCCCTCTCCTCCTCTCTTCATCCCCTTGCTCCTCCTGCTCCTCCCAGCTCCTCCCCCAGCGGCCCATCAGGACAGCCTCCTCGGAGCAGCCCAGCAGCTCCCCCCCGACACCGAGGCCCAGCTTGGTGTACCGAGTCATCTCGTCCAGCGCAGACACGTCCCAGCGCTCTGGGTGCTGGTCCTCACCGAAGCCCCCATCGTCCACAAGGTCGCTCAGCAACTCGAAGGGTCGTTTCCTGGGTGACGCCGAGGAGCCCAGCATGAGGAGCACGCTCTGAAAGGAGGTGAAGGAGGAACATTTAAAAAGATGCTTCCAGTTTCACAAAGAGTTGCAGAGCTGTCAAAATCAGCTGTTGTCTCACCTGGTCGTACTCAGTCCTGCCCCCCTGTGGCGACATGGCCATTGGGCAGGGGCTCAGCAGACCCCTGTGGCCCCCGTAGGCCTCGCCAAACGCAGGCTCCATCCCATTCATACCCGGCTGAAAGGGAGAAAACACAGAGTGGGACAAAACTCAGACAGAGATACTAGGCTTAATTTCAGATTAACTGCAGTGAAAATAAATTTGTCTTCATGTGATGCGTCTTCTTTGTTTTACTTTCTTTGTTAGAGTGTAAAAGTGCAGAAGAGGAAGAGTTATTCTCTCCATTTTAACGGATTAAATCATCCTGGTTAGGTCTAGAAAAAATACACCGAGGTGTGATTGTGGAGGACGGCTCAGCAGCCGGGACATAAAGGAGGATATCCATTAAACATGTTTCACCTCCTGCAGGATAACCACACTGTAAAATGTTTAACTTAAAAATATGAGTTAAAGGGCTGACTTGAAATTTTGAGTTAAATGGAATGGGGTTTTTTTGTGTGTGTGTGCTTAGATTAAGTATTTTATTTTCTAACAAGATACCAGAAGATTATTAATTTGACATAAAATTATACATTAGAACAAAAATGACAAAATGCAATTTCAGTCAGCAGCTTTAACAGGAAATATTCAGTGACTGATTGTGTTGAAGATAACACTGACATTTAATGCTATCATTTCATATAATTATAGCAACGGGACAAGCTCAGCAGCATCACTGAACGTTATGATGTGCGGAGGGGAAAAACCTAAATATGTCTTATTTGGTTGATAGTTTCACCTGTTACAACATCAGGATTCAGCATGAAGTTGATGTCTTTTACAATTCAGTGATCAGTCATCTATAGAAAAAGCTTACAGTATTTGACTCTAGATATGTGGTCCAGTGTCTTTAATTCCACCATTCCAGGATTATTTATGAGTCAAACAGCAGCTATTCTGCTAACGGACAGCTAGAAGTCAGAGCTAGCGAGACGTTTTCCTGCTTTTTGAAGTTCTCTACACAGATTAGTTTATTTTTAGTTGGATACCCAAAACAACTGCTGCTATTCTACCTGGATACATCTGTTAACTCCAATCAAATATTTATACATATACAGTACCCGTCACAGGTTTGGGCACATATCCTATTGAGAAGACTTTTGACTGGTACTGTTTGACATATATGCATCACATCAATGCATGCAAATGCCATAAACATTTCATAACATACGTAGACACATCCATGTATTCATACAAGTAGAATATGATAGTCTGTATCTTCATTCTTGACAGATAAATGTGATATATGAATACACACATATTCTTCTACTTATACATGTACATGCAAATTCATAAGCTAGATTTTATGCCATATTTTTATTTTAAAGGCGATAGCTATAAGTTTAATTTCTACCTGCCAGTAGGTGGCGCACTAACAATTGCTTATTCAGTTAGCATTAGCAACGTTACAGAACTGGCTAACCGTTTATTAGCAGTAGCAAATGCTACTTTTGTGCCTCTTTGCTACCTTCAGCATCATCCTGCCTCGTTTTTTGCCCGCATGAATTTGAGAAATGTAAGACGAGGAAGACGCTATTTCTACACAGATCCTGAGCTAATGCTAATAGCGCAGAATCCTTCAGTGTAGATGTGAGCATAGTAATTTGATGTAAATATGTAGATATTTTGGACCCGTCAAAAATTATAAAACTATCTATGTACTATAAATACATTTTCAGTACAATTAATACTTTTATTCTGCACCCCTTTAGACGTTCTGTGAATATATTATTGTTGAAAAATTGTTTTGTTGAAAAGGTTGTAGCTATGACCTTTTAAGTTTTATTTTTAATGTCATTTGGAAAATGATTCCACTCATATACTCTTCTATAACCAGGTTACTCAGTTCGGTCCTGCAAGGGCCACAATCCTGCAGGTTTTTAACATTTCCTGGCTCCAACACACCTGACTCAAATTAAATAGATACAATAGTCAGTCAAGCTCTGCACAATGACTCATTAAGTCAGATGTGTTGGACCATGGAGACATAGAAAACCAGCAGGATTGCAGCCCTCGTAGGACTGATTTGAGTCCTTCTGCTGGATTAAAACCGTCTTTATTAACAGCATCTTTTATAGCTTTAAGAAATGTCAAGTTATTTTCAGCTCCATGCATATTGGTGAACTCGTAGCTACACATTTATACTGAAATTTGGGTAACTGAAAACAATTAAAGGTGTCTTAGTTGCAGAGATATTCCTCAAAAGCGAAGCTCAAAAACATTTTTTACGATGTAGTGTCCACAAAGAAGCCGCACAAGTCCAGGTAGCCTTTTCATCTGTTTTCTCTGAGAGAAATCCAGAGCTACTTATTTATTCTGCACACAGCAGATGAGGTTTACTTGGTTACTTTACTGTTGTTATATTATTCATTTTATGTTAGCATGAAAAGATAAAATTATATCTCCTTGGAAGAGGAATGTTGGTGTGGCTTTACACATTTATAATGTTGGAAAAATCAATAAACACAGAATAAATGATCATTTTTCTGACAATAATTATACCAGGGGAATCTAGAGCGACATCCTTAATGGAGGCCAGAGCAATGTTAATGGGAGCAGGAACAACAACTGGATTTACCTGAGGCATGCCCGAGGCAGGGGGAGTCAGGATGCGGACGCAGCGTCGGTTTACGTAAATTCTGCTGCAGAAACACAACAAAGTTCAGATCTGAGATCCGACACGAAGGACACATCAGACGAGGAGAAGACGATGTTTCTCACCTAAAGGCTGAGAGTCGAGAGGATGGCGGAGCAGAGTCTCTTCACATGTCGCAGCTCTGCAGACGGCAGTGTCGCATCCTGGAGGGACAGATGGAAGCAGGTGGTCAGAGTAAAGGTCTCAACAGAAACACAAACACATTATTAAAGCGTGCCGTGCACGTGCACGCAGAGTCTTGAGACAGAGAATAATGAGCATGTTGTTATGTAACATCTCAGTCGTTTGATCATTAAACTCAGGAAGATAAAATGCAGGTTAGAAATGTGTCATTTAGACAGCAACCCTCTCCACCAGACAAAGTTTCCTGCAGGTTCCTGCAGCATGTTTTAATCTCCCACTGTGCTTTATGAAATTAGCTCTTGTCTGATCACACTGTTGATGTTAGCAGGACATTTTCTATTAATGCATCAATTTATTCAACATGAAAACTAAACAAAAAACAAGCCACCACTGCCAGAAAATGTAGGACAAATCACTTCCTGTTTTGACAACGTTTGAAATAACGACAAAGCTTTCAAGCAGTAGAAAAAGGTCGAGTCAGTGTTGTGTATTCATGGCTTCATCAAGCTCCAGAACCATCACAACAACTCATGTATTTCTTTATAAGGCGATGCAAGAAATGGAAATTTAGGACTTTGTGAATTAGGGCTGGGTATTCTTGAAAACCTCATAATTCAATCAAATTTGGATTTTTTTTTAATTCTGATTCAATTCAATATTGATTTAAATGGTTTGATGTAGATTCAGCAAGAAGTAAAAATACACAAATAATAACAGTTTCTGTTTATCAATTTTCATTCTTAAGTATCTATTTTATGCCCATGTGAACATACAGAACTGTGCTTGAAAGTTTACGTACCCCCTCATAAAAGAAAATGCTTAATTCACAATAGTAATTCAAATAACATGAAACCTAAAAAAGTAATAATAAATAAAAATTCATTAAATTATAATTAGTAAAATTAAATATTGAAATTGAATTTTTGTTTAAAAAAATAAAAAAAATTTAAACAAAAAATTTCTCTGTTGCTTTGGCCCCTTGGGGCACTATTTAGATGAATAGCCTATTTGTGGCAGTTTCGTCCGTCGTCTGCGTGGGGGCTTGCTGGTCCGTCACTCGACACAAAAGACGGAGCAATACCACCGGAAACCGTGGGGGTCAATGTTGAGCTGTGGAGCTGATATGCAGGACCAAACCAGAGAAGAAGAACAGGAGCCAGAAGAAAACAACACAAAAACCGACTATGTCAAATAGCCAAATAAAAGCACCTGAGAAAGAAGACGCCAAACAAATAAAGCATCTGTAGACATAAAGAGCTTTTGAGGAGAGGCTGTGGGAGTGTGTCCGAAAATACACTGATATCTACGTTACTGACACCAAGCGGTGTAAACAGACATCAAAACAGGGAAATTAACTGTAAAATCATCACTGCCACCGAGTGGACAAACTGATATTTGAACCATCGAAACGCAGAAGACGCTTGAAGTATGAAAGCGGCGACGCATGAAACGGACGTCGCCATTTATGCATAAATGGGCCTTTAGTCGCCCTCCGGCGTACATCCATCTGACGGGGCAGCCTTAAAGGCATTATCTGCAGCAAAATCTCCAATTCACCAATACCGTAAGTAGAACTAACGAGTACTATTGTCCTGTGAGTTTAGAGTTAGCTCTCCATTAGTTATTGGGGGTTTCTCTACTCCACTTTACAGGCTGTGCACGCTGCAGCAGCACAGCTGAGAAGAGCAGCTCGCAAGAGACCAACAACCTGCAATCCGCAAAACTCTGAACTCACAGGACAACAGTGCTAGTTCATTCGAATCTATCTATCTATCTATCTATCTATCTATCTATCTATCTATCTATCTATCTATCTATCTATCTATCTATCTATCTATAGTGTACATCATTACTTATCTGGGTTGTGGATAAAATGTAAACAGATGAGAAGCTATGCTGGTATTTGACCTCTAGACTGATAATTATGACTGACACGTGTTTATAGAAGCTCAGTTCTGTCTTTGAACACAATACTTCTCAGCAGGAAGTGATGATTACGGCCTTTGATGCAGCTGAGGAAGAGGAGGGACTTCACTGTGATGAAGATGACCTGTCTGTGTTTGCTTTATGTCACAAAGGAAACACACTTTCCAGAATGAAGTCAGGGGAACGACAGATACCCCTGCTGAGGGACGGCTTCTTTAGCTCCGCCCACTGCAATCACACACAGCCACTGTGTGTTTGACCTCAGTCCATGTTTATGGAGCAGGACAGCAGCTCAGCCAGACTTCTTTCACACGGCAACATGATGAAACCCCCCGTAACACACACGGGGTAACGCACACAGATGGGAACAATGCAGGCCTACTGGTAAATACCTGTGGAAAAGCCAAGGCAGGCGGCTCGAACAGAGCCCGCTCAGTGGTTGCAGAACAATGCCATAACCCGCTGTGCGAGTGTGTGTGCATGTGTGTGTGTGCGTGGACTGACCTCAGGCACACAGGAATGAGGAAATGAGGATCGGCTGGGCGGTTATGATACTGCCTTGGCACGTTGTGTGGAAAACTGGTATTTGACACACAAAGCGAGCAGCTAACAACACTCGCTGTGTAAACACACACTCATCAGTCAGGGTGCATGTGATGAAGAGCGTGTTTAAACATCTTCATCATGAAACACTGAGGATTTTTTATGTCAGCTGTCTGCTTGTACCAACAACACAACTTGTTCCAGGGCCAATTTCTGTCTCTGCCTCAGAGAAACTCATGTTTGCAGCTTCAGGAGCTTCTTCTCCCGTTAGCTGACGTTTCACGTGGGACAAACGACCAATCGCCCCCACCGGCATGTACACGGACTCAGTAGAGAGAAGTTCTCTTGGTATTTGTTACATTTACAAGGTAAATACACACCAGGGACGTCCCCATCACAGATTTTCTTGACTGAAAGACCTATCGGGATGATTCTGCATTAATTCCCAACATAATAAATGTGTAAAACCTTGAATTCTACTTATAGGTCTTCAAGTTTTTTTTTATTTAGGGATGCACAATATTGGAATTTTGGCCGATATCCAATATGCCAATATTTTAAAACTCATGTTGCCGATAACTGATATCGATACAGATACCGATATTAAAGCTGGATATTAAAGTTGATAAAATATTGCAATATTTTCATATGCCAATATCAAATCGATATCTAAAAACGTGGTATTGATGTATTTCACTTAGAAAATCTTGCGAGATTTCATCGCTCTGTTACAAAATCATATTTCATGAATTCTCACGAAATTTCATTACAGAATGATGAAATATCACACAATCTCGTTAGTAAAATAGATTGATACTGCATTTTTAAATGTCAATTTGATATCAGCATATGAAAATATCGCTGAATTTTTGTGAATTCTCGTGAGATTTCATAATAGAACGATTAAATATTGCAAGATATTGCAAGTAAAATAGATTAATACCGCATTTTTAGATGTCAACATGATATCGGCATATGAAAATATCGTGGAATTTTTGTGAATTTTCACGAGATTTTGTAACAGAATGATTAAATATCACGAGATTTCGTAAGTAAAATAGATTGATACTGCATTTTTAAATGTCAATATGCTATCAGCAAATGAAAATATTGTGATTTTTCAGTGTATCGATATTTTTTTCCACCCCTTGTCTTTAGAAGTTTTAAAGTGTGTAAAAAAAATTTTTAAAGAAGAAGTTTTTTTGTTTAGACATTAGAAACAGCGGGCTGATCGGTTAAATATCGGTGGGTTGGCCGATATCAGATACTCAGTTTTAAGGCCAATATAGGCCAATGCCGATAGGGGCCGATTACATCGTGCATCCCTATATCTATATCTTTTTACGCCAACATAAAATAAAATAAAGTAACCACATGCAGAATAAATAAATCCTGAACATTAAAGGGACTTGAGGTAAGATGAAGAAACAAAACTTGCGACTGCCGCTTCAGGTAACTGCAGCCACGAGCCAAGCCGTCACGGAAGCATGCACAAACTGAAGCTATAATGTTATTTACTACACTTTTTCTTCGTAGTTACACTTTTTAGTGTCTTTCAGTTGATCTGGATCGTTTGCTGACGGCAGAAGAATCCATAACTATCGCTTACAGTGTTTGAATTTACCGCGATCGCCTTCTTCCTGTATCAAAACTGCGGATGTAGCGTCATTTGACGTCACGTCCGCAGGGCAGCGCGGGAAATTCGGACACCGAATTGCAGCGCATTTTTTCAGCAACGTGAGTTGTCCTAAAAGTCCCAGGAAATCCTAATCAGGCAAAAAGGTTTAATGTCCATCAAACTCCCATCAAATTTTTCAAAATGAAAATATCCATGGAAAGTAAGATTTTTTGTATTATTATATTTTCATTTATCATTACTATTATCATTATCATCATTGTTATATTTTTAATTAGATTTTTTTCTGGCCTGGACCCTGGTCCCTTCCCTGAGCCTCTCATCCCCTGATGCCTTGCCTCCTCACCCTGAGCTTATTCCCCTTCCAGACCCTTTCCCTTTGATAGAGCTGCATCTACCTGGTCTGGAATATTTATATTTCAGTTGCAAGATTGCTATTTACTTAGTTTTTCGTTGCACTTATTTTCATCTGTTAAATCAACTAACTGGGATTTATTCTGACTGGAATGATCTCTGTGATTTCAAAATCACATTTTTCGATGTTTTAGTTGCTCTGTATACCGGTTTACTTATATCAAAGCACACCAATATGGCAAAATAACAGTAAAACCAGATTTAGAAGGACAAGAAACAATAATTGCAGCCACTAAACTGCAACCAAATATCATTTTTCAAATTGATACTGTAGCACCCGCTGTGGTTGGTTTGTGGTAGATGGGCTTATTTACATATTTTCCATTGTGCTTTGTGGACCCTCTGTTCTGTTCTGTTCTGCACCATGAGCTAAATGTCCATCTAATCCCATGACTCCTTTCCCTTCTGTCTATTGCCTTAGTTTTGTTAGTTAAACATCAGCAGCATTTAACCAGTTACTGATCATTTCCCTTCAAAGCTGCTGCTTATCCTGCAGGAGGTGAAACATATCAGATGGATTTCCTTCTTTATGTCCTGCTTTACAGACTACTGAATCGTATTTTATCACTAAAACATGCCTCTTCTACAACTCAAATGAAAACAAAGAACATGAGTCATTTTAGACGTAATCTTTTCTTGAGGGTGACGAAACAGGGATTTTTCTATTGATTGATTTAGTACTGTTGTGAAGTGTGACATCAAATAATTGTGACATTCCTAATGCATCAAACAGAATTTTGGCCATGTCTGATAAAGGAGCCGGCCGTTTTCCTGCAATTAAAACCGTCATTTTGTTGGTTCAACATAGGGCTCAGTCCAAAGGTCGCTCTGCTCACAAACCCTGACAGGAAAGGCGACATGGAAACAAAACCCAAGCTCTTCATCTCCGACTGCTGCAGATCAATAAGCTCCACAAAACAACTTTGCTTCCACCCAATGATCCGTTCAGTCCTCTGTTACGTCTGCGAGCAAATTGGATGCCAGCAAAAGCACGTTGTATGCGACCAAATGCTCGTTCGCAACGCAAACACGTGCACTAATGTTTACAGCGTGGTGCGATACGGCTCACGGGTGCAGCTCATGCATGACAGAAGTCATTGTCCTGCAGTTACCTGACAAAAGACTCAACACAGCCTTCTAAACCTCCAACAATTCACCTTATTTCTACCCAGATAGTTCCTCACTGCGGATCCACCACCTGCACAAATCCAGGCTGAGAGCTGCTGGTGTTGGTTGACGGGAAACCAGTGAAAAAACTGATCTCCTGTTTACGAGAGTTATTCCCTCGTCCATTAAAGCAGTCAAATATGCAGCAAGTGTCCAACATCATTTATATTCACTCTATGAAGAAACTCACTAGAGACCACCATGTGCAGTTATGAGCATGTATGAGTGACGTGCATAAATTACAGAAAGGGTCTATTGCCTTATACATGAAATGAGATGTAGAAATAAACTTGCCCTGACTGGCTTTGCTCTTTTGTTTCCAACTAACGTGATTGGCTGTCCCCGCTGTCACTCACTCTATTCAGAGAGCTCGAGTTATTTAGTTCCAGTGAGGATGGTGACAGTGGTCGTGTCTTCAGTCAGAACTTCAGCAGCAACGTAAAGAAAGGATGACATCAGGAGGTCATTTACAGAGAGTCAAAGTTTAAGTCACAAAGGAACTCTATTCTTAATTACTAAGTCGTTAATAACAGTTACTAAGTAAAGAAAAGGTGACTCGTTTCCTTTGTGAAAATTAGTTTTGTGACCAAATCAAAGCTGCCAGGTGGTTCAGAGAGGAGGGGGTGCTGAAACTGGTGAGTTTTAGTTCTTAAAGTTGTGATTTGACTGCATAATTAGTTGAAATGTATTCAACATCATATAATGGGACACTCAAATGTTTACCTGACGTTTACATATTGTTCAGACTAAAAAATGCATTTTTGTTTGGTACTACCAATCTCTGAAGAAATAGGTCATGATAATTTAATATCTTATTCAATTACAATTAGAATCATTATAGTGTAAAAAAAGAAACATTTCCTCTGACATCCCAAATTCAATGTAACTACTGAGTGCATACGGTGCATATAGATTTTTTTTTAGAAAATGATTACATTTAACCTATGGATGACGATGATAACTGCTGTAGTTGTACTGTTATTGGTCATATTTTCCTTCAAGGTTTCATGAAGTTGATGACTAAGTTGTGGATTGTTGTTCTTGTTACAGAACATTCCAATGTTGATGACTGCAGCACAGTGCAAACTGTTTTCCTGTTAGGACAATACTGATGTGGAACAAATATAGACGTCTTAAAAACGGGTAAAAACACAGAAATACTGACTACAATTATTTTGGATTCAGTTCATTAAATAATGATCTTATTGTCAATCCCCGAATGACTATTTTGATAAATAAACACCTGCTGGTTAAGATACCCACCCACTCAATTACATGATACAGCAAAGAAACGTCCATTATAATGTGAAAGGTGAGGAGGCCGGGCGGGATTCGATCCTGCACTAGACTCTCACCTGGGAGTCTGATGATCAACCGCCCAGGCCCTCCTTGCGTACTTGCCACATAAGTCCAAGAAAACACTTGTCTTCCAGGGACCAGTGTGGGACACTTGTGCGTCCCTAACAATGTCAAAAGTAAGATATCAAACTTTATCTTGTTAGATTTTTTTTCCACGTTTCTGCTTCCTTCCACTTTCCTCATGGACGCACATCCCAGCGCGAGCCAAACGCATATGATGGTGGAAGTGAGTAACTCTGACAGAGGACCAGAGGAGAATTCAGAGCACGAGCCGTGTGACCAGACAATGAACCTTCAGCAGCTGCAGGCCTCTTCAGGAAAGACAGAAACACTCGGACAGCTCTGCTGCGGACGGACGGAGAGTACGCACCACAAGAGAAGAGAGCCAGGAAAGGGAGAAAAAATGAAGCTCGAGGAAGCAGGGACGGCAGAGTGTAGCCGAAAAGTGTGAGGAAGAGCGGGCGGGAGAGCGGAGAGAAGAGACGGTGTATCAGTCTGTCTGTCTGGGAAACCAATTTACCAAATTAGAGCTCCAAAATCGGGGCGGCGGACAAAACTCCGTCTCGGCTGAGAATTCTTCCTGTCGCCTATAATGATATTAGCACTTCTGAATTATTGTAAACATCGTAAACGACCTGGATGCACCCCCCCACCCCCTCAGTGTCCTTGGAGCTCCGCTTCCCCTTCTCCGATGGAGAGCCTGACTGACCCCGTTTGCCGTCCCTAGCCTCGCTCCACGTCCTTCGAGAGCGCATCCGCGATATCCCCCCTCCCAAATTATCTTGTAGTCAGAACCGATGAGAGGAGCCGAATTCACAGGACCTGACCGCGCCGAGTGTCTGCACAGCTGGATACAGCAGCAGAAATAGCGCCGGAGCTCGGAGGGAAGGTGCCATGGTGGCAGCCAGCAGCGTGTCCCGCATGGCACGGCGAGCCGAACCGAGCTGCCGCGCTTCCATACCGCACTCTCGCTTCCATTTCACACCAATCATCCACATACATGCCTCTTTTTCGGTTTAAAGATCGTCTAAAAAATCTCGCATTCTCACCAGAGAAAAAGGAGTTCCCCCGTATCCAGGCGGAGGATCCAGTCGAGACAACAGGGATCCTTTCAGCGCACAGACAACAATAAAAATGGGGCGCAGCTGGCAGTGCCACCGGATGTCCGATATTAATTGTTAATAGGGCTGATTTCTGAGCCTGCTGTTCGGCTGCAGACACAGCAGGTACAAAGGCTGATCTCCAAGCAGCTGCTCCGGACTCTAACACATTAAAGTTGAAGCGAGGAATAAAAACAGCAACTTTCCTGCTGCTTGTCCACCTGCAGCTGATTGCATGTTACAGGCCAAATCAACTTCCACTCCGACAAAAAAGCTGCTTTACCACTAAAAACTCGACTCTGTTCGGGCTATTAATGGGATAAACAAACAGAGTGGAGTTATCCCTTTAAAACGGACTGGAAATGTAGGTCTGGAAGTTTGAAGAACAAAGATCATGTAATTAAGCAGTTATAACATGTTTTTTATCTAAAACATTGAGTGGAAAGCAGTCTTTTTCTGGTTTCAAACATTTTTTTTTTTATAATGAGCCTTTTTAAATGTTTGGCATGTTAAAATCCTTGAGAAAGTGGCCATTTTTTTTTTTTTTTTTTTAGCTTAACAGGCCGTTTAAAAACTTGAGTCTGGGCTAATTATTACTGTCAGAATTTGTCTGTGGTTTAACTCCAACGTCAAGGATATATTTTCTCACCCCACACCCACACCGAGACCCGCCGCTTTACCTCCACGCGTGTCCTCGGATGTCCCCTCCGACCCGAGGCTCCACCGGACCGGGCTAAAATGTCGGCCACGGCCTCTCCGGATGAGATGATCCCGCACCATCCACGGAGGGGAGCTCAGGGGCCCACTCGGACAGCTGCTGAGTCCGCAAACGTCGTCCCACCTACGGCCACATGTAGGAAGTTAGTTCCCGCATACAGACGGCCTACATGGCGGATAAACGGGACAGAAAAGATGGTTGTATGACTGTTTAACACCCCCCCTCCTCCTCCTCCTCCCCCTCCTCCTCCTCTTCCTCGCGCCTCTCCCTGCCTTTCATTGGTGTACACACAAGCGTGCAGTTGTAGAAATGAAAGTGTCACATAGTAAAACCACTTAAGATTATTTTCTTCATCAATAAAGTTTTGCAGGCGCGCGGCGGACCCCTCCCGCGGTGTAACTTGGTGTGGTCCGAGGGGGCCGCTACACAAGCCGGAAGGTGGCTCGCAGTCCTGCTCAAGCAGGTTAAAGCCACTTTTTTTCTGTAGGCTACAGAGTGAGCAGCGAGAGATGGAGGGTGTGGATGTGGGTCTGTTTGCTGTCACTTGCTGTTGTCGCAGCGGTTCGCTTCGTGTGTCAGGTTCCGGTGGGATGAAGAGGAGGAGGAGGAAGGTGCTGCGCCACTGACCTGGGAACGGATGAAGAGCAGCAGCTGTGGAAACACGCACTTCTCTGTACAATTAAGTGTACATGAATTAAGTTTACGAATTGTTTACATCGAGCGTCAAGGTATGGGTTTGAGGTGTTTAACTTCCGGTTAAGTGTTCAAAATAAAACCTACATAAAGAGAAGATTTTTTTTTTTTTTAAAGTTTAATTTTATTTTTTGCAATTTTACAAAAAAAGAAAAAAGAAAAATCATATATTTTCTTACACAAAATGTATCTGTTTATAGCAGCACCTTTTAGAAATGGTAACATGTACAGCAGGTTAAATATGTTGCTCTTTTGATTAGGCAAAATCTTAATCTTTTGTTAAAGAAAAACACATCCTAAGATTAAATAAAATATTTGAGCAATGTTTCTCCTAAAGAAAAAAAGTGTGTTTGATGACACCGTGCTGTTTTGAAGACAGCATGTGATACACAAGTGAAACAGATTTTTTGCAAATGATATACGTGTATTTGAAACATATTCATGGTGATAACATGAAGTCCATACAATCACGTGGGACCTGTTTGTTGAACGTTAAAGTAACATGAAAAATGACAATAGAAAACTGTGGTTTCACATGTCATTATCATAAAAATGTCACAAAACCATTCATGTGGGGTTTCTCTGTAAGGGTAATCGTGATGTATTATCGATGACATCTTTTTATTTCATAAATGTGTTTTGTATAGGCTATGTCCCATCTTTTCCTTTTATTTACAAACAAATAGTATGCCACAAAATCCACAAAGCATATAAGTGTGTTGTTGAATTTGACTTGATTTGATTTGGTGACTTTTAGGGCTGCACGATTCTGGGGAAAATGCGAATCATTATTTATTTTCGTAAAACTGAGATCACGATTCTCTGGCATTAATTTTTTTTCCCCCAAAACAATTTCATTGCACAAATAAACTTTAACAAAACAACCTACTCAAAAGGTATTTCAACATAAAGCATGTGTTTGCACAAAAGCTTTGTTGGAGCACTTATTTGGCAGTTGCATAGTAGTAGTTCTTTACCATTGGTTAGGGGGTGGGGAGGCAACGGTACTTTAAAAAAATCCAGGAAGAATGGAAACTTTTATCTGTGATGCAGCTTGTGATTAGCTAACGATTAGCTCGTGATTAAAAATGCCTCAGAATCACTGTGGGTAGAATTGAGATCACATGTATGTGTGCATTGAGATTGCAATTTTTTTAATGATTAATTGTGCAGCCCTTGTCACTTTTTAGCTAAAATGTCACTTGAGAACATTTATGCTATGGATTTACAATCACAACATTTATATTGATGAATATTTATTTTAGAATTGTTTCAGATCTGAGATCCTTTAATATTGAAGAAAATACAGAAAACAAACCTGTTTGTAGCCTATAAGTCGACTTAAAAAGACATATGATGGTTATTTTTTATTGATATAAGCTACATTTATTATAAAATAAACTTTAAAACTGGCTGTTTTAAGGTAGTGTTCTTTTAGATTTTAACTTAAAAATAAACTTTTTTTTTGTCCCCACAGACCAGTTGTGTTTTATTGTGAAAAACATGTGTTATATTTCCGGTTCTACTGGCGACAGCTCGACACGCAGTGTAAACGGATATGGTTCTCATCTACGACATGGCTTCGTCAGAGGGGCGGGGTCACACGACCCGTCTTTAAGGACACCGGGAGAGCTGAAGCTCCGAACCCGATGACCCCGGTGCAGCTTCTGGACTGAACCCCGCCGGAACCGCTTCACCTCCGCGCCCACATGTGAGACAGCGGGCCGAGCTGAAAACAGCAGTTTTCCACATGTGGGCCGAGAAAAGAAAGAACAACAGACTAAAGTTTGGAAACGACCTGAAAGTTAAAACAAAACTCTAGAAATAAAACTTTTAACACTTAACTGTTTTATAAATGTAAAGAGTTGCCGCAGACTGACACCTGTCAATCATTCGTTTATGACATTCAGACTTACCGTCACCTCTTAAAACAATCTTCCTACCATAATTAACGTGGGTAAGTATTAAAACATCATCTGAGCCTGTAGAAGCAGAAGAAAACTTGCATGTGTTGTCACTGGTTTTCTTTCTGGACAAATCTGTCTGAAATGTTCTGGAACAGCTTTTGGATCCAAAATTATTCTCTCATGACTGAAACCAACGTTTATGACATCCTGCTGATGCAGACTTGTGAAGATCCCAGAGATTCTGAAGGAGTCTGGAAAGTTTCAGCGTCTCTGATGCTTGTTTGTTTCAGTCCTTTGTGGCTGATAGCAAGCTTGTGGGAATAACAATCAGGAGCCTTCCAGGAAAACATTTTAAATCTAAAGTTTTTCCTTTTCCCTTTAAATGAACATTAAACAGGAGGATATCCAACTTTTCCTGTGAGTAACTTGGGGAATGTCATATTTTAAGTTTAAATAGGACCCATTCTTCAACAAATCTGTATTTGGAACTTCTCCAAAACTCACATACAGCAGTCGAGTTCCCCACTGTTGAGGACAAAAAGCCCAAGCTGGATTTCCTTTATAATCATTTCATTGTTCCTGGCTTTACACCTGGAAATCGTGGGCCATGCCATGTGGATATCAGAGAGTCCAGCAGGAAAGCTGGAAAATCACCTGGAAAGTTCCTGAAACCAGATTTCTCACTCAGAAGGGCAAAAGATTCTGACCAGCCTAAAAATGAAAATGCATCATGAAAAACACAGTAGTGGTGTTTATTAACGCATCTGTCAGGCCTACGATCATGCCCATCAAGCTCGCTGTCAGGTTTAAAATCAAGTCAAACACTTTATCAATAACAGCTGACCTGGTAAGTGAAGAAATCCTGTTGGTTTTCTGTCTTTAATCTGACATTATTCCCAGTTCCAAGCTCCAGTTTCCAAGGCAGTCTGATGCCAAGGACAGATAAATCCCATTAACCTTCATTCCCACGGCAGAGCTAGACATTTATAAATGGGAGGCCAGGTGGTGGGTCAGACTTCATCAGGGGGTCTTATACTAAGAAAAGGAAGTGATGGTGTTCCTTTCTCTATCGCTGCTGTGATTACTTTGCTCACATCAGTGAGACGTGAGAAATAAAACATCTTTTCATCAATAATCTGGATCACCCAGTGGAAATGTCTACAACCAGTTCAGAAAGCCCCATAGAAAGGAAAGATGTTTTTTTTTGGGGGGGGGGGTGCAGTATGTGGAGCTTAATGTGGTTGCTGGGGGATCAGTTCTGGTCTGCTGTCTGGTGGTGGTGGTAGACTGGATCCTGGTGTGGGGGTTCCACATGGAAGCTGTCAGGCTGCTGATACTTGGGCTGGTGTCTGTCTCCACTTTATACGGGTCCTTCCTCTTTACTAAAAAGTAGAGATATCTGATATTATCAGCCGATATTTGCATTAAAATGTGATATAGGCAATGTAGCTATCTGTATTTTTTGACCGATACCATATTTATACCAACGCAGTCTCGTGAGATCTTCTTGTTTTGTTGCAAAATCCTGCAAGATCTGGTTCCATTAGCCTTGGTCCAGCATGTAGCTTGAATAATAGATATAAATATCAATTATTTACCATTAAACATAACTTAATGAAAATAATTCCCATCAAGTTATGTTTAATGTTAAATAATTCATATTTGTATCTGTTATCCATGTTTGCAACAGATAGTTAGACAACTTTGATAGTTGTAAAAAAAAAAAGTCATTCATGTCAATTTCCTGCACCTGTCTTAAAGAATAACTTTCTTTTTTTTTTTCAACTTGAACCTATTTTCTTGGAGTTTATACGTGTATCTACTCACCCGTAAAATTTTCTTATCACTTTGACTCCTTCGGAAGATATTATGTTGAGTCGCCCTCCGGCATACATCCATATAATGGGAGAGACGGGGGGCATCGTCTCTGCAGCAAGAACTTCATTTCATCAATTCTTTAAGTAGATTGGACGAACAAACAAGTGCTATTGTCCTGTGAGTTCAGAGTTTTGCGGACTACAGCTTGTAATGTGTCTAGGTAGCGAGCTGCTCTTCTCAGCTCTACAGCAGCGTGCATCGGGAACGCACGGCAGCGTGTAGTATGCAGAGAAACCTCCAATAACTAACGGAGAGTTAACTCTGAACTCACAGGACAATGGTACTCGTTTGCTCTACTTAAAGCAACCTTTACCGATCTTGCATTTCAGAAAGCACAGCAAGATTATTTGAATATAAACAGTCCCGCCTCACTCATAAGACACACCCCTTCATTCCCTCCACCTCCCAATGCAGAATCAAAGGTCTGACAGGCAGGTCCGTTGGACAATCCTAGAGGTGCACCCCACTTCAAGGATTGGTTGGAGTTTTCATTGAATATTTAGAGATTGGAATAATATTTTATTTTGATTAATGGTGGGTCTGTCTTGTATTTTAGAGTTCCATTACCTCATTCATAGCATTTTACCCTGTTAGAAAAATAGTGTAAGAATGCAACATCGGTAAGGGTTGCTTTAAAGCACTGATGAAATGAAGCAGTTTTTTCACAAGTGGGGTATAAGACAAGACCCCTTTGTGCAAGCTCTGTGGGTAGAGGGGTACCTTGGTACACGTCCTATTAGGGTGCAAGACAGCACTTGCCCAAAGTAGGTTCAGATGGCGCCACGATAAGGTGCTCAGGACTTGCTGACATCCTGGAGCAGGAGAGACTCAAGAAACGCCAACCACATGGGAGATCAATACAATCAATTAGCTTCGTAAGGGAGGACCAAAAGCCACCAACCACAGCAAAAAAAGATGTGCTGCAAAAGGCCCAATCATGGGAAATGAAGGTAGACCTGGGGGGGAAGACTGCAACTCCCCCAAGTCGTCCAGACAACCCTGAAGCCACATGTGTTACTGTGATCTCAAGAGGCAAAAAAGATCATCCTCATTGAACCCATGGAGTGTTGTAGTCAAGACCAAGTCAATGGGAAGACGGTTGTGAGCAGGCGTTTGAGAGAAAAAAACAAACAAATACCAGGATGTCTTGCATGACTGCAGGGAGAAAGGATGGCAGGCATGGCTCTTCCCAGTCGAGGTTGGCTGTAGAGGATTCCATGCCTGGTCAATGTGGAGGAGGCTCACAGCAACTGGGGTGATGGGGAGGGAGAGAAAGACAGCAGTTCGCAGGATGGGGGAGGCAGCAGAGAGAGCCTCTTGCTGGTTATGGAACAGGAGAGAGGAGCTTAGCTGGAAGCCAGGAGGAGTTGATGGGCAGTGATTTGGCCACCACTGCCGACCCACCAACGTTGAGGGTGTTGCGATTCAGGGTTGAAACATCCAGTGATCGTTGTATACTGCCTGATGACATCAACTCTTCCTGGCCAAGGCTACATTCACCAAAAGTAGATGAAAGAGAAGCATCTTTAGTTGTAATTATATTTATGACCTCCAAAAAAATGACTTAGTCTGATGTTCAAATGACTGCTTATCTACATTCACGTAGGATCATGGTTAGACATCTAAAAATCAGACTTAGTTTGCACGTTGTGTTGGCATCTAGAATTGATTTTGGACCAACAGACGCAAAATAGACATGACCTGCATGTCTATCTCTGATGTTTGATATTTAGTGGGAATGTCTTTGTGTGAACTTCACTTCACTCCTGATAGCTTCTTGAAACTCGGACAGTACCATAGTGGCTTTTCTCAGGCAATACTTCTGAAACCTGGCTCAATTCCCACGATAAAAAAGCCTCACAGACAGGCAATGCCAGTTAGTAAAACCAGTTAGCTTGCTATCCTATTGTAAAGTTGTGTTAATATAATTTAGCTAATTTAAAGTAAATATATATGCCACCACATGAGACCAAGCTGAGATGCTGGTTCCAGGGTGATGTCATGAAATGGGCATACCCACACGCCGAGGGCTTTGGTGGTTCGGTGCAGTGAGACGTTTTACTTCTGTGTTGGAAATTAGACATAGTGTTGTGGTCAGGACCACACCACTAAGACCAATACTTTATTGAGACCAAGTACCACGACCAAGACATTACTGATAGTGTGTTCCAGTTGTCTCGGAACTCATTTTTCCGAGGTAATTTTCTGAGGAAGTGATATCATGAACTCCTTTTTCCGAGATACGAGCTAATAATTTGCAAAGGACCCTGAGATTGTAGATTTAAAGATGGCTGCGTCCAGTACCATTGTTGTTTATTAAACTCTATCAGATATTTTCTGTTAATAAGTTTCAAGTGTAAACGGCATCGAGTTGATGTGATTGAATTTTGCAGTCTCACGGCTGTCTTTTTTTCTTTAAAACTCAGCATGAATATGTGTTGTTTATTAAACACACACTGAAATTGGCTGCTGTTGTCATGGTAACATTGTTATAACGTTTGTGTTAGTGTTCTGGCTAGAAATTTGTTAATTTCTTGCTGTTCTAACTCACAAAGACTGTTTTGGAGATGTCTACTTTTTCCTGAGTTGGTGCAACTGTAACACAAAATACCTGGTAATGACCTCACCAACTCGGGTCTGCTCAGATTCCCGAGACAACTGGAACGCACCATGAGACAAGTACCAAGACCAAAACATCACTCAGTCTTGTACAATGTCTTGGTCTTTTGATGGTGTGGTCTTGACTACAACATTATTTAGACATATAAAAACTATTATAACACCAAATTAGTTCTCTATAGTGGGGAGGGTAATATATTGGCATATATATATATATATATATTTTATATATATATACATATATATGTTAGACTTCTGTAGAGATACTGGTGAAGTAATATTGGTGTAGAGACTTTGGTGATCCATGCAGGAAAGATGTTTCTGTCTCTTAACACCCGTCCCCATCTGGCTTCATCCCTGATTTGAGACAAACCAATGTTAAAATAGGATGATGTTCATGTGGTTTCTTTTTTTTTACTGAATTTAACTGACATATTTTTACAGAATGTAGCCTTCAGAAAAAAAATATGTATCAGGAATTTAAAAAATGGATCAGCAAACTTGCATCAGCTCTGTTATGATGAAACATAACCCATCTATTATACAGCCGGTGTTATATAGGTCAGCTCATATGGCTGCTTGCAGAAAGGTTGTTAAATCTTAATGCACTCTCAGAGGAAAGTAGGTTGTCATGCTGCATGAGCACATTAAGCTACATATTCTGAATATTAAGGAGAAATGTGGGTTGTTTGTGTTTATTTGTGTCTGCTAGCTGAAGCCCATATGTGCAGGCCTGCAGGCTGCATGAACATCTGTAAGTATGCCTTCTCATAATCAGTCGATTTGGATTCAAGTTTTAGCAGTAATGAAGTGCAGCAGATATATAATCACATGACGGAAAAAGTTATGTAAAAACTGTCAGATTTTAGGTCCTCATAATTAATTTAACCAGGAAATAAAAACTCCAGACATTTAAAATCTCTTTTCCACATCCTGGTCCTAGATGGGCAGCAGTTTGGATTAGTAGTGGACCCAACATAACACATAGAGGACACAAAGAAATAATAAATACATTTAAAAGCTTACATAAGCCTCTAGATGCTGCTGTGGTTGAAATGGAAAGAATGAGGTCACCTCAGACTATCTGATCTGATCCTGCACAGCTGTCTGCAGAATCAGGACGTCTGTGTCTACTCGCCATGACAGAAGTTACCTTCACTGTAAACACCCACATTTACAGTATAAATATTCACCACTCACAGAAATAAAACAAGTTATTGGCTTTCATTTCCCCTTTTTTAAAAGTTTTTTTTTCTTTTAAAAAATAATCGACTTAATATACAACCCCCCCCCCACAAAAAAAATGAAGGGCACAAATTGTGTTCTTCATCTTTTCGTTGTATTGTTGCACAATACGACACAAAATACAAGATAAAACTCTGGATTTTCACACTGTAAAATCTAACAAATTGGTTTAACTAAAAATTCTGGAGTTGTTGCCCCCCAAAATGGAACTTTTTCTTAAAGGTAGAGTCTGAAGTCCCTCCACTGTTTCTGTTTGCAAACAACAGTATTAAACTGAGCTCTCCTCCCTCTCAAGTCTTAATGTTTATTTTCACTGGGGGAACTTTGGACTATACCTTTAACTTGAATGAGTTAACTGAACAGGAATGATTTGAATTGAAGGGGGTTTAAAGGGGAAGTTCAGGATTTTTGACATAAGGCCTCATTTTTGAGTGAGCCAGGATACTACTTATCACTGGAGACATTTTCAACATATTTCATTCTGTTATTCAAGTTCCAGGAGGCCGCCGATGCTAATGCTAGTGTGAGTCAATAGGAATCTGCTAGCCTGTCATTAAAAACATTAAAAACTCCACAGAACATCCAAGGCAAATAATTTACAACTTAAGACTGTGTTAATCGAATAATGTTACAATAAACTAACCTGCATTTTGTTGCATTTTGATTGTTGCTGCTGAGACACTACACAGTTTTACTTCCTGTATTTGGCAGCGGAGTAATATCATCTACTGCTATGTGCATGAAGGAATTTGATTACACAAATATACAGTCAAAGCTACGGCCACGTCTGAAAAGTATGAGAGTATGTTGGATTTTGAAGATGATTTCGAACTTTTTTCATCAAACTAACTGTCACCATATCTCTATGAACCAGAATACACTGACAAAGGTAGCAACACTACCACCCGGAAGCAAAGTATATCATTCTGCAGCTGGTAAGAAACTAGTTCCTCAATATGTAATGCAAAATTTGTCATACAAGGCTAGTTTTACTTGTTTTACACACGAGTTTACTAGTTTAACATGGCATTTACACAGATAGGCTTGTGTTATAACTGATTTGCCTGATTTCCTTAAAGCCAGTGATAACGTTTCAATAGTTGTTGCTTAGCAACAGAAAGTTGGTGTGGATATGGTTTTAGCTAAAATAATATCCAACCACCGACCAGCAGCTGCTGGATAACACGTTCAAACAGGAATAGGCAGGAACTAGAGCGCAATCATGTAGTACTGTCAGCATATGCATACTTCATCATCATCATCATTATTGTTCTAACAGGTAAACTGTATTTTATGTCTAAAACACACTCTCTTCACACTGAAACTGGAGTCAATATGAGGACCAAAACATGTTCTCCCGAGACTCGGTTTCCTCCCAGCAGGAAAACTGGAGCTGGAGATCATCAATGAGGTAAAAGATGGATTTGATTAGTCATGAATAGGAAGTTCAATATTGGCTTTTTTTTTTTTTTTTTTAAACCAATATACCAATATTGTCCAACTCTGAATTTCTGATTTCAACGGATACTGATTTATGCAGACAGCTGTGAGGTTGAATCTCTCAAAGTATCGCTTATATTTTGGGAGAAACAACTAAATTCTGCCTCAAGAACAAAGATCCCAAAATAGCCTTAACTCAGCCAGAGGAGTTCATTTTGGACATCTGGCTGCCAGATATCAGATACTAGCGGGTATTAGCCAACATGTGGCTAATTATAATGTTTCTGACAGCTTGGTAACTTAACCAACAACTTAAAACCAGACATATTATAAGCAGCTTCAAAGCAAGTCAGTCTGTAGCAGCAGCAGCTGCACCGTAGTCACATGACTCGCAAAGGAATGCTGGGATATGAAGTTCTTCCAGAATAACAGGGACTTTTCTACATGATGGACCAATGCTAATGGAACGAGACCTCGTGAGATGTTGTAAGAATAAATATTGTTCCCTTGGTGTTAACTGTTATGTCAGATAGGTGTATGTGTAAGTCTGCAAGCTGTGTTGTAATATTGTCCTTGTGTGTGTGTTGCATTTTATTCAGTTTGTGTTGTGTAATAAACTTTTACACATTTTAGTTTGGATGATTGGAAAATGGATGTGATGTTCGATTTTTTTCTCCGTTTTTTCTCATCTGACTGAAATCATTGGAAACTTTTTTATCTGATTATTGATCTATCAAATAAAATAAAAAGTACTCGTTAATGACCAGTACTAAGCTCAATTAGTACAGGTACAAATTTGTACCCATGAATTCCCTCTAATTTTTTGTTGACAGAAGTGAACAGATTTATTAACACTCATCTTGTTTACGTCACATTAAACCTAAATTATTATTCAACTTTACTTCAGAGTTCATTGGACTTATCTAAGGTTAACATCAATACCAGTTGAATGAAAAATAAGTTGTATCCACTAAATATATTGTGGTAAGACCCATGTTGTATTATTTTTTTAAAAAGCAAAAGCAAAAACATCATTGGCCTTAGATGGTGCTACTTACCAGTAAGAATAGTTGTAGTTTGGCCTCTAGGTGGCCCCATTTTGACTTCATTTGGTCCCAGAAAGCAGCCCTGCAGCTGGATTGGACCTATGGACCGGACCCCACCAGTCTTCTGTTCAGTTTTCAAACTTTCAACAACATTCTTACTGGGAATTTCTTGGTTCAAAATGTGCGTTGACATTTTCTATGATGACAAATTAAAGAACGTTGTGAAGTAAACCATGTCTGTGAGGCTATTTTATTATAAATATACAGATCAAACATTTTAAAACATTTTTGTTTAGTTTCTGCAGGTTTGGTTCACAGACATTCATTATAGCACAAATTATCCAGCTTTTGGTCAATGACAAAACCTTTACTAAATAATTATAAACTCTATCTTTTGCTCTTTAATCATTAACTGTTCTGTTTTTATTCTCTCAGAATGAATCACTTCTACTTGCTGTGGGTCCACATACATGGCAGCTGCCACTATTTTTACAGCAGTTTCTCTAAATGGACAAACAACTGTGTGGAAATGAGAAAAATAAAGTGATTTTTAAGATTGTTTTTGAGTTCCTTGCGCAGTTACAACATCCTGTTGAGACGGATCACAGCTAGATGCTCTGCAGCCGTTTCATCTGCTTACGTGCAGTACGCTTACATGTAGATGCATGCGGCACTCATAGCATCATGCATGATTGAATTTAAGTGACATTTTTTCTTAATTTCCCGTGTTTTATCTTGTATTCTTACTACATTCCAACCCTTCCTACTAGAAATATGCACTTTATATAATATTTACTCCAACCGGTTTGCACATTTTTGTTGTAGATGACCTGCCGAGGGTCAACAGTCCCTCGTAAATGAGCAGCAATGCTATTTGTGCACATTTCCATTTTTTATAAATATTTATCAATATGTAATGTGTCCCTTTTTAAATGAAAATAAAGAAAAATTGAAGTAGAGGATTCCCATTTTAAACTTCAATTCAATTACTATGCTGGAAAAATTAATAATTCAAAGTTTGTATGAGACAAAACATTTTATTGTTTTTTCCAACATACGACACCACTCATACAGATCATTTACTACTGATACCAGGTTACAAACAGGATCTCATCTCAGCCAACATTTAGAAAAGGAACTGATTGGATTTCAGTTGCCATGGTGACTCACCACATCTCCATCTCTACAGCCAGTTATCAGGACCAAGATTTAGGAGAACAGAATCAGCAGATCTGAGGATCTGTGGCGGTGCGTTCACTGTCAGTACAGAAGGAGGGGTCAGCTGAAGTGTGATGCGTTTGGTGTCGGATGATTCACAAGAAACGTGACTCCGTCCGTCTGCAGTGATCCATGATGAATGGGAACGTAATCCCAAACACATCCCCCCGGTCCATCTGGTTCTGTGCGAGTTCCTGATCCGGTCAGAGAAACGAGCCACAACCACGGCTACACAAAAGATACAACACAATTTGGTCTTTCTAAAAAGTAGCTGTATTTTGATTTTGTCTCTTTTTGGCTGACGCAAAGTGGCTTTGGAGATCAGGGAGGGTGAGCAGTGTGGAGGGCAGGGTCGGGGCTGGAGATGGGAAGAGAAGAGGAAGGGGAGGTGTTGCTGTGGTTGTGGCTGGAAGCTTAGACTCTTCCCGCTTCAGGAGGACTCGGGTGTGTCAGAATAACACACCTGCAAGCTATACGAGGCAGATGTGGGAATGTGGGGGTAAACAAACCTTTTCCGGCCTCGTCGGGGAAGTTTTACCGGCAGAAAGATCTGAATCTTTGGAATGAAAATCATCAGTCAGATGATGAAGCCCTGCTGGCTTCACTGAGCAGATCAAGAACGGACGCAGCGATAATGAGCTCGGAGCTGCTCCTGCAGGAGCAGGAGGAGGACCCCAGACCTCCTCAGGAACACATGGATGGTAGAGATCTCACCATCACTGAGCCCAGGAAGGAGTCATGAAGACAACAGCTCCACGAGCTGCAGAGCGTCTGCACAGAACCAGAACGGACAGGATTTCACCAGGAGGGGTCGAGTGCAGAAGAACTTAACTGAGTAATGAGATCACCATGGCAACGAGGACCTCCACGGAGTGTGGGAGGGAGTTTCATGCTGAAGTGGTTTGAAGTGGAGGGAATGGCTCTTCACCTACGCCCACACTGATGGAGCCTTCACACACAGAGTTACATCACAGATAATAAGAGTTACATAACCAGACGGCGAGGACGTTGGGGTGATTACAACCAGCTCACCCCCCGCCCACAAGCCAAAATAAATAATTCATGTTCCCTGATGACACACAAACAACACAAAGTCAAATACACCATTGCACATTTTCAAAATGAAGGTTAATATCTACGTCTGACACACGATGCCGGAGTTTCCCCTCTCCTCGTCTTCATCCCGGTGGGTGAGGGACCGCCAGCAGCATGCGTCTCATGATAAACTTTACATCTGAGATCCAGAAACTGTACAGCATTCAGATTGTTTCCCTTGTTTCAAAAAAAGCTGATGAGTTTTGGGCTGCAAAATATTGCAACTTATGACATAATCCAGCTCATCTGCAGACTGGAGGTGTGTGACGGTTAGAAGTTTAAATAAAGTCCAACAAACCAGAGAAAAGGAATGATGAGGGACGTCATATTCAAGAGTCCTGCAGCAGACAGAAATAAAAAAAAGCTTTGAATTAAATTAAAGCAGTACTACTCAGTTTGGTACAATGAGGGATGCAGTCCTGCAGGTTTCCATGTCTCCAACACACCTGACCTGACCAGGGATGTAACGATTACTGATAAAATGGTTAAACGTGATAATATTCCTAATGATTAGTAATGCCTTATCAAATTTTAATTATTGTTAAAACCGTGACTGATTACCGCACTTTGAAAAACTCCCAGTGACGCTGCTAATTGGCTGGAAAAGCAACAGCAGTCGGAGTTTGCAATGTTTAATTTATGAAAACATGGCGGAAGGTAGAGCTGAACAATCAATTGCATTTGCAATCAAATTGCAATTTTAAATTAGTACAATTTTGTAATCGCGCCGTCATGCAATTTTCCCACATCATCTGGTCATGTGAAGTAAGCAGCGCAAGTGGTCCTGCTTGAAGAACGCACGTATTCAGAATCAGTTCCCTGAAGTTACAGAGCAACGGCGCCAGGTTCAGAACCGTTACTGAAAGTGACGCTTCTGCAGATATCTTAGTCCCAAAGAAAAACAGCACATTAACTGTGTGGGACTATTTTGGTTTCCTGAAAAATGATAAAACAGCATCAGGTATTAGTGAACGACCGATATATCGGTCGGCCGATATATCGGTCATTCACTATCAGGTATTGTGCCGAACTTGCTTAGCAAAAATTGCTCCTTCACGTGGCAACACAACAAACTTGTTTCAACATTTAAAGCATCATCACAGAGTGATCACCAATACTTTAAGTAGAATGAACAAATGAACGAGTACTATTGTCCTGTGAGTCTCCATTAGTTTATTGGGGGGCTTCTCTGCACTCTAAAGACCATGCGTGTGCCTGATGCAGCTCGCTACCCAGACACCAACACACCGCAAAGGAAGAGTGACAACTAAATGTCTTTCAAAGGAGTCAAAGTGATACAGAAATTTTACCGGTAAGTAAATGCACATATAAACTCCTAGAAATAAGGTCCAGGTTGAAAAAAAAGAAAGTTATCCTTTAAGTTCTTGACTTCTGGAAGGATTCATTGGTTTAATCATGTTTTTGTTACACTGAACTGATTGCTTCCCTGTATTTCATGGGGAAATTCTGCATGGAAAACATGGGAAAAAAAAAAAAAAAAAAAAATCAATTTTAAATCGAAATTGCAATATCGGTAAAGAAAAATCGCAATTAGATTTTCTCCCAAAATCGTTCAGCCCTCGCAGAAGGCAATGAAGGCACCAAGGTTGACAGTTCTCTTGATATTTTTCCCCCTTTAAAAAGGACAAAGTAGACATTTAGATCCATTTTGGATATTTTTAAAGATGCTGGGGGGTATTTCTATGATACTGCGATAAAAATGATAATCGTTAGAGCTGGACGATTATGGAAAACATTACAATCATGATTATTTTGACTGATATTGAAATCATCATTAATATACACAATTATTCATTGATTTAACCCCCCCCCCAAAAAAACTCAACCTCAAATACAACTTAAAAAAAACACAACCAGAAATAAATTTGAAACAAGTAAAGGAATAAAATAAGAATTAGATATTAAAATGATAATAGCAATAAAAATGAATACCCGGTCTACATGCATTCCTGTTCTATACTCCCTACAGTTTGCTCGCTATAACTCCTGTTCACTTTAGGATTAATTGTTTTTCTTCGATTACAGAGTTTTTTTTACAGTGCTTGCCTTCGTGAGAAGGCAAAATTGAAATCACGATCAAAATTTGATTAATTGTCCAGCCCTAATAACCGCGATCATTTTGGTCACAATAATCGTGATATTAAATTTTCATATTGTTACATCTCTACACCTGACTCAATTAAACGGATCCAATAGAGCCAATCAAGCCAATGCAACGACTCATCAACTTGAGTCAGGTGTGTTGGAACAGGGAGACAATGATGTTTGATGTTTAATTGAAGGATGCTGAGACAAACTCACCTTGTTTACTCCCAGAAGTAGCGCAGATACCAAATAGTTTCGTTCTTCAGCTGAGGGCCAAACAGCGGGTTCGCCTGGGCCAGGATGGCAACCAACCAGCTGAGGACAAGGGAGAAACATCACCATGGTGATATGACATGGTTAATCCATCATTCACAGAAACTTTGTTCTCTTTCCAGCCTGGATTTTCTGGCATGTGCGGTGTCCACTCAGGTCCACACTGCTGCCTCTACCCAGAGTACAACCTTCTCAGTTTGAACGTCAGCCAAAAAAATCCATCATCGTCCTATCTACTCTACTGATCTGTACCCCGTTGCCATGGTTACTCCCCTTTTCAGCTCATTGCTGGTTGGCTTAAAATGTGTTGTTACCAGTGTGACAGCTGGAGGACGGGAGCACAGAGAAGCTTCTACATGGTGGTAACCTGCAGAGTACAGCCATTAACCAGCCGATAGTTTAACCAGCTGGTTCTGACTGTATCAGATATTCTTGTATAACTTTCTAATGAATTAATGGCTTTATTTTTAATGAGAAAAAAATGAAATGATGTTCTGTCTAAAGTTCTCCATCATGAAAACTTTGAATTGTCCTCATTTTAAAAGCCAGTGGCTCCTCAGACAGAGCTGGAGCTCCCTCTAGTGGTGTGGATATAATCCTACCTCTCATAGATCCGACTCTTCATTATGTGAAAGTGACTGTATACTTTTTATTCTGTGTCACAGTTTAATTCTCAGGAAGATCAGAGCGAGTTTCTCTATAAAATAGAAGCTTTGTCAGTTTTCTGCTCTGCAGCATTCAGGTGTGTTAACACAATGTCATGGAGGAAAGACATCAGCAACGATCTTAGAGAACTAATGATGCTGCCCATTCATCTGGGAAGGGTTCAAGGTCATTTCCAAACTATCTGGAGTCCATCAGTCTACAGAGAGAAAGATTATTCACGTGTGGAAAACATTCCAGACATCTGCCAAATTTCCAGGAGTGGACGTCACAGCAAGTTCAGCTCAAGGTCAGACTGTGGAGAAAACCCCCAGAGCTACATGTCGGACTTTTCAGGCGTCAGGATGTTAAATGAAGTTCATGACAGTCCAGTTAGAAAAAGACTCAGCTCGTATGGCTAGTTTGGAAGGGTTGCAGAAGAAAAAAAGAACATGGCATCCTGGCTCAGGTTGGTAAAACTGCATCTGAATAAACCAGCAGACTTCAAGAACAACGTTGGACAGACTAGACCTGAGTAATCTCGGCTTTTTCTGCAGCCTTAAGACCTGGATACCATCAGCCACTGAGAAGGCCAGGAACTCCTCTGAATACCAGATCATTCTAGAGTCAGATGAGTCTGTCTGTCCGACAGCTAAAGCTGAAACGGTCTCATTAACAGGACGATGATCCCAAACACAGCAGCAGATCTACAACAGAAAGAAGGTGTTGACATGATCCAGAGTACAGGCCTGAGCCTGACTGGGATGCTGTGTTTCTGACCTTCTGTAAACCTCAATGAGCTGAAGCAATGACAGAGAACAAAATTCCTCCACAGCATGAGAGAGACTGATTAGATGGATGGATAGATACTTTATTGATCCCCGAGGGGAAATTCATGAAATTCATCATAACATCATCCAGCAAAGTATTACGGCTGCTTCCGCTGCTGGAGGAGCTTCTACAGCTGCTGGATCATCACCGATTCTGCCTTTTAGCCCCTTTTCAGTCAATAGTGAGATCACAGTAAATAAAAAACACAAGGAGATTCAACATACTGATCATTTGAGGCTGGGTGTTTAAGACCTGGTAAAGAACCAAGGACAAAAAGAAAAACAAATATAAGGCAAATATAAGGAAAGTTTGTACTTACAACAAGTAGCAGCAGACCGCAGTGAGGATGAGACTGGTGACAATCACACTGACAAAAACAAAGAGACATCAGTCACACCTCTGTCATCTAAAACACTGGGATTTCGCATTATTTACGTCTTTTTCCTGCATAAGCTCTGTACGTAGCTAACAAACAGGTGAGATTGTGGTTGTGTGTGTGTGCTGAATATTCATGAATAAAAAATCTTTACTATGAAGCATCTGTGGGTGATGATGCTGATGGTGGATGATGAGGAAGACCTGCTGTTTAAATGTAGTGAAGAATATGTTGCACGTTCAACTCAGTCTGCATGAAACCAACGTTCCCAGAGCAGGGAGCATCTCGCCACATGTATTGAGTTACTGGTACCAGTAACGTGTGAACGGAGAATACTGGGATGGATGGAGGATGACGCACGGCCTCCATCACGAGCCAAAACACGCTCGGACACTGACACTATGCGACCGGATGAAGCATAATTTCAAAAGTAATTACAGAGAATAATGCACCTCCAGGTTAATCCCATTGTAAAAAATAACGGAAAGCTCTCATGTCGCTGTTAAATGCGACCAATTAGCGTCAGGTATACAACCTACCCCCGGTTGGGTCCTTTAGGAACTAAAAACGGAGCCACGACCCCCACCAGCCCCCACAACGTGGTGAAGCAGATCATCGGCAGGGCCAGAGAGTGAGACACCATGGCTTCAGTCCGCACCGGGCCGCAGATATGGAAGATTTTCTGTCGGTTTGTCCTCCTGGAACCTCAGCGCAACAATGGCTGCTGACCGTAGCCGTCGCTTCCGCTTTGAGCCCGCCCAACTAAGCCAAGGCGGGTTGTGATTGGTCCAGAGCTCTGACAGTCCGACGTCTGATTAGTGCAGCTTGTTGCCCTTCAGCATTACAGTGGAGGAGATTGGATAAATATTTGTGATAGCAGAAAACAGAGAAATCTACGGCAGAAAAGCCTTTACATATTCAGACATATTCCTCAAATTTATTCATACTCTCCATTGAAGAAAAGGCTAAATTCACAGTAGGAAATAACAAGAAAATGAAAAAGTGATGATAAACAACAACAAAAATAAATAAATAATAATGATAATAATAATAATAATAACAATAATAATAATAATAGCTTAATTATTTAGTAAGATATTGCTATTGAATTGTCGTTGAAAATGAACAGTAAGTCATAATTTCCTAGACCCGGTTCTGGTCGTCCCAAACTTCTTCCATTTAAGGACTATGGAGGCTACAGTGCTCTTAGGAACCTTTAGTGCTGCAGAAATTCTTTTGTAACCTTGTCCAGATCTGTGCCTCGCCACAATTCTGTCTCTGAGCTCCTTGGACAGTTCCTTCCACCTCATGATTCTCATTTGCTCTGACATGCACTGTGAGCTGGAAGGTCTTATATACACAGGTGTGTGCCTTTCCTAATCAAGTCCAATCAGTTTAATTTAACACAGCTGGACTCCAATGAAGGAGTAGAACCATCTCAAGGAGGATCAGAAGAAATGGAAAGTCTGTGAGTTAAATGAGTCTCACTGCAAAAGGTCTGAATACTTTTGACCATGTAATATTTCAGTTTTTCTTTTTCCAATAACTTTGCAAAAAATTCTCCATTTCTGTTTTTTTATGTAAAGATGGGGTGCTGAGTGTAGATTAATGAGAAATAAAAGGAACTTTTTTTTATTTTTGCAAATGGCTGTTTAAAGGGGTCTGAATACTTTCCATACCCACTGGCTGACTGACTGACTGGATGGATGGATGGCCCCGGTAGAAATTTACATGGCCATAAAATAGATATCTGATAGTAATCAGATTACGTTTTCTGAAGAATAATATCAGGGAGATTGTTGTCTCCATTTGCCAGTCCATAATCAGATTCATTCAATCGTGTGTTCCTGCAGAACTATGCTGTATCCTGAAACCTTCACTTTGGGCCCTAATGTTTTTTTGTAACAGTGCCATCTACTGGATGATTGTAAAACCACAACTGCATTTCTGGACCAGCAGGTCCTCCAGACCCCAAATTTCAGTTTCCAGACAAAACTGCAACTAAGTAAATGCCCAACAAAAACCTCTTTTTATGTGATTCTTTCCTACTGTCCTCAATCGTTGTTCTGTCACCTCTACACAGTTCCCACACTCTGAATTTAAGAAATTCTATAATTTCAGATATTTCTTCCTTTTAGTTTGGGGGTTTATCTCCACGCTTCAGTTCATGCATATTTATGTTACAAAGAGGAAGGAAGGTAGCTTACAGCAGTTTAAGCTTTTTTAACCACAGCAGGAAATACCATCATATACCACGCCTTTGTCTTTAAGATGAAGACAAGCTAACGTGACTTCTTGGTATCTGCCTCACATGCTGATGTGACAGGTGAGAGGTTTCACAGCTATGAGTTTCACTGCAGCAGTGAGTGGATTTATTATCTTCCCCCTCTGTGCAGCAGGTACTGTTTCTCCATATTTTAACACCTCCAGGGTTTATTTCAGTTAATACAGCAGAATGTGTTGTGCATTGCGGAATCAACACTAGATGTTTGCACTTGTCTTTAATTTAGAAGAATCCACCAGAGAACTGTTTCACACTGCATATTAAGTAAAGAACTTCCTTCATGCTTCAGTTTTCAGTGCTTTGACTCACTAACAGCTAAAAGATGAATAGAGGTCATTAGTGTGCAAAGGGTCTTTAGTTAGAAACAATCCCACGATGTTTTTGTGACTACTGTCACGTTTATGTTAATGCACTTTCAACTTGGAACAATGATTATGTAACCAAACTCTCATCAGACATCGAGATAGTAACAGAATCTCATGTAATAATATTTGTTGAATATTTTATTGGTCCAAACACAATTTTCTCTGTCTCACAACCCTTCTGTGAGTGCTGATTAGAAATAAACTGATCCACTTATTAAGCAGCATTAATACAAATATTGCTTTGTACAGATGTTTAAGCAAACCAGCATCACTGAAAGACTGAATTACTTTCATCATATATGATTTGTTTTTTCCAAAATCAGTGAACTGAGCTCTTGCTGACTGACTGAACCACAGAGAAAGTGAAACTTATGTGTGAGGTGATCAGTCATTGTGATTAATGATTGACTTTGTAAAGAGCTCTGTCACAGAAATGATTTAACTATGAATGCCTTAACTTTTAGGGGTGTAAATAAAAACTTTATTTAAACACTTCAGTGGACAATTTTCTAGCCTGGTACACCAGCCTGACTAATATGTATAAGATACACAGCAAGACCTGCCGTGTATCTTATACATGGTGTCCATCAGGCTGGTGTACCAGGCTAGAAAATTTCCACAGTAACATAGTGACATAGATATTTTCTTCACTGTCACTGAGACTCATCAAAATTCAAATTTTATTTTATTTTATTTCATCTTTATTTAACCAGGAAGTCCCATTGAGATTAGAAATTTCTTTTACAAGAGAGGCAAGACCTGGTCAAGGTAGCGTCACTATTATTGGGGGAGTGGGTAGCCTAGTGATAATGTTGTGGGCTTTGGTGCAGAGGACCTGGGTCCGAGTCCGCGTCACAAAACTCAGGTGAACCACTGTGGAACCCTGAGCAAGATCCTTAACCCCTCACAAACTGCTCCCCGGGCGCTTTAAGTAGCAGCCCACTGCTCTCTACTCACAGAGATGGGTGAAATGCAGAGCCTTAATTTCCCCTTGGGGATCATAAGAGTATAAATACAGATGTGGGCATGAAAAAGTTCCCCTTTCAGCCGACTGCCAGCCACTTACCAGCGACTTGTCTGCTAATCCAATCGCACAGAGAAACGCCTGTGTGCGTTTCCACACGCCAATATATATATATACTGTATATATATATATATATATATATATATATATATGTATACACACACAATCATCCTCAAAATTATTCATACCCTCAAATTAAAGAATGAAAAAATAAGCTGTCCGTGAAATGAGTTTAAATTGACAGAAGTAATCATAAATAAAAATTCTATGAAATTCTTGTTGTTGATTTTGAACCGTGGTTTGAAGAAATTTAAAAAACAAACACCAAAAAATTAAACAAGCATGATGGGCCTCCAAAGCTAAAATGTTGTTGAGCAACACTTTGAGGCAATCACCGCAATCAGGTGTTTTTTTCTAATGTTCAAAAAGACGTCTGCACCTGTGGACAGGTATTTTGGTCCATTGTTCATGGGAAAGGTGCCATTATATGTCTGGGCAAGTTTTGTTTTTTTTTGTTATTTTCTTTAAATTATTATTTCCAAACACAATTCAAAAGCAATACTTTAGTTCACTAAATTATAATTTTGTAAATTTTTCAATTATTATTAGTTTCTTTAGCTCCTTGTTATTTGAATTTAGTCTTTTCTTCAGTTAGAGGGTATGAATAATTTTGAGGATGACTGCATATATACTGTATATAGGGGAGGTAGTATTAATCTGCATTTCACCCATCTCTGTATATATTAGAGAGCAGTTGGTTTGGGTTAAGGGGCCCACAGTGGTTCATCAGTGTGCCGTGTTTAGGACTCAAACCTGGGTCCCTCGTGCCAAAGCCTGCGACATTATCATTAGGCTACCCACTCCCTGAAAGAAATTTCAGAATGAAAGGACAACTCTTTAAATATAGTCCAAATAATACAATAAAAAATTAAGAATAATTAACAAGACAGAGACAAACTAGCATGTCTCCTTCACCACATTCTTTATGATGCCCTTGAATTTATTCATTGATCAGTGTTTCTAAACAGGGATTTCTGTAATAATATTTTACATTATTTTATGCTTGTAATTGCCAGATAGAACCTAAACAAGTTGGGACTTTGTGTCAACATAATTCTTCCCAGTATAAACAACTCATCAGATGAAACTGAGACATTTTATCATTTGATGGGAAATATGAGCTGATTGAGGCAGCAACATGCCAACATCTGCATTTCTGCTCCTCAGATATCTTCAACAGTTTATTTGCAGTTTGCATTCCTGTTACATGCTAAACTCTCCCACTGCTGTGATAAACCAGTAATACCGCTGGAATGGTCTGTTGGGGGGTAACACAGAAGAGTAGAGCTGATGTTGGGTGATTGTTTTCTGTCTGAGTGGAAAGGAAGCAGAAGAAACGCAGCTTCACACCTGATGCATCGCATGAATGTAATGTGGTTTCCAATGTGCTTCATGTTGCAGTGGTGCAGAGTGAGAAAGACTGGGGGGTGACCTACACCTCTGCTGAGATCTGTGCCCTAACTGGAACGACAGTAAAGATACGCTGCGCATACACACATCCGGCCAAAGAAAAGGACCTGAATGTCACGGTTAAGGAAACATTTTGGTTCGTCCACTCTGATGATGAGCCTGTGGATCTGAAGTCAGAGGCAGCGTACGCTGGACGTGTTCAGTATCACTGTGATGAAGCCAACTGCAATCTGACCATCTCAGACCTGAGAGAGAGCGACTCAGCTGAATACAAGTTCAGGGTCATTGCAGACCAGTCAGCTGGAAGCTTTACTGGTTCTCCTGGAGTTGTTCTAACCATCTCAGGTAGTCGCTCGTAATTTACAAAATCATGAAATGTGTCTGTGCTGTCATCTCAGTCATATTCCTCCCTCACAGACCTGGATCCCAAAGTGGAGATCACCCCGATACCCTTTTCCAGCAAACCAAGTCTGCAGTGTGACATCAGGTGTCTTCTACCTGGTAGTCCAACGTACGTCTGGTACAAAAGTGGAAAGAAAGTGGATGAAAAGAATTTCATTTACTCTTCGGACAAGTTTCGGACTAAAGGAAGCATGTCCTGCGCTGTCAAAGGATACGAGGACTTTCCCTCAGCTCCTTTCTGTAAGTTTACTGTGACCCGCAGCACACCTCCATCTTTGTCCTCAAAATCATTAAAACCCTCCAATTAAATAGAAGGCTTAATTCATAACAGTAATTCATATAACAGGAAACTAAAGAAACTAATAATTAATAAAAATTTACAATATGATAGTTTAGTGAAATAAAATATTGCTTTTGAATTTTGATTGAAAATATTAATTAAAAAACAAACAAACAAACAAAACTGTCCAAGGCACATTACAGCAACTTTCCCATGAACAGTGGATGAAAATACCTGTCCACAGGTGCAGAAGTCTTTTTGAACATTAGAGAACACACCTGATTGGAGTGATTGTCTCAAAGTGTTACTCAACATTTTTTTTCAGCCCCATCATGCTTGTTTGCTTGTTTTATTTTTTGTGTGTTTGTTTTTTAAAATTTCTTTCTAACCATAATTCAAAGTCAGTGTCATGATTTTCATAGAATTTTTATTTATTATTACTTTTTTTTTTTTTTTTTTTTAGCTTATTTTATTGACAGCTTTTTCTTTTCCTTCTCTAATTGCAGGGTATGAGGACTGCATTTCCACTAGCATGTTGCTTTTGTCCTTTTCAGTCAAAGCAGGCTTATAACTTTGTGAATGTTGTAAAAATAAGCCAAAACTGCAACAATTAATTACTGCAATAAACACTTTTTACACCATTCATAAAGAATATTTCATCTTTCAGGTTTTAAGAGTCAGTCATGTGACAAAGTTACCTACCATGAAAGAAGAATCTGTGCAGTCAAAGGCTCATCAGTGGACATTTCCTGCACTTACACTCAACAATCAGGCAAGTCAAAATTCTGGTTCAGTCCTGGACACAGTCACCTGTGGCGGTTGGACTCGCAACCTGAGGATCTTAAAAACAATCCTCAGTATTCAGACCGCATTCAGGTCTCTGGAGAAAGAGGATATTCCACCCTGACCATCTCTAACCTGACAGAAAGTGATTCAGCTGAATATCGCTTCACATTAAAGACAACATCGGGGTCGGGATGGGGGTTCGATGCGCATGGAACAAAGCTGACCGTCACAGGTAGGTTAATAATAAACTCAAACTAATTTCTATCAATGGTTGTGATTAGGGATGTATACCGAGTACCAGTTCCAAATCCTAATGATACCAGGGTACCGTTAAGATTCTGGACAAACGATACTGTTATCAATACTTTACTAGTTTATTTATTAAAGGTTTTTACTCTCTCTTAGGTACACCCTGCACTCCCCGAGTAGCCTGTTCTGATTCTCTGTTGGTTGTTTTCACTCTTAACTCTTTTTTGTTCTTCACTTTTCCTAGTATTTATGTTTGCATTTTTATGTTTTACATTGTTGTCTCTTTTTCTGTTACCCTGCTGTAAAGCACTTTGTGTGTCCAATGGGTACTGTAAAGGGCTATATAAATAAATTTGATTTGATTTGATTTGATTTTGAACGCCTACCAAACCGTTGTGTAATCATTACACCATCACGTAATCATGTTGATGGAGTAAGACAGACGCACTACCCTTATTCTTACAACTGTCCTTCACCTACCTTTATGTCCAGGGCTCTCAATGCCATCTGAACAAGTGTTTAACATCTTTCAACATCTTGTAATGTCTTTATTATGTACTCTAAATTACATGACAGCATCAATAAGGGTATCGATAAATATTGGTATCGATAAGGAGTACTGATATTGGTATCTGCATCGATAAAATCAGAATGATATACATCCCTAGTTGTGATTCTGTTGATCATCTTCCAGCTCTGCAGGTGCAGGTGACCAGAATATTTGCTGCTCAGAACGTCGTTCTTGCACAGCTGAGGTGTCATAGCAGCTGCCGTCCAGCTGATCGTCACTCCTTCATCTGGTTCAAGAATGGACGGAAAATCAACGAAGACACAAACTCTTACAAAGACGTCATTTATTCTGGAGACAAAATCTCCTGTGCTGTAAAACATCGCAACCACAGAGCTCCTGCGGTTTGTAAGTTCGACCGACACTTCCTGATGTAAACAGCCGCTAATGGAGACTCAGGTTCATCTCATCATGTTTCTGTTAAAAGCTGCTCCTTTGTTCTGTTTGATGTCGTGGCCAACAACTTTTTCTCAAAGACAATTATACCTGACAACAGAAAGAATTTAGTCTCTATCTTTAATTGTATCATTGCAATATATCATCTTGCTTGTAGCATTGTAATGCATCGCAATATATTATGTCACTGCTCCTGTATTGTGATATCGCCAGATTCTTGTCAATACACACCCTTAGTGTTAGCGCTGTTGGCTAGTGGCTAGCTCCCTGCTTGGTCCCAGGCAGTAGCAGAGTAGCACAACTGCAGTTTTTAGCCAGCTAACAGTGGATCTTAGCTTTAGCCCTGCGTTAGCTCCCATTGGTTAAAGCAGAACTCAGTGACTCAGTTCGGGCCTCCCCTTACACCTCTCCTTACACTGTTGTAAAGGTCATAATCACCCCTCAGCAGACATCTTCTCTGACTGTCTTTCCCCTATTTTGGTTCCTGAATATATTTCTAAGCTTTTACTAGCTTGTTGATGCTACTTTGCTACGTTGGTACCAGCTCGTCTCCGTCTGCAGCTTCTCAAAACAGAGTCCTAAGTCTCCTGCAGCGGGATGTTTTACCCTCGTTTTTGCCAGTCCAAATATGACGTTTTATATATATATATATATATAGGTATATATATGTATATATATATATTTAAAAAGGATTTTTTAGACCTTTTGGTGAGGGCAGTTTTTCCCCCCGAACACATCATTCTCCAAACTTTTTTCCAGGTTAAAATATATATATAAGTTAGTTAATTCTGCTTTAACTGATATTTTCTGAACATTATTTGAACGAGCTGCAGGTAAGGAAGCAAATGTTAAACCCTCCAAAATGCACAAGTAATGACCAGATGAGCTCTTGTGTAAACAGAAAAGGTAACTGTACAGATAACACAGCTGTTTTTTTTTTTTTTTTAATTTGATAGGGACAGTACATATTAATGAACATCTGTAGCAACAGATGCCAACATACTGGACTGTAGCTAGCAAGCTAATTTGCATCCATTGCTGTCCTGATCAGGTTTATTCTTTAATGATTTTTCCTACTTTCTCTATGCAGATTTTTGCACTTTCTTCATATAGTATTGTTATTAAAGGTTATAGTATATGGAATACGGACAGAAACAGCTGCATCACGTGTGTCTAGGTTGTAGTTGCAACAGCAGAAAAACAACTTCAGCTGCTGGGATGCCAGGCTCGCTGCCTGGCAAGTGGGATACGCAAGTGACCAACAGTCTGCAGCATGTCCAACAAGTAACGCAGAGGAGTTTATAACTGACAGCTAACGTTAGCCACGTTAGCAAACAAGTTAGCTTACCAATCCAGGAGGAAAGTCGTCATTTCCGTGTTTTGACGCCGTGGAAAACGTTTATGTGGGTCCATTTAGTGTAGTCTTCACCTAAATTTACTCCAGGTTTTGCTCTTCTCAGGTCACTCCTCCTCAGAAACAGATAACAATATCCCCAGGGCCCTGAAGCAGCTGCTTCATTCGCTGTCTCCACTGTTTTCCCTGTACCAGGCTAACGGTGCCCAAAATATTGTTGCCACACAGAGATCGTATTTGGCAACCCACAATGGCGGCGTGTATTGGTTTATAGACGTAAAATAATGCCATTATCGAAGCCGTAAAAATTTATTTTATAATTATTTTTAGGCTAAATATAATTTTTCTAGGAAATGTTGTACTTTCATTCTTTACACCCCCAAATGACCTGTGGAGGTATTATTATATTTTTTAAATATAGCTTTTAATAAATGTTTTCCATATTTAACCTTTAACACAAAAATAGTCATCTCCAAATAAAACCAAGATTTTAAGAACATGATTGTTGACTATAGCAGCAGAGTCCAGTGAAATACAGATCTAACGAAAAGAAAGGGAAGAAAAAAACAAGAAACTAGTCAATCTGTCCTCAAAGGTGAACAGAGATGATTAACGAGACAGACTCACCAAGACAATATCTGAACAAGCAGCATAAACGCAAAATATTTTCGCAAATGTTGAAAAGTACACATTAAAGCCACTTTTTCCTGTAGCTTGGTGATGGACCCACTTGTGGTAAAATGTGGAGGAAAATAAAGGATTGCTGTTGTATCTTTTTTTTTTTTTTTTTTTTAAAGCTGTGATAAAATAAAGTATAATTTATCAATGTCTCCTCCAGATTCTCCAGGTCCTCCCTCAGTGTCAGTGAGTCCCTCTGGTGAAATCATGGTGGGCCTCTCTGTAACGCTGACCTGCATCAGTGATGCTAACCCAGCAGCTAATTTCTCCTGGTACAAGAAGAACAGGCCTTCAGCCCTTCAGCCTCCCAGTAAGGATCCAGAATTTGTCTTCAGCTCCATTCAGACTTCTGACTTTGGGGAATACTGCTGTACAGCTGAGAACGAGCTGGGGAGGAGAACATCTGGATACGCTCTGGTTGGTGTGAAATGTGAGTAAAACACTGGTTTTACCAATTTAACTCAGGTTTGACTTCAGCTGCACATGTTGGACCTCTCAAATGTGCTTTCAACACTTTACATCATGCATGTCAAACTGACCTGTGTCGCAGTTTTCAGAAACTCACAAGATAATTTATTTCCATTAGAGCTGACCTGGCAGCATGCAATACTTGAAATACTACAAATCCCAGATTGCACTGGGTTTGCATGTCTATAACTGCACATTTAGGACTTGACCCATCAATTTTTCATGTTTGGAGCCAGAAAATTATCTTTTTAAAAAAAAAATTTTTAATAAATGTTGGATGGGATTGAATAAATGATATAACATAAATTGATTTATTCTGTTTTTTTTTTTTTAAAATACCACCTTTTATTTTTTTTTTATAACACAAAATATAACAATTTTTTTTATTTTAAAAATAATATTGACCAAAGTAACCCCCCAGACCTCTCCTCTAACCGATGTGGGTTTTGTATTTCAACCCTTTTAACAAAAAAAAAAACAAAAAAATAATCAAAAGATGGATTATCCCCCGTTGGGTGAATTCATAAGGCATTAGAAACACAAATGAGAAAAAAAGAAAAAAAACCCTCAAAAGGACAACCATATTACCGCCAACAGACAGAAGAAGAGGCTGGCAGACATCCACTTTCTGGCAGGTCAGAAGATATAGGACACCTTTACACTGGTGCCGTTTAAACAAACCCTACTTTCTCTTCATGGACAGTTTACTCTATTTCATACTGTGATTGCTCATTTTAACTGGTTGAGACCAAACAGGTGAACTCTGGTTCGCTTTGCTTGCAGAGTGAAAGCAAACGTACCATCCAGCAATCCAAAGAAAGTGACGTAGAACATCTGGCTGCCTGTCCTGCTGCTCATACTGGACAGATTAGCTTAGAAACAACATAGGTTCAAACCCTGAAGTTAAAACAGAAACTACAAGGCTGCAGTAACTTGGTGTTCCTCCATTGTTTACTTGCGGAAAACGAGCTGGCTGAAGGGGGTGGGGTTTCTGTTTTAATCCATGCTGATCAATGAGCCAGACTACTAGGGCTAGTTAGCACAAGGAGAAAGATGGCCAAGCTATCGTCTCTGATGGACAATGCTCTCCAAACTATGCATGCCGCAGTAACATCACTGAGCAGCTCTTTCAGCATCCACGGAGAAGGAGAGACATCACCGGTCATTCCTTCCTGCTGGCAGGCTGTCCAATCAGCTCTGTTCCCAGTCGTTCACGCTGTACCATTTCACACCAGGTTGTATTTAACTGTGTACACTACAAAGTCCATGTATCAACCAGAGCAACATATTTTATAGTTTATAGTCTACAGTCACAAAAAACATACATCATTACGATTGCCATTGGACGGTTCTAAGAATGACTTGTCTTGGCTATAACAATGCGTAAGAGAAGCAGTGTTTGATATAACTCTGGATTGTGGAAGCACTGGAGAGAGTGCCTGTATGGATTATAGATGATTTTTATATTGTATTTCATATATTTGTTTTTTTTTTCTTTCCCTTATTGTCTCTCTGCCTTTTTGCTTTTGAAATCTTTATATGGACGTGTGTGAGTCTGAAATATAGACTGAATGAATTAGAACTATTACTGTTTCTGTGTATGGATCTAATACTAGTGTGTACTGCCAGTTATTTCTATTGTATATACACCTGGACTTCATTTATTCTCTTTTCAATCCTGTAATCTATTTAGCTGCAGCTGTAACAATTGGAATTTCTCCTGATGTGGGACTAGTAAGAAGGACTAACGACGAGACTACCCACTAAACATTTTTAACTTTGACTGAAAACTGCTGAGCTTCATCAGACCTGCAGGTTTCTGAGAGTTTGTTCCACATGTGAGGAGCTTAAAATTGAACACTATGTTCAGTTTATACTCTATGAACAGAAAGTAGACATGACCCAGATGACCTGAGGGATCTGGTTGGTTCTTAATGATCCAGAGATGATCTCGAATGGATTCTGCCCATTAACATGTACAGTATAACCAAGTCTATAAGTTGAGAAAATCTGCTGCTAGAAGGAAAATAAGCATCTGATTATTATTGTATTTCACTTGATGAGTTTGTGGAAGTTTTTATTGCACATGCAGGTTTTGGATTCAGAGTTTATTTTCACTGTGAGGTGATTTATGGAATAAAGTATCTTCTTTTTCTGATGTCCTGGTTGTGAGGAAAAAGCTGTTGTGAAGGCGCTGATACTCACTAGTCTGCTGTGTCTCAGGTTGGAGTCCAGTCACTGAAACAGACATTGAGCTGGACGATGTTTGTCCTGAAGGATGCATTGTGCTTTTTTTTTTCAGCAGCGCTGGGTGCATACATGGAGGGGAGGTTGAAGCTAATGAGTCTCTCTGCAGTCTTTACGACCCGCTGTAATGATTTCCTCTCAGCCAGGGTGATGCTGCCATACTTGTCAAACTTTGCACAAACTTGTTTTGAGTCAGGTGTGTTGCAGCAGGGAAACATTTAGCCTAGAACCTACACGTCTGTGAGCTTCAAGGGCAAGGATTGTTAATCCCTGCTTTAAATAACCAAAACCTGCAGTATCTAAGGCCAAACAACCCAGAGTAGCCATTTATGTAGAAAATGTAAGACACTATCTTGTATAAAACTCTGTTGACAGAGATTTCCTGTCTTTTTTCCTCTAGATGCTCCAAAGCCTCCCTCATTACCAGCGACTCCCTCTGGAGAGAGAGGAAGGCAGCTCAGTAATTCTAACCTGCATCAGTGATGCTAACCGGGCACCTAATAACACCTGGTACAAGGAGAACCAAACACTCCTTCAAGGAACGGACATCTATCACTTCATTGCAAACAATCGGATTGACAGTGGGCTCTATCTCTGCACATCTGAGAAAAATGCGCAGGGAAACTCCTCATCTGGCCACACTGATGTCCAATGTAGGTATATAGAGAGAGATTCATCTCAGCTGGCATTCTAATGTTGTGTCAACGTTGAATCAACATCGGCTCCCACAATAACCGTTAGATTTTGTTTCGATTTTGCAAATCTAATCAACGTTAAAATAGTAACGTCATTTCAACGTCGTGTTCCTCAACGGGTGAAACGCGAGTGAATTGCCAACGTCGAATCAACATTGATTTTAGTTTCGGTTTTGCAAATCAGTGTTGTTTGGATGTTCAAATGATGTTATTTTTAAATGTTATATTTGAGCATTTTTTTTTTTTAAAGACATGGTTGTAAAAATTCTTTTGATTAGACATACAGCAGAAAAACTGTTGATATTTCAAAGTTGAATCCATGGTGAGTTAACAACACCATTTCAATCATTAGGTATTCAACGCTGACATTGAATTAACGTTCATTCATCAACTGACGTTACTGTTTTTAACCACATTTAAACATTTAAAGTTGGTCTAATGGCAGCTGGGATTCATCAGATAATGGCACAAGTCATTATTATAAGACAAGTCAGTTTCTATGTCGGTGCATCAGGTTGAATGGGTCAGGTACAGGGCCCGGTTGTTCAATTCTCGGTTATTTTAACCACTGGTTAACCCCTAACGGTCCGTTAAATCCTTAACCTCCGTTAGCTAACCGACTGTTAAATATGCGTTGTTCAAAGCTGTAGTCATGCCGTCAGCAACAGCACCGTCAAATTAACCATAGTGTTACACCACTGACACCAATTATCCCACAATCCCCATTTTTTTACTTCTTATTCAAAGTTTGACGTCTGTGCTCCTTATTCTTAGCCGGGCCACTCTCCTTTATTTTCCCACCGTCACCTCCCCCTCTTCCTCTCCCCCCCCCTCCTTCCCCTCTTCCCCCCCCCCCCCCCCCCCCCCCCCCCCCCCCCCCCCCCCCCCCTTTCACTCAAGGAAAAAACAAATTTCTCTCTATAAAAAATGTCATTCAACAAAAATTAATCTTTCTAAATAGTGAGTCTGTCGTTCCACAGTCGTTCACGCTCCAAATCACTCGCAAAGGATACATATATGCATCTTTCCCATGGTGCGCAGCTCCCCTAATAATCCCCGATATCAAAATCAAAGCCGCAACCCCGTCCTTCCTTCTCTAACCGGCATCATGAACGCAGCGTTAGCAACAAACGGCAAATGAGAGAAAACCACACCGTTAAAACTTTAGCGGCGGTCCTAGGTGTGTTAACTTTAACGTCAAGAAACACACGGTAAAATAACTGAGTTTTGAACAACAAACCACTGTTAAAGTTAACTCGGCAAATGTATTTACCTGGTAAAAAAACGGAGTTTTGAACAACTGGGCCCAGATGCTTATTGCTTGAGTAGATGAGAAGGTAGGTATCTCAAGTTTTCAGGAATTGTTGAGTTTTGAAAAATCGTCATTCTTCTGTTTCTATCCAATTTTACCATTATGTAAAGAATCATTTTTGATAATGCTTGTAAGTGCTTGGTAGGATCCAGCATGATCCTATAACCACGGTGCTTCACTGTGGAGATGTTATTCTTAGGGTGATGAGAGATCTTGCATTGCAGACATGGTGTTTTCCTTGATGCCTAAAACTTTCAGTTTCAGGCCTTGTTCACAAGAACATTGGCATTTCAGCAAATGCACATTTTTACCGTTTTGGGGCAGTAGAAATGAAGTTGTAGGAAAATTAATTTGAGGATGCATTGAAGCTGTGTTGTGTGCTGACAAGATAACGGCCACTTTTAGTTTGCAGCATCAGATTGTGTGGCATGTTGCAGGATAAGAGCCAAAATAAAGACCATAATGCACCCTGTGGTTCATTACATCCTTGTGTTGCAGAGGGCTATATTTACTTTGAATTTTGTTACTCACCTGATGAATGATGAGGCTGCACTGGGAACTGAGTGGACAGTGATGGAATTTTGAAGACCCCTACTCTTTCTATGTGGCCTGTAATTTTCATGGCTTGTCAGTTACTTTGGATTTTACTGTAGGAAGGGTCACAAGGAGGGCCCAAGTGGGATTCAATCCCCAGACTCCCAGGTGAGAGTCATCCACGCTTACCAGTCAGCTAAAGGGATATTCCCATGGCCAAGTAGCCATGTGTGGCAGGACCGGAGGGCCCGGGTGGGATTCAATCCCCAGAGTCCCGGGTGAGAGTCACGTGTGCTTACCAGTCAGCCAACTCAGGCACATGATCACTCGAAAGCATAGTGACAGGACCCTCAACAGGGGATTATCACGCTTACCGGAAGTTCCCGGATTTTGACACTTCCTCTTCCGGGCCATGTTAACGACAGCTGTTCCTGCTCTGTTATACTGTTTAAATCGGATAAACTCCAAACATACTCAAGTTTTCATTCTAACTGAAGTGATACTAAGGAAGAAGTGGATCAAAGCGATCGATTCGCCGCGGTGAAGGGCGAACTTTATAATAAAACACACGTTTGCTTGTCGCCGGTGGGGCACAACACCGGCACTTCACAGCATGCTAGCATTAGCCAGCTAGCGTACTGACGTGCTAAACATTGTGCATCTTAAAACACACAAACATCTGAAAATCGGGTCTGTACCCCTGTTTCCAGTGGAACAACTAGGACTGCCAAGAAAGGAGACGCTTCAGATGCTTGTGTGTTTTCAGCCCACAAAGTTAGGCACGTTATCGAGCTGGCTAATGCTAACCTGCTAACAGTAGTCCGCCACTACTACTCTGTAAACTTTGTTAATTGATAAACGCAATGCCAAGTCATTCCAGACTGAAGTGATGCTAAGGAAGAAGTGGATTAAAACACCATTCGCCGCGGTGAAGGACCGAACTTTATAATAAAACACACACGTTTGTTTGTAGCCGGCAGTCTGCACAGTTGTGTTAGCAGGCTAGCATTAGCCAGCTCGATGACGTGCCTATCTTTTGCGCAAACACACAAGCATCTAAAGCGTCTTTTTTTTTGCAGTCCCCAGTTGATCCCTGGCGGAGCAGCCAGTTTCACGCTTCCAGCGTTGAACCAGCCCACTGCAACCTAGCTGTGGTGTAGTCTGCATCATTAAGTGCCGACTACAACAAGTCACCTTGTTTTATTTTAAGTTTTGGTCCTTCACTCCACAAATCGCTTTCATCCACTTCTTCTTTAGTGTCTTTCAGTCGGAATCCATGAAAACTTAGGTACGGCTGGCGTGTTTATTAATGTACACAATGGACAGGCAGCAACATTACCATTCCTGCCCGGAAGAGGAAGCTCAGATGTTTCACTCCGAAACCGGCGAAGCTATATCTACTCATCTCTCCTTCTTCTCACAAGCCACCTCATTTCCACGTAGGCTGCCACCCATCTAGAACCATAACCCACCCACTTGTAAGCACAGATGGTGGCAGGATGAAGGAGGGCCCAGGTGGGAGTCTATCTCCTACTCCCGGGTGAGAGTCATGTGTGCTTACCAGTTAGCCAAAGAGATATCCCCTTGGCTAAATAGCCAGAGCACACGATCACTCGGAGGCATAGTGACAGGACCCCAACCTGTCACATTAGCTTTAGAGAGGCTAATGACTCGCCTCCCCGCCTGTCTTGGTTGGTCACCTGCCTGATTGTACACTACCTCTGCTATCTATTAGCATGGGCATGCTGGCATTGCATTGGAGAGGCAAACGACTGGCTTCTCTTGGTTGGTGACCCTTTCATGAATGACTTTAATTTGGCCCTAATCCTATATCACAGTGCCCTTTCATCTGTTTGTATTGTACCTTTTTATGCCCAAAGTAGTTTCTTTACTAACCTTGTTAAAACGAACTTTTACATGTTTGCATATAGACATGAAATTAGTCCCAACTAACTTGAAGAGCGAAATCATTACAGCATGTTATTCTGCTCTCACATTTGTGCCATTATGTGGTCAGCGATACAGTAAAAGCTCTCTGTTAGCAGGATTTAAAGTGTTTCTCCCAGTTTAATGCCAGCCAGCTGATAATGATGGTTATGCCAGATATTTTTGCTCCCTCCCAAACAAGGTGAGGCAACTCTACAAAGTTAGTTAATCTTTTTTTTTTTTTTTTTAATCTACATAACAACTAAATGCTGATAATGTTGGGTTTTATGTCTGTTCAACTCCAGATGCTCCACAGATTCTCTCAATGTCAGTGAGTCCCGCTGGTGAGTTAGTGGAGGGGGCTTCAGTGAATCTTACCTGCATCAGTAATGGCGATGCAGCAGCTCACAACACCTGGCACAAGGAGGATGAAGACTCACCAAATGCATCTGGACAGTCGTTTATCATCACTGATGCCAGATCTGAACATGGTGGAACTTATTTCTGCGAAGCACAGAATGAAAGACTGAAGTTCAGCCCACATGTTAATACCGTGTCAAGTAAGTTTTTGTTATTGTGGATTTGATTAATCATTAAACGGGCTATCTTAACCTGAAACTGCAGCCTCAACAAATGTGTGCTTGGTGTTGAGACGCTGAAATGAAAACTCCTTGCTGCTTTGCCTGACTGCAGTTTTTACAGGTTTTCTTTCGTTCTGCTCTGGTCACAGTCAGACATCGCGGATGCAACTTCTTTTTCTTTGTTGTCTTCTTCTTGTTTCCTTGGCGTGGGCATGCAGCAATTTGGTGCCTTACTGCCATAAACTGATGAGTGCAGATGTGTTGATGTGTGACAAGAACAAGCTGCAGCATCCTCTAAATATAAGGCTGGAAAACTGTCAGAATCTTCCGAAATTAGGAAGATAAATTGGTTTTGGTGGATTCTGTTCACCACTGTGACAAAGCACCTGCAGTCATCCTCAAAATTATTCATACCCTCCAATTAAAGAAAATGTTGAATTCAATATAATTGAATAGTCATATAACAAGAAACTAAAGAAGGTAGTACTAAATAAAAAAAAGAAGTGCAGAAGTCTGATTGAACATTACAGAAAACACCTGATTGCAGTGATTGCCTCAAAGTGTTGCTCAACAACATTTTAGTACAAGAGTCCCATCACGCTTCTTCACTTGTTTTATTTTTTGTTTGTTTTTAACATTTCTTTTGAACTACAATTAAAAATCAATGTCATGATATTTATGAAAGTTTTATTTATTATTACTTTTTTCAGTTTCAACTCATTTAACTGACAGCTTACTTTAAAGCAACCCTTACCAATGTTGCATTCTTACACTATTTTTTTAACAGCGTAAAATGCTATGAATGAGGTAGTGGAACTCTGAAATACAAGACAGACCCACCATTAACCAAAATAAAATATTATTTCAATCTGTAAATATTCAATGAAAACTCCAACCAATCCTTGAAGTGGGGTGCACCTCTAGGATTGTCCAAGGGACCTGCTTGTCAGACCTTTGCTTCTGCATTGGGAGGCAGAAGGAATGAGGGGGTGTGTCTTAGGAGTGAGGCAGGACTGTTTATATTCAAATAATCTTGCTGTGCTTTCTGAAATGCAAGATCGGTAAGGGTTGCTTTAATGGGAGGGTATGAATCATTTTGAGGACAAT
>JALJCO010002044.1:0-153381 GCA_023101725.1 Atherinomorus stipes | reverse complement strand
AAGGGCGTAACTTTGGGTCCATCATTGGGGGGGTCGGATTCTTTGCCTGTTTATTTAGTTATTTAATCATATGCATTTGTAAAACAAGTCAGGGTAATTTGGTGTCTGTATAAGAGATACAGTATATTGTGATACTTTTCCTTTTTCCTTTTGGATAAATAGTAAACTTAGTTATTTACTTTTCACCGCTATAATCAGCCCCATTACAGGACAGTGAACAGATATATTGTACATACTGCTGGCCGATGTAGTTTCTTACTTTTATGCAATTAAAACTTGAATTGTAAAATCTGTGAAACTTTCCTATGAAGTCAAAACACATCAAAGACATCCATGCAGAAGAGCATTAAACAGCTTCTAGAACAAATATGTTACTGTGAGTTTTGCATTACTATTCTTTTAACATTTATTAAATATATAAATATGATACAAGGTTCCATGATAATGATAATGATCCATTGAGCTGCCCTTTACATCATGGGATCTTAAAGGGCTAAATTTTCAAGTGCCAACATGTCTTTTGGGGGTGTGAGAATGACGGCCAGTGACCCCCTTTGTGCTGAAATAGACACATGGTAACGTGGCATCAAATGTACTGTAGCTACAATAATCTAATATTAATTAATACATTTAATTTCAAAACAAGCTCAGAATGCATGAACAACCTTAAAGTGCAGAGTGTTCATGCACCTGTAACAGGAAACCTCCCCATTACTGACACATGATATAATAACTAATTAATTATTATAATTAATAAACTAAATTATCATATGACAACTAAACGCTGTGAAGTCACGTCGCATTTCTAAAATTCATACAGAAGTAAATCACGCGCATCCCAGATAGTGAGGACTGGTGCTGGATGCAGAGCCGGTTTGGACCTTCAAGGGGCCCTAGGCAAAATTCTGGTAAGGGGCCCTCCTAACGGAACAGCAAAAACTTTCAATAGTTGCACATGACACCCAGTGCTTTAAACATAAAAATATATATATTGCACATCTGTGGATGTGCCTGCATTGGATGATAAAGCTGGCTCCTCTGTTCCTGTCCTAGATGAACCTGCTCTGTCTGTGCTGCTGCTTGTCGGAGAAAACTTAAGCACAGCACCTGTTATATGGATACTAATATTAATTCATCTCCATCAAATTGGCTGTGCTTGTTTTACTTTCATATACTTCAAATGTAGGCAATTATTTATATTATCATTTATCATACAAATCATTATATTAGCACCATTGTCAGAATATTTTGTGAACTTCAGTTCTTATATTCTTAGAAAATATCTGCATCTACAGTTGTCCTCAAAATATTCATACCCGCCAATTAAAGAAGGAAAAAATAAGTGAAATAAGTTGAAATTGACAAAAGTAATGATAAATAAAAATTCTATGAAAATTATGTTGATTTTTAATTGTGGTTTGACAGAAATATTAAAAACAAACACACAAGAAATAAAACAAGTAAACAAGCATGATGGGGCTCTGAAGCTAAAATGTTGTTGAGCGACACTGAGACAATCACTGTCATCAGGTGTTTCTGTAATGTTCAAAAAGACTTCTACACCTGCTGACAGGTATTTTAGTCCACTGTTCATGAGAAAAGTGCTCTGATGTGTCTGGAACAGTTTTGTTTGTTTGTTTGTTTTAAATGATATTTTCAACCATAATTCAAAATCAATATTTTCCTTCACTTAATGATAATTTTATGATTTTTAAAAAATTCATTATTAGTTTACTTAGTTTGTTGATATTTGAATTACTATTGTGAATATAGCCTTTTCTTTAATTGGAGGGTATAAATAACGACTGTATATTTGCCTGCTGGTTATCCAAGCTAACAAAATTAAATCTTAGTCAGTATTTATCCTTTACTTTTTTATTGTTTGGTAAGCACAGTTGTAATTTCAACTGTTAGCAGCCAGCAAGATGCACAGGGAGACCGGAGACCCCCCCCCCCCCCTTAGGTCAAACTTGTACGAGTCCCTCCCATTCTCCCACCGAGAGCAGACAGTTACCTGACTGCTGTTCCTGCGGTTCATTCTCATGTTCTCTCCTTTTCTCCTTTAACTCCGCTTCATCTCTCACTTCTCTCCAGCCTGATGTGCTGGAAATGCGGGACACATGCGCGACCGGGCAGTGACGTCGTCACGTTGTTTTTTTTTTTTTTTTTTTTTATCCCTTCACGGGGCCTTTATGAGTTTGCGGGGCCCTACGCAACGTGCGTAGTGTGCGTATTGGGTGAACCGGTACTGGCTGGATGAAAGTGAAATATAGTGAAGAACGGCCGAAACGTCACAGCATTAAAAAAAAAACAAACAAACAAACAAGCAAACAACAACTTTGGGAGCTTTTTGCTCTGCATTTCTAAACTTCAGCATGGATCATGTACTGATCCAGTTTACATCCATGAGCACGCGACCAGGAGAGGAAGGCGATCAAAACGGTGAAACTTGCAACTTCGAAGTTGTGCTGCGTTCAGAGACAGCTGGGAAATAACAGTCTTAGCATCAGCCTAACAGGGATACCATGTGGGCTTTGTTAGAAAGTCAATAATGAAATCAATATTCCAAATAAACTTTGGGGAGCTTCAGTTCTTCTAAAATACACCTGACCACATCCTGGTCTCTGGTAGAGAAAAGCCTAACACTTGTGTGCGTCTGCTTTTAAGTGGTTACTGTGTTTTCCGACGTGCGCTGTGTCCGCGCGCTGATGGAGTGCACAGATGAAGACGCACATGTGCGTGTATTTACCTCTCATGTGCGTGTATTTACCCCTCATGTGCGTGTATTTACCTCTCATGTGCGTGTATTTACCTCTCTTTGGCCAATCAGTTCTTTTTTATTAAGGTTGATGTCGATCATCAATGAATCATGTCGTCTCTCCACCTTTTCTTCTTTACATTACTGTTGGTCTTCTGTTTCCCTCCATCCATCAAACACAGCAATAAGATAGAAAGCGGCTGGTATGGGTAATACCAAATACACGGCGGGGGAAGAGGGAGGGGGTGCGTTACAATACCAGATGATTAAAGGTGCTGTTGTTTTGCTAGAAAATATTGTAGCTAATAAAAAGAATTAACAATTTGTTCATAAAAGATCAGTAATATTATTATTAAATCCCAGATGTGTTATTTTTTAGGGGGGTTATATCACCTGGCTCTGATTATTGGGGGGTCAAAACCCCCTATCCCCCGTGGAAATTACGCCATTGCTTATCTGTATGTTTTGTGCTGCAGCTGTTTTCCCTACAGTCTTTTTTTCCCCCTCTTTTTGTGCTTATTTTGCATCTTTGGGGTTGTTTTTTTTTTCTTCTTAATTCTCGTCTTCTTTGTGGTTGTTTTAGGTTTATTCATGATAATTAATGTAAAGCAGCTGGACACTCAAAATGCCTTTAAGCAAAGTTTATTGGGTGAAATTGGACATTCTGGTGGAGATGAGAGGCTTTTCCATGTGTTGTACCTGCCAGTCGATGACATTTGATTTTTCCCTCTTGTGTCGGATCTTCCGGTGAGATCAGGCTGGGACTAATCGGAGCGTGGACAGCCCGTCTCTGAGCGAGAATAAAACAATGATGTGAATGTTTAATGTGGCCAGGCTCTCAGCCAACATTTACTCCGTCTTCCAGACAAAAATTAAAAGTGATGAAACAATTAAATAATGCAACAACTCAGACTTCAGCTCATTGTCTGCCTCCAGGCGTTTTGACTTTTGTCCCACGTCGTCATTTGTTCTTTTCTATGGCCTCATTTGTCCTGCAGAGAGCAGACGATAAGGACATGAAGGAGGAGAGGAAATGTCCACTGTTTCCAGGACAAAAGACTATTGTATGGGCTGACTGGATGTGAGGAGAGGTGCTCCGAGTTCACAGAAGGACAATAAAGGTCTGAGGAGAGATCACAGTCAAAGTCCAGCTCAGTTCTCAGACGGACAAAGAAAGGAAGACATTAAGACTTGAGACGGAGCTGGGAGAGTTTTGTCTCTCACCAGCATCCAAGAGACTCCTGGTCTTCAGAGGGTCAAACCCCAGAAAGATGAAATGTTCCATGTTTGAAGCGTTTGTCTGCGATGATGACGGCATCCGGAGACATGGACGGATGGACCAGCGTCCTTCACCGTCAACACGATGGACATGCCGTTTACTGGCTTCATGAAGTCCTGAATGTAGCATTCAGCTTATAGCCTAAAAACAGACTGGTTACTTTGACCAGTCTGGTTGGTAGTTATGTGTCCAACCAATCTTTTGGTTAGATTAACCAAGATTTTGGTCAGAGTGACCAGTATTGGCCACTTTGACCAAAATATTGGTTAATCTAACCAATTTTTTGGTTGAAAGCAACCAGATTGGTCGTACACATAACTACCAACCAAACTGGTTGAATTAAACCAATCTTTTCTTAGAGTTGGTGCCTTTAATAACGATTCCTCAGAGAAGCCGTCCGTCTCTCTCTGACTGTTACTCGGACAACATGAGTCGTAATTAGGGATGGGCGATATGGACTAAAAAATGTATCACGATAATTTCTCTTATGTATCAAGGTAATGATAAGTGACGATAAAAACTATCAGCAAAATATTTTGTATTATAAATCTGTCACTAAGATTCAGTCTTTGAAGCCCTACGAAAATACTAGAAGCCACTCAACTATGTCAATTAAGTTCAAGTAGTGCACCTGTATTGCAAAACTGTCGTGACACCAAGCAAACAAGTCTGAAATATGAGGACCAATTCCACATTTATGCAAACGATGCAAACAGCAAAACTAACTGGGCTTATTAAAGGAAAAAAAAACAAAGTAGAGAAACTGCAAACACAACCTGATAAATTGTCATCTCACGATAAAAACGATAAATTCAAATTGTTATTGTGGAGAATTCCTTTGACGATATATCACACACGATAAAATATCGCCCATCCCTCCACTGAGTCGTAATCGCCTCAGATGTTGCTGAGTTGTGGCCACGTAGCTGGAAAACTCTTCAGCGCGTGTCCCCATCTCCACCTGGAACCCCATCCAGAGATTCAGCAGGTCAGGGATCAGGTCTGGCGTCCTGCTGGACCTAATCGGTGGTTTAACAGACTTTTGTTGTTAACGTAACCCAGCAGATCTCCGTACGCTGGATCTGATGTTGCATGCGGATCATATTTTGGTGTTGTGTGTGTTGCAGACAGCAATGGAGGCCGTTGATGATGATGATGATGATGTGGGGACCGGACAGTGATGATGTAGAACGGTTCTAATACGTACATCAGTGCTGATGCAGAAGCTGGATGAAGACTTTGTGTCAGATCTGCAGTCAAACTTCAGTCAGCTAAACGTGTTAATGGACTGGTTTGCTGTAACTATTAAGATTATTTTTAAAAATTAATTATTTTTTTATTTCATCCATGGATCCACTTTGAACTTTAAAATTAAAATTGGATTTTTGAAAATTTTATCATTTTTTCTTTTTTTTAAAATTCTATTTATTTCTTTTAAATTTTTTTCTGTCTCACATTTTTTAATTTTTCTCATTTCATTCAGTTTCTGCTTTGTATCAGTTAATTTAATTTGAAATCTTAAAAAATGACTAAGAATGTAATGAAATTGAATAATGATTTAACTTTATTATATTTTTATTTAGTTTATAATGATTTTGTTGACTTAAATAGTTTAATAAATTGGATTTAATTAGTATAAATAAGAAATGTGGATCTGCTTGAAAAATGTGGGGACAAGACAGACGTGACAAAATGCAGCATTTCAGTTTCTGAACAGTGTTTTTAATCATTGGCAAAGATGAATAAAATATTTTACTCTCGTGAGCACTTTGAGTGTGAGAGGAAATTTTGGGTGTGAAATGGGGAGCTGATGAGTTTGGAGTCTGTTCAGGATTGTTTGACATCACTGATCACTTTCTGTTTATTCAGGAGGAGAGAGAGCAGGAAGCTGTCAGTAGCCTAAACATCGACCCCCTGGATGTCACGATGTCTTGGAGGAGGAGGAGGAGGAGGAGGAGGAATTCCACTGGAGCACACCCATGAAGAAGAATGTGCTTATCAGAGTTAACATGCAGATCCTCTGACTTCATCCTCAACTCCCTGATTAACACCTTTCCATTTCTAGGAAACGATGATGAAATAAAGCAGAGATGCTTTTTCCTCTCAGTCGTCATCTGAAGCGTCGGTGTTGAGGCCTCATTGTCGCGATAGCCAACAAGCTGTTTCTAAGAAAGTCATCCCGATCCACAAAAACGCTTCGGCTTGCCCTCACTATCATGTTTAGGTGATGGCGATGCAGAACAGAGCAGATACTCTACCTCAGCTCATCGCTGCAGATAAAAGTAACTCTTCTTTCTTTAAGTGAAGTTTCGTTGCTGCTACTAAAGCCTGAAAAAGTTTTCCAGGACAAATTTCCAACTTGATTTTAAAGGCATTTGCCACCCCTGGGTGAAATTTATCCTCCCCCCGCAGTTCCAGTGTAATCTGGCGGATCCAACTAGCACCACTTGGCGAAAGTGAACCAATTAACTCAAGATTTCTATTGTTCTTCCGCGGCATATAGTTCCCCTGTTGAATGCTGCCTAGTCAGTCCTGTGATGTGAAATCAGCTTCTTGTTTGTTCTCGATCAGAATGTGCAGGTCACGAAACGTACACGACTCACAAAGAGTTAAAGGTTGAATATGTAATTAGCCATGTTAGCAAACAAGCTAGCTTACCGATCCAGGAGGAAAGTCTCCATTTCCGTGTTTTGACGCCGTGGAAAACGTTTATGTGGGTCCATTTAGTGAAGTCTTCACCTAAATATACTCCAGGTTTTGCTCTTCTCAGGTCACTCCTCCTCAGAAACAGATAATATCTCCAGGGCTCTGAAGCAGCTGCTTCACTCGTCGTCTCCACGGTTTTCCCCTGTACAAGCCTGACTATGACCGAAATATTGTTTCCACACAGAGATCGTATTTGGCAACCTGCAATGGCGGCGTGTATCGGCTTATAGACGTAAATAAAATGCCATTATCGAACCCGTAAAAATTTATTTTATAATTATTTTTAGGCTAAATATATTTTTTCTGGGAAATGTTGTACTTTCATTCTGTACACCCCCAAACGACCTGTGGAGACATTATTTTTGAAAAAATATAGCTTTTAATAAAAATGTTAGCTTTTTGTATGATGTCAGAATGAATATAAAATCCTCTTCAACCTTTCCAGGTGAACTGAATTAAACTTTCTCTAAACTTTTCAGTGCACATTTACATTGTTCAATGGTTAAATATGTATTCTGCATCATTCTGCTCTCGTAAAACCGAAGGTTGAATATCCCTAACTTTTTGTGAGTAATGTAATTGGAAAAAATCTTGAGTTAATTAGTTCACTTTCGCCAAGTGGTGCTACTTTGGATACTCCAATTACAGCAACTACGCTAAGCTAAGCTAAAGTCAGTGCTGCGGTCAGAGAATGACTGGGTCGGTTAGAAAATGCTTCTGCCCACTTGTCCAACTCAGGGGACTGTGGGGGGAGGCTCAATTTCACCCAGGGGTGACATTTGCCTTTAAACAAATTTTATATATGAGTTAAAGAAGGAGCAGAAACCCTGTCTGAACTGCCGCTGATGCATCCATGGACCGGTTCCAGCCAGTTCCCCCGTCCACGTCTGTCTGCTTGTTTCTGCAGAAGATTCATTTTCTTGCCGATTCTTTTCAAAGTCCTGATACTGATGAAAATGTGGTGCTGATGTGCCAAGAGACTGAGAATCTCCTGGTTTAAAAACCTGTGCTGAAGAACATCTTCACCAAATGCTCCACCACCATCATTTTTAGCAACTTTCCTCTTCTAAATTTAAAATATGAAGACTTTATTCTCTAAGTGAAAAAAAACATTCAATGTGATTCTAATACACCGTCATAGTTTTGTGCTTCATTCCCACATTTATAAGGTTAAGCATCATGTGGGAGGAAAGTTGGATGACGGCTCAGCTTCTGTTGCAGCAGATGGTAAAACGAGTGAAAGGCTGAAAAATTTCAATAATCTTTTTTTGTGGAGAAAAACAGTAAATATGTTCCGGGCTGCTGGGAAATGTGGTCTGTAAGTAAAGAGGCAAACAAAGAGCCCAGTCCAGTTGCCGCTTTGCAAGCTGTGCTGGACACACTGGTTGGTTAATTACAATTAGATGATTAGTTCATAATTAGGCGTCCCAACCCCCCCCCCCCCCCACCTCCATCGAGTCTGCTGGTCCTCGCTAGACCAGCTGCTGCCTGTCTGAGAGTCCCACAGCCTGAAGCTGGACAGAGCCGACAGCACTGAAGATTCCCAAGAGAAGAAAAATATTTATGTCATCCTTTATTTAAATTATAATTATTGTTCAATACAGAGTCAGTGTGTATACAACAGCTGGACTGGTTTAAACTGACCTAACTTTAGTATATTTAGAAAATTTGTTCATCCTATTATTCGAAAATATGAGAAATAAGAGAAGTCTTGACATTATTTCTTATCACACAGTTTAAAATGCCGCTATCATGCTGTTGCTAATGGTGGGTTTAAAGGGACACCGTGTAATTTTTGACCCAAACATTAGCTTATTGTAAGTGATAGTAGGTGATTACTTGGGTAAATGTACAGTGTTTGACATGTCGTTGCTCCAGGGGGGCTGCCCTCCTCTAAAAACAGACATTGTAACTTTGCAGGAGCGGATCCGTCTCTAATTGGATCATGTGACCAGGAGCGCTTTGTTTTATGGCTCCATGACTTCACTATCAGCTGATCAAAGTGGTCTGCAAACACGATTCCAAAATACTGATGGAGACTTTCATTTGCTACAGTTGTGTGTCCTGTGGGAAGTTACAGGTTTAGTGCCCCTAGTGGCCAAAAGTTACACGGCGTCCCTTTAAATTGAGATACAAAATATTGCTTTAGTTGTTAGGTAAAATGTTCCTATATGCAACTCAATGTGCTACCTAGAATTAATTATGATTAACAAATACACAGCCATTTTTGTGACATTTTCTGTATAATTTTCTTATTATGATTAATCTAATTCGATCATAGAGAGCTGTATGTTTGTCAAATCTTAAATTTTAATATCTATAAAGCTGTTTCTCTAACTTAAAGAATAACTTTTTTTTTTTTTTTTTTTTTTTTTACAACCCGGACCTTATTTCTAGGAGTTTCTAGGAGGACAAACGTTTTGGAGCCTGTGCGTTCACAATGCGTGCCTCCATAGTACAGCTGAGAAGAGCAGTTTTACGTTTTTAAGTTTTTTTTTTTGGCACATATTGGTATATTTAGTTGTAAAAGCAGGTTGTAACAATGAAAAATGCTCAACTTCAGCAACTAGCCTGTAGTCAGATATTTGTATTTGGGGGTCATGTGGGTTATAAATCAGCTGAAAACGGCTTTAGAGCAGGTTGTTTTTGAATGAATTAATGTGTTTGAGCCAAGTTCTCCACAGATGCACTGGCAGTTTTCACAGAAAGCACGTCTAAAGTAGTCAACGGCAGGTTGCTAATAGCTAGCTAAATAATAGCTAACTAACTGCTAGCTGACAGTTTAGCTCAGTTAAAGATTAATTGAGCTAAAATGAAAGATGAAACAGCTTATATTAGCTAAGTGTCTTCAGTATCAGAATTTTTTTTGCTGATGAAATAATCTAATTATTAAGGAGGTTTATAGATGTTCTTTCCATTTAGCTGAACTTTCTTCTGTTGTGTTTAAGTTGTCTGGGTGGGACATGCACATGAAAAATTGCAGTATAACATGACGTACATGTTCACATTCCTCATTGGTCCCACATGAACACAGAAACCACAAACTGGCCCAGAAATCAGTTATCTGTTCAAGATGTTTATTTTGACCAAGTTTAGCAGGAAAATGTGTTGGGTTAGCTAACAACACAGCTTTCTTTCATGGCTCGCTTGTTATTACTGTGACAATTTAACTGTAGACGTTTTTATGAAGCAGCTTAGATTATTTTAAATAATAAATTAACAGTTTGCTGTTAAACAAGCAGTCTGAGTGGGCTACTTCAGAACTCAGTATAGCAGCTAAAAGCAGGTCATATGTTGGGCAAATGTCCTTTAGCAGTTAGTTTGGCTTAATTTTGTTACATTAGCATTGTTATCATGGAACATAAGCATCCTCTTTTTCAACAATAAGGCTTATTTGACACTTTTATTCAGTTTAAAGGCATTCTAAGCCAAGCTCCACTTTTCCGCGGCACTTTGCTGCTCCTTTCCAGATTTGTCAGATCTGTTAAGGTGATGCGTAAATGCAGATTTCCTTTAGTTTCTGATTAAATAGCTGCAGAGCTTATGTTAAAAACTGCAAGCTTAGACCACCAACGTCCCAGCAGTCCTGAAAAATCCCGGACTCAGTGTAGGAGTAAATGTTGGTTATGCTAGTCGGCCCAGTTCCTGTTAGCTGATGAAAACGTTCTCGTCTAAATCAGCCTTCATGTTTCTTTGCGCATTGTTCTGCTTTAGTTTCCACATCTTTGTAAGATTGGTGCAACAGAAAAATGTATTTTAACCGTTAGAAAGAATGACCTGTATGCAGACCATGTGCCGCCTTGATACACACAGTTGCACACAGTTGCAGTTGTTTTTGCTTATGCAGTGTTTTTTCCTTGCAGTTGTTTTTGCTTATGAAGCATTTTTCTTGCAGTTTTTGTTCATGCACTGTTCCTTCTTGCAGCTGTTTTTGTTCATGCAGCAGACTTTCTTTGCAGCTGTTTTTGCTTATGCATCATTTTCTTCTTGTAGTTTCTGCAGCATTTTTCTTGCAGTTTCTTTTATGCAGCGTTTCTTGTTGCAGTTGTTTTGATTTATTCAGTCTTTTTTCTTGCAGTTGTTTTTGTTTATCTGCATTTTCTTCTTGCTGATATTTTCATTTATGCCGCTCTCCTTTTGCAGCTGTTTTAGTTTATAAAGCATTTTTTTACTTGCAGTTGTTTTTTGTTCATGCTGCATTTCCTTCTTGCAGTTTTTTTAGTTTATGAAACACTCCTCTGTGCATCATGTTTGTTTTTGCATCATGGTTTTGTTTGCTGTGCTTTGTACTTGCACTTATTCCTGCCAGCATTTCTGTTTGTGTATGCAACTGTTTTTGTATATGAAGCATGTTTGCACCTGGGGACACCTCAACATTGAGCCGCCCCAATAAAACAAATCCCAGTCCAACCCATAGCTGCGAGCTGATTAGTTGAGTTAAGGCAACAAGTACACATTGCTGAGCTAAAACAGCTCTTTGCTAAAGCTCAGCTCAACAAACATTTTCGTTCTAGGTCAGCTAGAGGTGTTAATGTTTTCTAGGAATTGAAGCCTAAAGTCAGTTAATAACTGTTGGTCTGTCTTTGTGATTTAAATCAGTTAATACAGACTTTAGTTTCCTTCTGCTTCTGGAGAATATGTTCTCTTTTCTTGCATTGAGGTCATTTAAAATTATATTTGCATTTATCATTTGGACTTGTTTACTTGGATTTGGATTTCTGAGGCAAGTGCATTATTATTTTTGGGACAGTGTGTTCAAACTGCAGCTTCATGGTTTTATTTTGCAGTTTGATGTGGTTTTCACTTGGCATCTGTTGACCTGCTCAGAACAGTGAGTGCCTTTTCTAAAATACAAGACGTGCCAGGACAGGAGAGTCCTGCAGGAGACAATCATTAAAATATCAAACACAGTGTTCTATGAAAACATTATTTAAGACATAAGAGATGCAAGAACAGACTGGAGGAATTTGGACCTCTTACCGAGACATTATCTTGATAAAGTTTGGACTGTTTCTGCCTCCACTGGAAGCAAAGGGTGAAATTCTTATGCAGGCTTTCCTGCAGGTGAAACAATGAAACTTCTAGTCTGCTGCAGAGCACAAACTAAGCATGCAGACTGAATTTTAACGTTATCTTGCATTCTGAGTCACTACTAAAGCACTTTACATTGCCTGTTAATATGAAACGCCTTACACAGCTTGTTTAGAAGCTTATCTGCACAGTTTCCTGCAGGTTTGCATGTTGTTGCATCAGTTTAGGAATGCTTGTGGAGCAACAGCCTCAAACTTTGAAACCCTCCCTCCCTTTCCTGCTCTTTCCTCCCCCTTGGTATTTGCAGCCGTTGAGAGGAAACCTTCTCCCACTCTTTCTCTCTCTCTCCCCCCGTTCTTCCCGCCGCTCCCTGTCTGCTGTCCGTTATTTTCTCTCCACCTTGTAAACACGTCTCCTGTTGCCCAACAGCTCTGACACTGGATCCAGAGCTCGGGCATGCCTCATCCCTTCTGGAACAACCAGGCTGTACTCCTCTCTGTTTCCTGTGTATTTCCATTGCATCATCAGAGCAGGGAGGAGACGCTCGCACCTCTTACATGAGATCCATGTCACAGTCAAAACATGTGATCCTGCAGGGCTTTTCTGCTCTGACAAACAGCAACCAGTCTGTACCGATTCAATGATTTGCAGGTCAAAGAAGCTGAAAACACTCAGGTTGAAACTGGGTTCAGTGTAGTCATGTTTGCAGAGGTTTTTGTTGGTAAAAACCTTATAAAAAGGTCAAAAAGCAAAAGGCAAAATTATGCAAAGAGAAGAGCTATAAAGTTTAAAAGTTCTAAACATTAATGTTGTATTGTAAGTTAAGGTTTTAAAATTTGACCAGTAACTTTATCCACTAAAGATTTATGCACAATTGAAGCGAAATAAGTGGATAAAAGCTCAGTTTTAGATGTGCAGAGATGAGCTTCAGACAGACTCAGTTAGAAGCAGCACTAGCAGATCGTAAAACCTGCATACATCAGACATCATAGTCTAGTTAAGGTGCCTGTTGCTCAGCCTGGTTTGCAGTAAACTTATGATAGCTGAATCTGCACAGTATGGAGCTCCAAAAGGAAGAAAGGGGCGGAGCCAAACCATCAGACGCAAACCCCTAAAAAGACAAAAGGAGATTTGTCAGGACTGAAAAACAAGGCTACACACAGCAGATGAACAGGACCTGGAAGTGACGTCCTGAAGAAACAGGAGCAGAGACCTGAACCAGGACCTGAGTCTGGATCCGTCTACTGTTGGCCGTTCTTAAGGAGGGGAAACTTGGAGAAAAGGCTGGAGTATGCAAAATAAGGCAAAAGAGCCTGGGTCTTACATTTGCATAACTATGGAAATGTTCCAACATCGACTTCAGCAGATAGACTCTTATCATCCAAGATCAGCAAAAAAAAAGTAACTGCAGTAAATGAGGATAATAAATAAAGAGTGCAGTGGAAAAACGAGAGAATAACATGGAAAGAAAAGGCTGCCGTTGGGGAGGTGGGTGGCTGTGGGCGTGGGGCGGCGGCTGCTGGTGTCCTTGTCTCTTCCTGCAGGACTCCACGGCTGCTGCCTGGCGTCCTGCCGGCTGCTGCCGGATCAGCTGGGAGAACTGGATTCCTGTGTGATGACATGTGATGGTTTTCCGGGACAAACAGTCCTCGGGTTAGTGTTTCAGTGGAGCACAAAGATGTGTGTGCAGAGTGTGGGGGGGGGGACACTGGAGTAAAGTTCATGAAAGAAGGGAGAGACTTATTGTCTGTTCTAACTTCGTCTTTGTTTGACTAGACTCCAGGTGATGTCCTGTACCTGCATGTGCTGTTACTGGATGATGTGTACGTATTTGTGTATGTGCATAACTCATGTTGTGGGGACAAAAAGGTCCTCACAGTTACCAAAAAAATGAAAAGGTTCCATAAACTTAATTGATCAATTTTGATAAGAGGACTTGACTTCATGTGCATGAATTTATAGACACACAATGGAACTTTTAGACCTTAAAAATATGTTTCTGACTCGTTTTGATTACACACTAACATTCAATATGCGCATTTCTCGAACCATCACAGCGGCAGTATGTATATATATATATATATATATATATATATATATATATATATATATATATATGTACACAGACTTCCTCAAAATGACTGCTCTCCAGCTAAAGAAAATACTAAATTCACAATATTAATTCAAATAACTAAGTAAATAAAGAAACTAATAATCAATAGAATTATAACAATTTACAAAAATTGTAATTTACTGAGATAAATTGTTGTTTTTGAATTGTGGTTGAAAATAATATATAAAAATTTAACAAACATGCTACTTTTTTTGTGTGTTTGTTTTTAATATTTCAGTTGAATCACAATTTAAAATCAATGTCATGATTTTCATAGAATTTTGATTTATTATTATTTTTGTCAATTTCAACTGTTCACTGACAGCTGATTTTGATGTATATATATATATATCCATCCATTTCCATATCTTTGCAAGGAAAAAGTGGATGCTCTTTTTATACCCTATCCTGACACCCTCACCGCATAAAATCTCTTTTTAACTTTTGTGAGTTAAACAAATTTTGGTTAATGAATTTTATTGGACCTGAATTTATTTCAATTTCCTATTTGATGGTTTTAAATGTATGCAAAGATCATTTTTCGAGTGTCAGGCAATGTTTTTTTGTAGTGGTATTTTTTTCTACATGGGATTTTGTTCATAAAATGTAAAACTTTTAAAACAGTCAAATCACGCTCTGATATCAGATCAGATGTTACTCGTTTGGAGATTGAGTTTCAAGGTTTTTATCATCTAAACATCTTATTTCAGGTTTTAAAAAGTACCTGCTTCATCTACTAACACAAATATTTCTCTTTGTCATGTTATATCCTTATAAAATATCTGACTCACAATTCTTTGAATATTTTGGCCTTGCATCTGAAACAAGAACAAGCATGTGAAAATATGCACTGATGCTTCAGCTGCAGGGATTTTCCTGCAGTCATGTGGACGTTTCGGTTTGTGTTATGACTCAGTAAGGACAGAGAGAGAGAGAGAGAGAGAGAGAGTTGGTGAGGGGCTGGAGGAGTGTGTGTGTGGGGGGGGGGAGTCCTGATTCCATGGTATCGTTCCCATCATTCCTCACATTCCTGAAGCGTCTCAGCTCATCTGCAGCTTCCTTTGTTTCAACCTTCCTTTTACGCTCGCTCTAAATGTTTCCAGTAAAACACTGTCTTATCCAAAACACACTTTCCAGAAGCTGGACACACTCTGAGCCAGCAGTCTTTCCTTTTATGGCCACTCGGTGGGAGAGGAGAAAAATTCTCTGCAAAAACAAAGGAAAGCCCCCTCAGTTCCTCGGTGACGGAGCGGTTGCTTTGTTTTCTGCTTTGACGACCTTCAATTCACTCCAGAAACACCAGTTTCCAAATATGACTCATCACATGTTTGTCTTAAATTTAAGTCAATCAAGTTTTGAAGCAGTTGCACTCATGAAAGTTCATCTCCTGTTATTTTACCTGCACCTGTACTCGGATAAAACTGTGCATAGCAACAGTAACTAAGGGAGGGTTTACGCTTCTATAATCAGCTGTGTGTTATTTTACAATGAAAAAAGAAAGAATGAGCCAAATGAGTGTCCACTGAGACGGCTGCTAAGTGTGTTTATGAGCTGCCTCTGGCTCACGCTGGGGGGGGGGGGGGGGGGCACAACACATGCTGGACCATGTGTGGCTGTGTGTGAACGTCCACACGTGTGAGCGTGTTGGGTCTCCACGGAGGCGTCTCCCATAGCAACAGAGCGTTGTTTGGGAATCCCTGGTCTGGTCTGCTGGGGTAGAGAGGAGGGGGCCGCCGGTGTGGGACGACCCAGAAAAAGCTTTGCCTGCTGTGTTTCTATGGAAACCAACATCCCCATTCTGGCTCTGGTCATTCAGAGAGATTACATGAAGCAAAAATCTCCAAACATGAGTCTTCTGGTGAAAAAATAACCAAACTCCAGTCATGTAATTCACTTATAACAGTCTTTGACTTCATATGGAAGTTCGTCTTGGACTTGATGCTGCATTTAATGGCTTCACAGAAACAAATACGTCATTTTTAGAAGAATCAAGCTATAATCTTAATTTACATATACAGTCATCCTCAAAATTATTTATACCCTCATATTAAAGAAGGAAAAAAATCAGCTGTCTGTGAAATTGGTTGAAATTTTAAAAAGTAATAATAAATAAAAATTCCATGAAAATCATGATATTGATTTTAAATTGTGGTTTGAGATGAATACAGAAAACAAACAAACAAAAAATAAAACAAGTAATCAAGCATGATGGGGCTCTGAAGCTCAAATTCTGTTGAGCAACACTTTCAGGTAATCACTGCAATCAGGTGTTTTCTGCACGGCAAAAACTCAAATCTTACCAAGTAAATTTTTCTCATTTCTAGACTAAATATCTCATCACACTCAAAATAAGACAAAATTACTTCCAGAGAAACATTTCGGTACGATACAGGATCTTGTTTTGAGGCAATGCATCTCATTTCAAGAAATCTTATCATGGGGAAGGTGCTCTAGTGCAGCTTTGTTTATTTTTAAAAAATTATTATTTCCAACCACAATTGAAAAGCAATTTTTTTTCACTAAATTATAATTTTGTAAATTTTTATTTATTAGCAGTTTCTTTGGTTTGTTCTTTGAATTACTATTGTGAATTTTGTCTTTTCTTTAATTGGATGAATAATTGAATAATTTGGAGGCCAACTGCAAAACATAAGATTCATTCACATCAAACTCTAATGAAATATTTGCCAATTTTACAAACCTTTAAAGCAAAAAACAAACCTTTTCCAGATGATTCAAGAGCGGAAGTTATAAGGTTAAACATGAATTAGAAAATTGAAAAATGTGTTTCTGAAAGTGATGGAAACGTGACTGCATGTGTGCTTCGGCAGCAGCTGTCTGGATGTTGCTGAGTCATGAACTGCTGCTGGTTTTACTGTTTCCAGTAGTTTCTACTGTTTCCACACACGTTGTCTTGTTGCCATGCCAACTTCCTGAATGGCTCATTTGGAAGAAACCTGAGTGGTTGTTTCTGTCCAGTAAAAAAAATCTTGTTAACTTTTATTTCAGAGACTTTGGTTGGAAACAACTTTTTGCTGTTTTTCCTTCAAATTAGTCGGACAACTTTAATTTGTCCTTAAAAAAAAAAAAAAAAAAAAAAATGTTTTCCTTTCTTATATTTTAAAAGTTTCTGTTTGTTTATATTACATATTTTAAAAATTACTTTAATAAATTTTATTTTAAATGCTCTATTTTATCTGAATATTTCTTCACTTGTCTATTAATTATATTTTAGAAATGTTCTCCCCATAATTGAGTTAAATCATCCCAGTATTTTCTGTTTTAAACTTGTGATTTCTTTCAGTCATTAAAAAGGTAAAATTTCTGCAGTATAAAACATTTTAATACACTGAAAATATATAATATATTATACATACATCAACACATTATACATCATTTAAAATAAATCTATGAAGAGAAAAAAACTTTTGCTTCTGTGTTCAAAACTTTAAATAGAGAAAACCTTTAAATCTTCCCAGGTTTGTTTTAAAACAATAAAGACATTTAGTGAGTCTCAGAAATGCATCTGAGCTGTGATTCTGAACAGCTGAGACAATTATCAGCTGAACTTTTAATCCCCTGAAAAACCAAACAGTGAAAGAAGCCAAACAGTCTAAACACACTGCTGTCGCACACACACACACACACACACACACACAAACAGCAGCTGTCCGAGCGGATTAACACGCTCACACACGCTGAGGGACGCTAACCGAACTCATTAGTTCTAACTATGAGTCTGATTGAATTAAAAGCTCGTTAGGATCAGTTTAACGAGACGCGTCTGCAGCAGAACTTTCTGTTTCCAGTTTGTGTTTTTATACAACACAACATGTGGCCGAGGCAAGGCAAGGCAAGGCAAGTTTATTTGTATAGCACATTTCATGTACAGAACAATTCAAAGTGCTTTACATAAAACATTATAAGCAAAAGGGAGATAAAAAAAAACAAAAAAAAAACAATTAGAGGCATGATTCAGAATTAAAAGCATTTAAGATTAAAAAGAGAGAATACAGAGACGTGCGGATTTTAACTTTTGAATAAAATTACGTAAATGCAGCTGAGAACAGGTGGGTCTTCAGCCTGGATTTAAATAAACTAAGTGTTTCAGCTGATCTGAGACTTTCTGGGAGTTTGTTCCAGACATGTGGAGCATAGAAGCTGAACGCAGCTTCTCCATGTCTGGTTCTGACTCTGGGAACTGATAAAAGGCCAGATCCAGATGACCTGAGGGGTCTAGCAGGTTCATACTGGGTCAAGAGGTCACTGATGTATTTTGGGCCTAAACCATTCAGAGCTTTATAGACCAGCAGCAGAACTTTAAAGTCTATTCTCTGATGGACCGGCAGCCAGTGTAAAGACCTGAGAACTGGATTGATGTGGTCCACTTTTCTGGTCTTTGTGAGAACTCGGGCAGCAGAGTTCTGAATGAGCTGCAGCTGTTTAACTGTTTTTTTAGGTAGACCAGTAAAGACGCTGTTACAGTAGTCAAGCCGACTGAAGATGATGATGGACTAGTTTTTCCAGATTTTCCTGAGACATCAGATCTTTTATCCTTGAGATGTTCTTCAGGTGATAGTAGGCTGATTTAGTGATCGCTTTGATGTGTTTTTCAAAGTTTAGGTCTGAGTCCATCACTACACCCAGATTTCTGGCCTGATTGGTGGTTTTTATGTGGATGGACTGAAGTTCTGTGACAACCTGCTGTCGTTTCTCTTTGGCTCCAAAAACAATCACCTCAGTTTTGTTTTTGTTCAGCTGAAGAAAGTTGAGGCACATCCAGTCATTAATCTCATCAATACATACCAAGAGCCTGTACAGGGCCCCGGTCTCCTGGTGATACTGTAATATATAGCTGTGTGTCATCTGCGTAGCTATGGTAACTAATATTGTTGTTCTTTATAACCTGAGCCAGTGGGAGCATGTAGATGTTAAACAGAAGAGGCCCCAGGATAGAGCCCTGGGGAACTCCACAGGTCATTTTTGTCAGGTCATTTTGAAACCGAGCCCGGTTTCTTTAGAAAAACATCATGCATGCAGCTCAGTATGTAGGAGACTAGAAATCATCATCATCATCATCATCAATAGTTATATTACTGTATTTATCCACCAAATCCAGCAAATATCCTGCATCTCTGCAGCCCAACATAACGTAGTCCCGGTAAATAATCAGTTCTGATGTCAGTCAGGTCATTTTTTTCTGTTTAAATTTAAAGCATGAAACCTCCAAATGTTTTGCAACAGTGAAATGTTTTTTGGCATTTCAATTTAATTTTTAGTTTTCTTTTTGAAATTTTACACATACACAAATACATACATATTAATAATTTTGAGGACAACTTGTTTTATTCATCAGTCCAGCCCTTTTACTCCACGTATTCTCTCTATCAACCATATTGTTGCATTTTTATCACGTTTTCTCTGTTGGGACATCATTTTCCTTCGCTCGGTCCATCCTGTTTGTTTTGGTTTATGATTGCCTCATGAACGCGCTGACAGACCAGTCTAATTCTCACGCTTACTCTTGCGAGAAAAAATGGGATGAAAAGAGGTCAAAATGAGCTCATCAAATTTTCCTCCCACCCAACTATGATTTAAATTTGAAGAAACTTTAAGAAGGATTGTGTATGTAAAATACCAGGTTATGATGCTTTTAAAAGAAGAAACAAGAATGAGTTGTGAAGTTCGGTTTCTCAGCTTCTATTGTTACTGTGCCATCAATCAAGTCAAAAAAGCCGCGTTTTCAGGTTAAAAAGTTACGTAGGGCATCTTTAACTCAGTCACTGACTCATCCCTGCTACCACTAGCTAGCTAACTGCCAAAATGAGACCAGTCACTACTGTGCAACTGGTCTAACTGCATTTGTATAAAAATGTAATGCATTATACAGTTTTAATGCACGATGTGGAATCTAGAACACGTCTCTAAAACCGTATCATGCATGGATCTGAGTTGTTTAATCTGCTTATACCATGGTTCCACAGAGTAAAACATTTAATGACAAATTTTTATTTATTTTACTAAATAAAGTAAAAAAAAAAAATGTAGAGAAACTATTGTATGCTGGCCTCAATCTATTTTTTATGCTAACCAACTGTTCCAAGAGAAATGGAATGCGTAACTATGAGATTTTAGCCAGCTGATTAGAACCAGATAGTTTGCGCGTTGCTATGGTAACGCCTGCAGCGGAGTGATATGACAGTGACTTAAGTTGCTGAACTACGAGTGTGTATATACAAAAATAATGCACCACACCAGTTAGCATAAGAATTCTTACTGACCATGGTATGAATCAGGGGGTGTCCAAGTCCAGTCCTCCAGAGCTACAATAGGGGATTATCACGCTTTCCGGAAGTTTCCGGAATCCAGGCGTTTCCTCTTCCGGGCCATTTTAACAATAGCTGTCCCTGTGCTGTTCCACCATGAAATTCGGATAAACGCCAACCATACTTAAAGGTTGAATATGGAATACGGACAGAACAGCGACATCACGTGTGTCTAGTTTGTAGTTGCAACTGCAGAAAAACAACTCCAGCAGCTGGGATGCCAGACTTACTGCCGATACGCAAGTGACCAACAGTCTGCAGCATGTCCAACAAGTAACACAGAGGAGTTTATAACTGACAGCTAACGTTAGCCATGTTAGCAAACAAGCTAGCTTACCGATCCAGGAGAAAAGTCGCCATTTCAGTGTTTTACTCCGTGGAAAACGTTTATGTGGGTCCATTTAGTGAAGTCTTCACCTAAGTTTACTCCAGGTTTTGCTCTTCTCAGGTCACTCCTCCTCAGAAACAGATAACAATATCTCCAGGGCTCTGAAGCAGCTGCTTCACTCGTCATCTCTACGGTTTTCCCCTGTACAAGCCTGACTATGACCGAAATATTGTTTCCACACAGAGATCGTATTTGGCAACCTGCAATGGCGGCGTGTATCGGCTTATAGACGTAAATAAAATGCCATTATCGAACCCGTAAAAAATGATTTTATAATTATTTTTAGGCTAAATATATTTTTTCTGGGAAATGTTGTACTTTCATTCTGTACACCCCCAAACGACCTGTGGAAGTATTGTTTTTGAAAAAATATAGCTTTTAATAAAAATGTTCCATATTCAACCTTTAAGTTTTCATTGATTCCCGACTGAAGTGATGCTGAGGAAGAAGTGGATCAAAACGACCGATTCGCCGCGGTGAAGGGACAAACTTTATAATAAAACACACGTTTGTTTGTAGCCGGCAGACTACCCAGCTGGTGTTAGCAGGTTAGCATTAGCCAGCTTGTTAACGTGCCTAACTTTGTGCGGCTGAAAACACACAAGCATCTGAAAGCATCTCCTTTCTTGGCAGTCCCCAGTTGTTCCACTGGAAACGGGGGGGGTACTGACCCGATTTTCAGATTAGGCACGTCAGCTAACGCTAGCCTGCTAATGCTAACGCTAGCTGTGAAGTGCCGGTGTTGTGCCGCACCGGCTACAAACAAACGTGCTACGTTGTTTTATTATAAAGTTCGGCCCTTCACTCTATCGAATGGCTTTGATCCACTTCTTCCGTAGTATCACTTCAGTCTGGAATCCATGAAAAATTATGTAGGGTTGGCGTTTATTTAAGTGGAACAGAGCAGGGACATTGAGCTGGCCCGGAAGTGGACCAGCTAAGTGATCCCCTATCCTGCACATTCTGGTTGCATCCCTTCTCCAACACACCTGAAGCAAATGGATGGCTCGTTACCAGCCTCTGCCGAGCTGGATGACGTGCATGAGGGATTCAGCCATTTGATCCAGGTGTGTTGGGGGAGGGGATGTTCTAAAAATTGCAGGATAGTAGCTCTCGAGGACCGGACTTGGAGACCCCTGTTATAAATCAGGTATGGCTCATTTATGCTCTATGCTGAAGATGTATTTATGGAGCCTTCTGTCCATCACCTGCACACTTTATATGTAATTTGGTCCATGTCCAGGCCTCTTGCAGATGCATCCTCTGACGCAACAAACAGAGCTGTGCCAACGGAAACTGCTGCAGAACAGCTGATGTCAAGATGTCAAGATGTCATGATGCAGGGGAAAAAACCCAAAATAATAAGGGAAAAAATGACATTTGTGTTGAAACTAAATAATTTTTTTTCTAATTTTCATGCATATTTCATCCTTTTTTTTTCATTGTGTAAAGATTTTTAAAGATTTGATTTTCTTAAGACATCTTTTTAACAGAATTTAATTATAGGTGGAAATCTATTAAATATTATTATTCTATTAAAGATAATTACATGTCATGTTTTATTATTTAGCCATTATGTGCGCTGCAAGTTGTATAAAACACTTGAATCATTCTCCTGCCATCTCTTTTTCACAGTTGCACCAAAGTCTTGTTTGTGCATTTGCAGGGAAGGCTGTGATGATGATGAGCACACCTTCATCTTTTCACAACAAGTTGTCTTTTTCCTCCTTTTCCCTCTGAGTCACACATAAATCATTCTGTAATGAGAACAAATTGATCTCAGTGATCTTTACTGGGCTGTTATGCATCAACACTGAGCATCTTTGTTTTCTGCTTTATTGTCTGCGTTCTGAATTAAAGGAACATTTCAGTTTTTTCTCCCTCTCATTAGGACCTCTGGGTGAGTCCGTGTCTGTTTTGGGTTCGTTTCTATTTTTAGCCGAGAATAAACTCTGAGCCCAATCTGAGGTTTTGAAGCCGTCTGAAAAACAGCTGCGGGGGACAAACTGGTGGCTGATTGGCTCAGATGAGCTTTTGTCTGTTCTCACAATCGCACAAAGACTGACAGTGATGATGCCGCATGTGACACCATGACTAACCAATCATGCGTTACATAATGTCAGCTTCACATCTCGCGCTGTTTTGAAGATCTAGTGGTTGAACTGTGACTCCTGACTCAGTGTCTGCAGAGATGCCGGCTGAAAACACGCATCACAGTTCAAGAGTACAACTTTAGATTCAGCTTAACCCTCAGATCGTCCTGCAGAATGACTTCAGTGTCATGCACATCAGCTTCCTGCAGATGCACAAGGAGACACAGAGGACTCGATCTTTAGTCTTCGGGGTTAGAAAACGATGCAACAGCTGTTCAATGGAAACAGAAAACCCAGACAAGCAGCTGCTGCACCTGCAAGGAAACAGAAAAACCACCTACGGCATCTAGTAAACAGGGTCCTAAGACCAGTAGCCAGCCCCCCCACAGAGATGACCACTCATCCACCCAGAGGAAGGTTCCAACTAGAGCCACGCTCAAGCCCCAGGGGGCCACGGATGACAGCCGTCAGCCTCAGGGCTCTACGAGTCCAGAAACCAGCCCCCCAGGTAGAGGCCCTGTCCAATGCCCTGGTTAACCCCCCACCAAGATTGATTTCAACATTTTTCCAACTATTTTTGCATGATAAGCATCTTTAGGACAGAGGTGTCAAACTCATTTCAGTTCAGGGGCCACAAATGGCAGTTCGATCACAAGTGGGCCGGACCAGGAAAACATGAAATTTATGGGGGAACATGAATAGTTTTAACAGTATTTTGCCTCATTTGATTACGTTTTATTTTATTTATTAATTTTATGTATTACATTTAGTCAACATTTTATTATATATATTTTATATGACAAAATATGTAAATGGATTTTAATATAAACTCACATAAATATGAATTAATAAAATTAATTTTTTCCTTAAAACTTCCAAAATATGGAATATTTTAATATATTTATACTTTTATTATTGTCATTATTATCAACTTGCTTTGATTTGATTATTATCAACTCATTCAAATAAGAGACTACATGTCGACCACAAAATCCCTTCCTGTAATATTGAATCACAGGTATCTGGGACTATCCTGACCTCATAATACAAACTGAGGTCAGATCTGTACGGTAATATTGAAATACTTCATATTTAGACATTTAAAACGATTCTAAGCTGTGGTGGGCCAAATAGAGACTAGTTTGTTTGATTGTTTTAAATGTGACATTTAATAATCCACCTCGCAGGCCAGACTGGACCCTTTGACGGGCCGGTTTTGACCCTCTGACCCTGCACCAGCTGCGACGTGCCTTTGCAGAGAATAAACATGTCTCCTTAAAACGTAACATTTCACATCTCATCCTTTCACACGTTAAAGTTCAGTAGAATTTGTGAACTAAGGTCTAATTTGACCACCTGTGCCCCCGACTCTTGTGAGAAGTTGGGAAAAATGTTATGATTCTGTGTGTGACCATGTCCTTAACATTGCTGTTAAAGTCTGAGTATTTGTTGTTCCTCTATGCAGGAGATGCAAGTAAGCGCAAAGTTACACTGCAGACGCGCAGCTTTGCAGCACTTGGCATAAACAAAGTGGCGAGAGGGAAAAATAATGAGCTAAAATCTATCATAAAAACAGACGGGGAGTCTCAGCCCAATAAGCAGGACACAGGTCGGAAATACACCTGGACAGATGGATTTACAGTTTAAATTATTAAAAGTCACAATTTACAAAAAGGTTACACTCCTCTTTTGTAGGTCTGGAACTTGATGAAAATGTTAGCACATGCAACTCAAACAAAAACCACACAAAGTAAATCAAAATGCAAATTTAGCAAACCATTCGGGTCATTTGATAGGCTGCGGCTGCAGGACCGCCGACACGAACCCAGCCGTGCTGTCGATTATCAGTCGATGAGTTGGGTCAAATATGAACCACTAAAACCACGGCCGAGGTGAGCAGAATGTTCAAAGGGCTCCAGGGGGAAGCAGGACTGATGGTCCTCCTAAAAGCAGCACGTAAAATAAATCAAATCCAAGACGAAAAAGTATAGTGTTGGTTTGGAAGAACGTCAGCAGACCGAACACCACCCAGCTGTTAAAGCAGATGTCAGCTGATTTGCCACTGGAAAGAATACATATGGGAAATGCAAACAATATATTTTTGAGAGGATCTGGGGACCTTTCATTAATTTTATTAAAAATTTTGACTTGTCTGAGGACTCGTGGACGTTTGATTTGCTAGAACCTGCAGTGTGACACGCTGACGAATACAATGGTATCCAATTTATTTAACAATGCTCATTTACCCCTGATATCATGTGAAGCTGTCTTTTTTGTTTTGTAATTTGGTTTATTTTATTTTATTTCATTTTATTCTTTCCAACTGGGACTAGTTGTAGCCTAAATAGGCTCATAGGTTTATGTTATTGTCATGTCATAATTATAAAAGAAACCTCTTCAGACTGGTACGTAACTATTTCCAAAGTGTAAAATTTCAATAAAAACAGAGCAGAATGATCGAAGACGATCTGCTGTCTGCTCAACTCAGCAATCACCACAACAGGCAACGCCTGCTGCATGCAGAGAGAGGAGGATAGGTGGAAACTTGTCCCACCACACATGCAAATAAGCTGCCCCCCTTAAGAAACCACTGGAATACCTTAAGTACCAGGGGGTTTGCTAAATTTGCGTCATATGACACCACAATGACAAAGAGGGATGTTTGCAACACGACAATAATGACGGGCTCAGTTTTAGAAAGAAAAACTATTCTCAGGTGATTGTGACAGTCACATTGCTGCACCACGCTGGGGGGGGGCAGCCACTCAGAGGATCCTCAAATTCTAAATTAGGTTCAACTGTAATGTGAAATGAATGCCATAAATAATCAGTGTCTCGTGTGTTTGTGGCCTTTTTTAGTGGACATGTGATTGTGTGACCTTTCAGACGAAAGTGGGGCCAACATCTAGTAAGCCGGAGAAAAATATCCAACATGACAGGTCAGAACAATGCTAGCAAACAGAGTCCTCAGTGTCTGTCAGAGTCATGAGACCATGTGACTCAACCAATTAGCCTCATTACTTTAACACACCGCCCTGTGTGTGCACGGCCAGGGGTTAACATGCATGTTCTCAGATCACATGACACCTCCTTCATGTTGTTGTCAGCAACAGTCGCTCACTGTTCGGCCGCTAAATGAGGCGGTTCAGCGTGTGACGCCCCCACAGAGCCGCCTTTATCCTGCAGAAACGCGCTGCCACCCGCGCTGAAGTGCTCCCCTTTCAAAAACACACACGTGCACATGATGGCCACGAGCGGGAGGAGGTGGAGGGAGTCCCGTTGCTAGACAACGCTGTGCCCGACACATTTAACTGCTCAGTCGTTTGAAGCAGTTATCTAAAAACAGTCAGCTGCTTCTCGCTCTAAACGCATTCTTCCTGTGCAGGAAACCGTCTGAAAACATTCATTTAGCTCAGAATATCCAACAGTAAACTTTGTTGCTCTACCGCTGCTGCTGCAGCTGTTACCATGGCAACTTCAACTTATCAATGCTAAAGTTCCAAACTGTGGTAAAAAATAGCCTTGTAGCAAAGACCTTGTAAACCAGTGTGCTGCAGGTTTTCGATGTCTCCCTGCTGCAAAACACCAACTTATGGCCCGTTAAAAGACTTGTGCAGAACTGGACAACGAGCTGTTATTGAACCATTTTATTTAAACCAGTGTTGCAGTAGGAGGACATCAAAAACTTGCAGGACAGAAGTCCAAAATGTCCGGAGTTGATGAGTTCTGATTAAGTGACCATTTAACCAAACATGCATGTCTTTGGCCACGAGAAGAAGCCAGAGTATCAGAAGAGAACCCATGCATATGTGGCAGGACGAAGGAGGGCCCGGGTGGGATTCAGTCCCCAGACTCCTGGGTGAGAGTCATGCGTCTCGTGGAGGTTACCACTTTCCTCCTGGACATGTACGTTAAACATTTGTTCATGCTAATTAACAGTTAGTTATGTAACGTTGCTAATGCCAATGGAGTTAGTGCCCCCCCCTACTGGCAGGTAGGAATTAAACTTGTGGCTATCACTTTTAAATAAGGCAGTGGTTCCCAATCTGGGGGGCTCAGGGCTATGTCAGAGGGGGGCCCAGCCAGGTTAAAAAGTACAGTTCTTGCACTACTAACACAAAATAGGCATATTTCTAAAGTACTAATGAACAAATGATGATGACTCAACAAAGGCATTGCCCCCCCCCCCCCACCAAATGCAGTGTATTTTTCATGCATCTCATGGTAAATGTTTAGGCTTGTGTTTAGGTGCATGTGGTAGCGGTGGCGGGATGGGGGGGCATCATAAGGGGCAAGTTTGGGAACCACTGAAATAAGGTCTGTTGAAACAGGGAAACATCTGCAGGACTGCGGCTCTGGAGGACTGAACTTGCCCCTGCTCCATGGCATTAAATCTGTTCAGAAATGAACATACTGTAGGCGCACGGGGACAAGTTCAAGGTGTTGACCAAAGTCCCCAAACCACAATCTGATCTTACATCTGTGGAATGTGCTGGAAAAACAAGTCCAACAGCACAAATGTAAAAGTGCTCCTTGTCTTCTAAAAGTCCTTTTCTTTAAAGCACATTCTGGAAAAAGGAGGTGTGTGTGTGTGTGTGTGTGTGTGTGTGTGTGTGTGTGTGGGGGGGGGGGTGTCCTCAGATATGGGCTGTCCTATATTCAGACTTATAACGAGGGTCCTGTGGGTGCAGGTTTCAGTGATTCAGGAACTGAAACCCTCCCAGTTCGTCGTCACACTGTCTCACAGTCCGGAGTCTGGGCTCAGTTTGGTTCCTAGAAACGTGCACACAGAGTGCACGCTCTCAGAAAAGACAAAGTCCAGGCATTCAGCTCACTGTGGGGCTGCACGAGTGGAGTGCATGTTTTTGGGTGTGTACCTTGAGGCTCAGCTGTGGGATTTCTAGGAAAACGTAATGGGAGAGGGTGCAGAGTTTCCATCCTCTGCTGCAGATAATCACCCATTGAGTTCATTTCATGCAGCTTGCAGACAGTTAGCACGAAGCAAAATGACTCTTGAAGCATCTCAGTAATGTTGAATGTAAAGAAGAGTCTGTCAGCTTCTTACAGTCTCCGGCTTTGGGATGAGTTTAGGCTCATCATCCTTCATGTGAAGCTCCTCAGACTGGAGGGTGGAGCTGGTCTGAGGAATGGACGGATGCTTATCGTTCTTGGTCAGGGTGGAGTTAAGGTGCTGCAGATGTTACATCCCAGACTCCAATTTTTCTCCACAGCCTCTCAGTTATTAATCTCCTCATATACAAGATCTTTTAACATCTTCCAGTGTGAGATGCTGGTGTGTGGAGGCTCAGACGTGTTAACTTGCATCATTAATGATGCAAGTCCTCTGAGAGGATTCCTCCTCTAGTAATTTATATCAGTTGATGACACTTGTAGTTTATTCTCTACATGGAATTTGATGTCTATATTTTGTTATAGGGGAATCTAAAACATCTAAATGCTGCAGAACATCACGAAGACCTCGCAGGAGGCTGCAGTTGCCCTCTTTCAGTGTGGAACCGCCTCTGTAAAGAAAGCTTTGCGCTGATTGGTTGAAGGTGGATCATCATGTTTTCATCCTGGAAAGTTCAGCGCTGCCTCCTGTAGAGATGGGAAGTACGACTCTTTTCAGAGAGTCAGCTCTTTCTGCTCGGCTCCCAAACAAAAGCCGGCGCTTTTGACTCCCGAACGACTCTAAATTTAGGATCTTTTGTACCTTAAAGGGACGTGAGGCAAGATTAAGAAATGAAACTTGCGACTGCTGTGACTGGCGCTTCAGGTAACTGCAGCCACAAGCCAAGCCGTCACAGGAGCACAAACTGAAGCTATAATGTTTCCTACGCTTTTTCTTCATAGTTCCACTTTTTAGTGTCTTTCAGTTGATCTGGATCGTTTGCTGACGGCAGAAGAATCCATAACTATCGCTTACAGTGTTTGAATTTACCGCGACCGTCTTCTTCCTGTATCACAACTGCGGATGCAGCGTTATGCAGCGTCACGTCCGCAGGACAGCGCGGGAAATTCGGCCACCGAACTGCAGCGCATTCTGCAGCACACAGCCTGTTCAAGGCAACGGAGAGAAACGTGGGTGGAAACGTTCCTTTTGGTATTTAGCGCTTCATCACCCATTAGCATTAAAAAAATGGACATGCATGTTTGTTTGTTTTTCAAATTCCTGTCTCTAGTCCCTTTAAGTTTGCAACAAAGTTGATGGTTTCTGTTGAAAACTTTTTGGATTCAGTGTTTTTATGAGAACCTTAAAAACCTTTAATTAATTAATTAACAAAGTATATATATATATATATATATATATATATATATATATATATATATATATATAATAGGATTAATAAAGTGTATTTTTGATAATGCAGCTTTACTTTCAGGTGTCATTATTATAATACATGACAATGCAATGTACTCAGACTCTCCTGACATGTGTCTGCTGTCTTCACTTTCAGTGGAACATCTGCTCTCTTCTCTGTTTTCACACAAGCCTTTATGCCCACATGTGACTGACCTCTTGGTCTCTATACTGGTCAATCAAAACAAAGTTCTGATTCTTCTAATAACTTCTAATAATAATCTTCTAATAAACTGGGAGTCGGCTCTTCTGAGGTGGTGTACGATGGAACCAGCAGTAGTTTCTCACAACAGTTTTTGTTGAGTTTTGTTAAATTTGGTATTTAAATTGTGTTTATTAGTTTATTTTCCTAAAGGAAACTTTGGTTTCGTGGTTGATTTCTGAAATCATCTTGGCTATGCTGTGAAATGTTGTTTTGTTGTATTATATCCAGAACATACGTAGTTATTCACATTATAAAGACTTAAATGCGACCACCGTCAGACTCTGTCTTTGGCCCTGAAGTGACCCACATGTGTGGAAGTGGATGTGAAATCAAACCTTGCATGCATGTGTACATGCATCCATCCTCCTCTGATATCACATCACTTCAGTGATGTAAAATACAACATAACGTTCAGACTAAATTTAGTTTGTATCCCGTTTAGGACCACATATAAGTGGCCTGGGTCTGAACTGAATAAATCAGATTTGTGCTGTTCAGACTGTCACAAAAAGTCACATATGGACCAATAAGTTAGATTTCACCCCTTCTGCCTGCAGTGTGAACGTAATTATGTTTTGATTTTCTTATATCTGATTTTCTCTCCTGGTAACCAACATTTAACATGAACAGCAAACAGGAGAGTTTTCATTTCTAGTTTAATTCCAGAGTTGCTGATCTGCACCTGTAAAACAAATGCTTCTCATCATTTTATCCCTTTTTATCGTAGACATTTTCTATCTCTCTTGTTTGTTTTATTTAACAGTGTTCTCAAGCCAATATGTGTATGATCTGCATTCCCATGAGATCAGCCACTGCCATGAGCTCATTCACACTAATAAAGTGCAGTCATCACCACGACTCTCATCATGTTCTCTGTTTCATGAGTCCTGATCAGCCAGGCAAACACAAACCCGCCTAAAGTTGGAGTTTCTGATCACTGTGCATGCTGCCAAAGAGATTCCCCTCTCTCCTTTCTTAAAGGCTTCCTGTAAGGCAGTAATGCAGAATCTGACAAGCTGTTGGATCCACTTGATTTGAAACAGGTGTGTTGCAGCAGGAAACATCTGAAACCTGCAGGACCGTTGCCCGTCCCTGCTCTGTGGACTCTGGAAGATGCCCTCTAATCTGTGGTTGTTTTGGGTGAATTACCACTTCAGTCTTGTTGAGGTGTTGTGATTCTTCCGTGAGAAAGTAGATCTAAATTTATACATTCTGAAATAAGATGATCTGATTTTCTTGTCGTGTGAAAACACCCCTAGTACACACATACACACTTTCCCTCGCACTTCCAATGTTGCTGATGATGTCATTGTCTCAGGGCTTTCTCCGGGATGAGTCATCACAGACACACACTAACAGGATGTGGAAATGCCCATATAAGGAGTGTACTTTGAGCTGGAATGGTAAACTGATTGTTTATCAGGTCGAGTCACCTCTAAGTATTTATCAAGCACATTTAAAAACAACAGAGGTTGACCTATTTGTTTCCTCTCTGAGGCATTGTAGATTAGTGCTTCTCAAAGTTTTTGAGCCATGACCCCAAAAATAACACTTTGGTGTTCATGCTCAGTAAATAACTGCATAAATAACTTAGTTATTTATGCAATAATTAAGAAATGAATGTGTTACTTTAGCAGATTAATCTCTTTGAAATAATGTGTTAAAATCCCAAATTTATTTGATAAATGTAATTTTTTATTTTTTTTTCACGATGATGTGATGACCCCCTGAAATTTTCATGTAACCCATGAGGGGGTCCCGATCCCCAGTTTGAAAACCACTGTCGTAGAGACTTAAAATAGATTCATTCATGTAACTGTGAAGAACAAAAACTACAATTCTACTGGGGATTAATTTACATGAAAAGGTTTAATTTCACACAGAAAAGCAAAAGCAAAACAAAATCTTTAGATGTGAATGAAAATTTAGCCCGACTGATTCTGAAAAGGTTCATGTTTTGATCTGAGGAATTGTGTGGAAGTAGTTAAGAAAATGAAGAAGAACCTGGTGGTGGAAGGTGGCAAAACATGTCAGAAACAAACATTTTAAATCAGTTTTGAGGCTACCTGCTAATTATTGCACATAAAGCAAAGCAGTGATGGGATGAGTCTTTTCATTGGGCTTAGCACAGAGGATGTGGACAACCATACCGACTTGTTTCTAACACCTTTTATCAAAATCTTGCAGTTTATCAGACGGGGAAGCAGGTGCACATGCAGCTGAAATAGTGTTGTGAATAGTGTTTTATTACGTCTTATTATTGTTTGTTCAGTTTAAGAAAATTTTTTGACATTTAATGAATGATGCCATCCAGACAGCTAAATAATCTAATCAGTGAAGCATCTCCAAACATTTTAAACTGTCTGTTCAAGAGTTTATGCTTTTTCAAATGAAACTAAGGAGCCACTTGTAGAGAAAAACAGCAGAAGGCCGAACATGTGACCCTGAGGGATTCCACATTTAATTGAATCTCATTTCCAAGAAGCTTTGGACTGTGTTTAAAATGTAAATAAAAACAAATAAAATAATTTACAAATCTCATATGCGCAGTAGAATATCAACAAGAGATTTTGATCTTTTAATGAAAAATATTAGTTTATTTTGGATTTGAAGATAATGGCTGCTTTTAAGTAGCATTTGTTCTTCTTTCAACAACGGTCTGTAAATATCTGGAATTGATGAGACTGGTAGTTGGACCTCTCTGGTCTGATGGTTCCCACCTGGGGCAGCTGATCCCCCAAAAAGGTCTCCAAAGCACAGAGGGAGTCCACAGAACCTCTTTTATTGTTAAAATAAACGCCATGTCCACACAGAGGTGAGATGGTGTGTATCTGCTTTAGTTTTTTTATCATCTGAATTTTTTCTTCACATTTTTCCACTTTGGTTCTGATGAAACTGGTTCGAATGCGGGCCAGTTTGCCAGAAAGCACCAAGGTTATACCAAGAGCTGGTATCAGAACCAGAACTGTGTCTGAAAGCTCAGAGTTTGTGTTTGAATGTTTTGTCCTCAGACAGAAGCTGATTCATCCAAAAGACAGATACATTATATCGCCAAAAGTATTCGATCACCTTCCTTGACTCACATATGAGCTTCAGTAACATCCCATTCCTGATCCAGAGGGTTCAGGATGACGTTGGTCCACCTTTGCAGCTAGAACAGCTTCATCTTCTGGGAAGGCTGTCCACAAGGTTTAGGAGTGTTTCTGGGAATCTTTGACCATCTTCCAGAAGCACATTTGTGAGGTCACACTGATGTTGGACCAGAAGGCCTGGCTCTCAGTCTCCACTGTAATTCATCCCAAAGGTGTTCTATGGGGTTGAGGTCAGGACTCTGTGCAGGCCAGTCCAGTTCCTCCACACCAGACTCTGCATCCAGGTCTTTATGGACCTGCTTTGTGCACTGGTGCACAGTCATGTTGGAAGAGGAAGGGGCCAGCTCCAAACTGGTCCCACAAAGTTGGGAGCATGGAATTGTCCAGAATGTCTTGGTATGTTGAAGCATTCAGAGTTCCTTTCACTGGAACTAAGGAGCCAAGCCCAGCTCCTGAAAAACACCCCCACACCATAATCCCCCCTCCACCAAACTTTACATTTGGCACAATGCAGTCAGACAAGTACCGTTGTCCTGGAAACCACCAAACCCAGACTCCTCCATCAGATTTCCAGATGGAGAAGCGTGATTGGTCCCTCCAGAGAACGCCTCACTGCTCTAGAGTCCAGTGGCGGCTGCTTTCCACCACTGCATCCACGCTTTGCATCGCACTTGGTGATGGATGGATGGATGCAGCTGATCGCCATGGAAACCCATTCCATGAAGCTCTCTGCGCACTGTTCTCAAGCTGATCTGAAGGCCACATGAAGTTTGGAGGTCTGTAGTGATTGACTCTGCAAAATGTTGGCCACCACGTTGCACTATGCGCTTCAGCATCTACTGACCCGCTCCATCAGTTTACGTGGCCGACCACTTCGTGGCTGAGTTGCTGTCGTTCCCAAACACTTCCATTTTCTTATAAGAAAGCTGACAGTTGACCGTGGAACATTTAGGAATAAGGAAATTTCACCAATGGATTTGTTGCACAGGTGGCATCCTATCCAACCTGTCCTCCAAAGTCATACGTACTTATGGTCGTTTGTACATGCGCCAAAATACAACCTATGCTAACATTTTTACTGAAAAAGCGACCCCTAGTGGTGGTTACATGACTGCCAAGTTCCTCCCTGGTGTGACCAAAAGAAAAATGGCAGATGTCCCTTCAATCTTCTGTAGAAATATTTTTTAAGATAGATTGTAGCTTTATCTTTGTTTTGATAACTTTTCTCGTGACAAATATACACTTTATTTTCATAATATCCATTCGGTTTATGCAAATGACCCATAGATTTTTTTTTTGGGTGTTGACATACATTCTGTCAGGTTTTGTGGTTGTTGCTACGGTGGTTGCTAAGGACGCTATTGACAACGAACCGGAAGAAAGGGATCAACAGGACATTCACAGTGTTGCAGTGGTTGTCAGTAACTTTTTTATGTCATATACGTGCACATTCATCAGTGAACATAAGTAAACAGAATTCAAACAGGCTACATAATAAATGCACACCGTCACATAGTAATCAGGTGTTTTTTCAGGCTTTGACTGTCTTTATATCACAGGATGAGAGGAGAGGGAGAGGGGGGCAGAGAGTGGGGGCTGCAGCAGGTCCCAGGCTGGGAATCGTACCGAGACCGGCTGCATGGAGGAACTGCAGCCTCTGATTGCTGGAGCAGCTTCCCAACCAGTCGAGCTAAACACGCCAAAAGTGCTTTAACCAACTGTGAAATATCTTTCTTCAGTTGACTTCCCTCTCTGTGGTTGGACTCTCCGTCATTTCTCCTCCTGCCACCGTCAGGGGCGACAAGGAGCGTGTGAAATACATTCAAAGAGAGCTTAATTTCAGGTATGACTTTGGAGGACAAGTTGCCCAATCACAGTTCTACACTGGAATTTACGCGACTCATTCTTTCTCAAATGTTTGTTCATTTTATGCACCTGTGGCCATGGAAGTGATTGGAACACCTGATTTCCATCATTTGGATGGGTGAGCAAATACTTTTGACAATATAATGTATTTAATGCCACGGTTAATGAAAGCTCCTGGTCACTGTCGGAGAATTCGTACTTCTGAGGTTCCTGTTCCTGATGAAGGACTTTCTGTTTGTGGTTCCTGCAGCTTAAATTCCTGGTTCTGACCTTCTTTTTCTCCCAGTTCTTTTATTAAAACCACCATGCAGCTTCTTCTCAGAATAAAGCCGAATCACCTCTCAGTGAGGATGTGGTTGGAAAGCTGGAATTCTGTTACAGTAAATAAACCGGAGCTTGTTTGTGTTCCCGTTCATGCTGCTGCTGTTACTGTCAGTTTACTGTTATATAACTCTATTGTTGACTCTTGCATCTGATAAACGGGGACACACACCTACTGACCATATTGAGTGTGTGTGTGTGTGTGTGTGGAGGCGGGAAGCCAACAATAAATAGGTCCACACACTTTCAGCAGCTTCCTCCTCTTCATTTCCCTAAAAAGGACAAAGCCTCTGTTCAGGGACAGTTCTGCCTTCCAGGAACTGAACAGCAGGTATTGGCCTCACCTGAAGGCTTCCAGGTAAGAGACAACGTCCGGACATCCTCCCAGCCGGAATGAACACACCTGCATTACATAAAAATAAACACACACACACTTTCTGGAAAAAGCAGCAACACAATGGAAAAAAAACAGGCATCCAGAACCTTCCCACATCTGACCTGTCGGAGCATTTATAACCAAACTGAGAACATTTATATTTACAGTCGTCCTTCTTGTCTGCTTAGTTCAGTTTAGTGTGTTTCATATTTCTCAGAGTTCTTTGCAACACTTCACTCAATCATTCTGCTGTTGAGGAAAATCTCAGGTTTGCTTTTAACACCAACAATCCTGCAAACAGGTGTGACAAGCTGCTTTTTACTTCGTGAAATCATTAACATGCAGGATTACGGCTTCGTCCACACGGAGCTGAAGCTGGAAATGAACAAAGGAAGAGCAGAAAGGTAGAGATGGCCGAGGATGGCCAAAGTTTTCTACACAGTTGAAAACAGTCGCTCACCGACGCCATTGCGCCATTTTTTTTCAATGAACTTTATTGTTTTTGTGGACGAGACCAACGCCCGTTGTTATCCCCCCCCTTCCTTGCCCAGTTACGCTGTCCTCATGAAACACAAACCCGTGGAGGTTTCGAACCTTTCCACCTTGGAAGCCGGTTTCAGGAGGCTAATCCCTGGTTTCGTGAGGATGATAGGGCAGATTTAGTAAATTTTTTGACGGTTTTGCTGTAATTCAGCACCGTGTGGACGGCCCCTACGTCCGTTTGCACCAGAGGGGAGTCCTGATGTTCATGAAACAGCAGCTAGATCTGCAAAACTGTGGAAACAAAACATCTTGTTTGCATAGCTTTGTGTATGTTATCATAGACCGTTAATAGGGAGGGAGGAACCTTCCGCTACGTCACCTGTTGGTTTCTGAAGAGCTAAAAGTGAAGCCAGGCGGGCGTGTCCCACCGTCACCATCTTACCGTGTCACGTGTGTCGTCACTCCTGGAAAATAGTAAAATGGGCAAAGGGAAGGCCGCTCTGAGCCACGGGGCAAATGATTGACAGCTGATGTACTCTGGGCTAAATGTTAGCCGAGCTAACTCGAAACTAACAGGAGCTAACGAAGATTAGCCCCCTAAGCAGCGGGGTAAAGGTGAGACACGCTTAGACTTGCTATTATCTGACTAAAAACCACTGCTGCTACAAACTGAGACCTTACTGAGAGCTAACAAGGAGCTAACTGTTAGCCACCGGTCGGCAGGCAGGGCTTCTGGTTTGCCGCATGTCAATCAAAAGGACACGCCCCTAATTATGTGTAATTTCCAGATTAAATAACATCTAAATGGATGAGTCATAAAAAAATTAACCCCCCTTACAGTTGACATAAAGGTAAACTTGACCTGTTCAACCTAAAATTAGGTTTTGAACCAGGTTGTAAACATGTTTATTCCTGCTGGGAGTCTGTGGGGATTTGCTCTGTTTTGCAGCCTCTAGCGGATCAGAACTACAAAAAAAAAAAAAAGATTTCTTCCTGGTAGCCTCATAGTTTGGTAGCTTGGTATGTATGCAGCTCAGACTCAGCAGAGTTTTGCCATCCAGGCAGAAAATATGTGAGATGAATTACGTTGGTAAGTAGCTGTTTAAGTCACACGACTGCGTAATCCCTGAGCAGACAAACTTTTCCAACCAAAAACCATTTGATAATATTTTCTAGTGCTAAATTTAACCACATACAGTCGTCCTAAAATTATTCATACCCTCAGATTAAAAAAAGGCTAAATTGACCATAGTAATTCAAATAACAAGAAACTAAAGAAGCTAATAATAAATAAAAAAATTATGAAATTATAATTTAGTGAAAAAATATTGCTTTTGATTTGTAGTTGGAAATAATAATAGTAATAATAAAAAAGACAAACAAACTGTCCCAGACACATTAGAGCATCTTTCCCATGGACATGGACCAACATACCTGTCAACAGGTGCAGACGTCTGATTGGACGTTACAGAAAACACCTGATTGCAGTGATTTCCTCAAAGTGTTGCTCAACATATTTTATCTTTGGAGCCCCATCATGATTGTTTGCTTGTTTTATTTTTTGTGTGTTTCTTTTTAATATTTCTGTTGACCCACAATTCAAAATCAGTGTCATGTTTTTCATAGAATTTTGATTTATTTTTACTTTTGTCAGTTTCAACTTATTTCATTGACAACTGATTTTTTTCCTTCTTTAGTTGGAGGTATGAATCATTTTGAGGACGACTGTACATCCATCCAACACCGAACCGGGTGATTTAACTCCTCGCTGTAACCGTTTGTGGGCGGGGGTGACGTAGAAAAATGCAGTGAACGTAGAAAAGAGAAAGATTATAGAAAACATTGTTGTGGATGGGTTTGGACCAACAATTTCTCTTTAGAGAACACGAAATTTTTTTTGTGGTGGAAAGATGCCAGTCAGTCATGTGAGTCCTTCCATTCCCCCAAATTTACACCAAGTCGTCCCCAAAACAGGCCGAAACCGTCTCAAGGAAGCAACCAGCTTATCTCTGTGTTGTTAAAAGTTTATTTTTTGACTTCCCTGCTTCCATTTATCTTTTATTATTTGCATCTTCTACTGTAAATGCAAATAAAAAGCAGCAATGAAAACTGAAATGTGATTCAGTTTCTGTAGAACTTGATGACAAAATGTGATTCATTCACCCGAATAAGATCAGCTGAGCAGGAAAACTAGCATCAATCATGTGAAGACTTCATGTTTTCTTATTCATGCATCTTTTATACATCATATTTCATCAAAGTCCATTCACAGCTGGCAGATCAGACTGCTCACGTAGGTCTAATCCTGCATTATTGGTCAAGTTTTGTATGTTTCATATAACTGAACAGAAGTCCAGGGTTTGGAGACAGTGGGGACACTGAGCATCCTCCTCATGCAGAGCTGGATTAGCCTGAATATAATCTCCATTTCAGAAGCGTAGATAATTAATCTTGCCTCATGGGATTTTATAAAAAGACATTCCAGTGTGAAGAGATGATAAAAAGCGGAGGTGGTTTCTATCCTGCTAATTAGAAAATAAGGAGTCATGGGTTAGGGAGGGAAGTGTTGGCGCCGGAGAAGCCGGAGTGGACCCTCCTCCAGGGTAACGTGGTGGTCTGACTCCACAGCTCACACATGGACTGGTACAGACACGATGAGATAATCTGCATGACATCCATGTGAACAGCAGCACACACCGTAGAGTCAGCTGACCGAGTGTGAGTGTGCGTTCCAGCTGACTCGGACTTTAACAGGAAACACGTGATGATTTATTGGTTGATGAAGTGCAGGAAGAGAAGAAAAGCTGCATTCAGGGGCACGTGAAGCTTCCGACTTATGATGCTTCAGTTACTGACAGTGATTAAACAAAAAAGGAAAATACTGTATGTATATATATATATATATATATATATATAAAGCTTCTAATTAATCATAGCGTATGAGGTAGTAACCCCTTTATACCAAATATTGCAAGCTTTATATATGTTAATATTATTCTCCATCAGCTGTGAAAGTAATGGGGCTGAAAAATCATCTCTGCATTCCTTAACTTTGTCATTTGTTTACTGGCTTGTCAATCACTTACTACCGTAGTAAGAACGGGTAATAGGCGAGTTTGATCGATGAGAGTGATTGATTGGTGAGAGTAATACTGCGACCTGGAAGCTGCGTGCACTCGTCTGACAGCAGGTCGCTAGCATCATTCTGCTAGCAGTTAGCGACGTTCAGACATCTGTTTTACTTGCATTTGTGACACTATGGGAGAATCTGTACCTGCCGTCTGCTGAACACCGCAGTGGCTCGTGCTCGTTATTCTGTGGCCGGAGGAGGGAGCTGTGAAGCTAGCAGGTTGGTCTTGCGCATGCGCATTGATGAAAAACTTGATAACGGTCTCTGCTTTCTGAAATACCGAAACATCAGCCGTGTCCCAAACCGTGCAGTGGAGCACTTCAAACACTCTTTGTGAGTGTGTAGTGCGTTCATGCTGTCATTTAAGTATAAATTCAGTGCTCTGAAAGTACCAGGATGTTGCCCTAATAACGAAGTGTGAAATGAATCACACTACTCGCACTAAACGGACGCCATGTTGCTGCTGTAGCGGAAGAGGCGGGACTTTCAAACTGTTTTCAGTGCTGAATAATGGCGGTGAACGAAGCGGTACCAACCCCTGCTGCAGCGGAGGAGGTGCTGTACTGATTTAAGTGACGTTTATGAAATTATTCAGACATAATTACGAATGTATATGTAGCATGCTACCATGCTGTTCACTCCCTGATGACAGTTATGATCTGCTCATGTGTTTGAGGCCGTGGTTATACCGGCTCAGTAGAGTTAGCTCACGTTAGCAGGTAATGCTAGTCTGTTTGGGTCAGCATTTAGCGACACTAGTGTGCACTACAGATGAAGTACACAGTGCACACTATGCACTGAGGTCGAGTGCACTCGGGGAAGTGTGCGGTTTGAGACACGGCTACGTTCTACTGCACCTTTAATGATGACAAAAATCACCACCAGAACTAATTTTAGACTGCAGGAAGTCATTTGGCTAAAAATCTTATTATTAAAGGAAAAGTTATTTTTTGAAGTTTGAAGTTCGCTGCTTCATTGGCCTACTGTGAACTTTTTCACCGTAGTATCTCGTGCACTGGGATTTTTGACCCCTGCTCTGTTCCTCGACATCAATTGTTGGACTTTTATCTGTGGAAACTGCTTCACCAGCTGTGTTTGTCTTGCATCTGATCCGTGCATGAGGAGCTTTTCAGGATCAGTCATCAGTAAACTGAAAGAACTCTGCAGGTTAAACCTGTTTTATTTTCCTAACAAAACTAAAATGCTTTAACCTGTTGACAGCGTAAACCTGCAGGAGGGTTCTGACTTCCACGTTGTTGACATTAATCAGATCATTGTAAGGTGAGAATATACTTGCATGTCTGTTTGGTAACTTTATATATTTTATGTTTGTTTGTCGTGTCATTTGTGCACATACTCAGAAATTTATGTTATGCATTTGCAAGATGCAATATGCAAATAACCAGTAGGAGTAGTGGGACCAATTTGACCATATTTAAGATACCAGGGTCGATAGCAGTAAAAAGCTGAGTAGATGAGACAGCCTGTTTGCTATATGGGCTTTCTGCTGGCTACTGCTGTTGTTTTTTCTGCTTTTATGTCAAAATGAACCAAACTAACCTCCTCTATTGTCACCATGATTATCATTTCATTTACTTACATCCTACAAACTAAAAATATCCAGTCTGAGTTCTCTCATATGTCCCTTGTGGAGTAACAAACGTAGTACACAAGCAAACATGAGAACATTTACGCCCACAGCTGAGCTGGCATCTGCGCAGAAGTGAAGTTAGAAAGTTTGAAGTTGAACAGTTGCAGCTGTGTGTAAACTTTATTTTCCATTTCACACACTGGGCTGTTGGATTTTCCTTGATGTTGACGCGAGTGGAGTCCATCGCCACACCCTCAGCATCAAACAGGCCAACGATTTACCGGCTGAAAGCTGAACTGGGTGGTATTTCCTCCCAGGACCTGAACGCAGCACCGGCCTCCTCTCACTGTTTCCTGACTGACGTGGACTTGCAGCCCTCTGAGGACAGGCTGCAGGTCAAGCTGCACCCGACCCCAGTTAACTGGAATCCACCCTGTTGGCCAGTTCTTCATTTTCCATGTCGGCTTGTTTTCTGACTCACTCTGACATTATTAGTCAGCTTAAATGAGTTTCAGCACAAAGCAAAAGCTTCCTTTGTTTTCCGTGGAATCCCCCCTTCGACACGATGCTTCTGAGGACACTGACTGGTTTGCATTCACCAGTATGAGTGCAGGACTCATCCACCGGACTGGACCGGACCCCCGTAGAACAGTTCTTTCCAGCCCCTCAGACTCTTTCAGGTTAAAGTTTGTTGATGTTTTCTGAGTTGGCTTGTGCATTAAAATGACAGAAAGATCCGGTTACGGATGGAAAAAGATAATATTGGACCTAAAATAAAGATTTTTAACTGCTGATCATGTTATTTTGTTGTTTCCCTGAACTTTGCATGAATATAACAATAAAGCAAGAACCAGCAGTAGCAGGTACTCTGGGAAAAAAAAAGAACAACCTGATGGAAGTTTGTGATTTCCATGAATCTGAATCTATGACTGACAAGACCCAGATTTTACATTTGCCAGTTTAAATGCTCAAATGAACATTTTGCAGCGATCAGTTTTATGTTTTGAGATGTGAATGGTGATATCTGGACAAATAAAGTAGCCGGTTTTATATCTGAGTGGACCCAAAAGTAAAAGAAAAGCCAGTGATGGGGAAGAGTGAGTGCAGGTATTTTGGTATCTAATCACTAAAAACTAAAAAATGAACTTGAAATGTTTGTGAAACTTTGCTCTTAGCAACAGTTGCTCAGATCTGCCACAAAAATCTGAAACAAAACAAAGAGAAATGGGCTGATGGTGAAACCTGGGACGAAAGGACCCTCCATGATGTGTTAACTGAAGGGTGTTAGCTCTGCGGTTATTAACTATTAACTTTGTCATATGATAGCAAGTGTAAATAATGAGTTTGGTTGTGATACAGCTCGTCTATTCAGTGGATCGTTCAGTGTTTGCTGATGTCACAAATTCTGCCATCATACATTTTTAATCAGTTTTAAATCAGGATGCAGAGATGATATCAGAAGATCTAACATACAGTCGGGCTGATCAATATGATATAAAAAAAGATCACAAGATATTTTTTTCATTTTGTCCGATTTTTTAGACATTTTTTTTGTAATATCACCAGTTTTAAAGCATGTGAAAACTGTACAGATGCTCTGTGCTGTATAACTATAAAGATTAGTTACAGTAGAGGAGGGTGATAGTGAATTGTGATTGGAAATAGTAATTTAAAAAAAAGCAAACAAAGCTGTCCCAGACACATTAGAGCATCTTTCCCATGAACAGACCAACACATACCTGTCAACAGGTGCAGACGTCTGATTGGACGTCACAGAAACACCTGATTGCAGTGATTGTCTCAAAGTGCTGCCTTAAAGGGATATTGTGTAAGTTCTCCTGTTATTTATCCACAAAAACTGATTATTTGGTTCAAAAGTGTTTTTTCATTAATCAGTAATCACTCCCATCAACAAACTGAAGTGCTCCTCTAAGTTCTAAATTTGCCATTCGTATCATTCATTTACACATTGAGCGGGGCGGCTCGGTGGGGGCTGCCATGTCGTATCGCCATGTTTTTGTGTTCAGGAGAAGCGTGACGGCAGGAAAACACAGAAACTCACCGGACACACCGGAGTTTTCAGCTCAGTTCGAGGTAATGCCTTTGAAAAGTCACCGCGCTGCAGTGGGAGAAACCAGCGTCTCACTGATGCTGCGTTCACGTGCAGTCGGGCAGACGGCCGTTGGTAACAAACCAGATTTTATTTTAATCAATAAAGCCGAGCGAAAGACGGTAAAACATGGGTCAGGGAAAACAATACGACATCGCCATGACAACCGAACAGATGTGGACTGATGTCACTGTAACTGACGGACCACGTCTTCACATAGAGGCCGGTGATAACTTTACATGCAGCGGCTGTCGTCGGTCTGCCCGGTTTCACGCGAATGCAGCATGAAAAGTACGAGGGAGCTGCTCCCGATTACACAGTGTCCCTTTAATAAAAATAGCTTTGTCGCCCCATCATGCTTGTTTACTTGTTTTATTTTTTGTGCTTTTGTTTTAATATTTCTTTTGAACACAATTCAAATCAATGTCATGATTTTCATAGAATTTTTATTCATTATTACTTTTGTCAGTTTCAGCTTTTTTCACTGACAGATGATTTTTTTCTCTTTAATTGGACGGTATGAATAATTTTTGAGGACGAATGCAAATGGTGTTTTTTAGTATTCAGCTGCCAGTTAGAACTGCAAGCAAGTTTCTATAGTTCATATCCCAGACGAGCAGCAATGTTTGGCTGTAGAATAGCTTACACATTTGTCATTTATTTATTTAAAAGGGACAATGCATATTAATGAACATAAAATGTAAATATGCAGGATTATAGCAAGGCTAATTTCCATCCTTAGACCCTTGACAAGTCAACACACGAAGCTGGAGGTGGAGCTAAGACAAATCTTAAACAGAAATGGCTCATTTATTCATCAGCATTAATGCATCAGTAAACATAATATGGCTGATGCAACATGGTAACATTCCTCTGCACCTTTCTTCCTTTGTGGTATCATATACTGTTGAAAGCAAATTCAAAATGAGCATCTAAAACTTCTGTTATAATCATAGATTTGATGTTTTTGCAGCATTGTAAATGAACCTTCGGACAATGATTAAGAAACCTTTGCATTCTTGTGTTAGTGATATCTAACAGAGGAATCGGGGTGTGACGAGGCTGCAGCCAAAGTTTCTGAGAAAAATCTAGAATAGTTCATGTGAGTTTTGATGACACTTCCTGCATGAAGGACTCCAGTCTGTTGCAGAATGAGGTCATCACTCTGAGATGTAGTCTGACATCAGCTGAGATGAACTTCACACACACACACGCGTGCACACGGCCGGCCTCAGTCAGCTGATGTGATTTCTGGAAATGAGCGGGATCTTTGGGAAGTGCAGAGGGAGTTCAGGGGCAGCTGATCTCATGTGACGGGTGAGTCAGCAGGGGAGGATGACATCACCTCCCCCTCTCACACTGCCGCAGGATTGGATAAGTCAAACTGAGCCGGGCTCGGCCGGCCTATCAGAGGAGGCGGGAGAGGATGGAGTGAGACGCGGGCGAGCCAGGCTGACAGGGGGGAGAGGGGGGGAGCACATGACGTCACTCTCAGCTGGTTGCGCGCTAGAAAACAATAAACTCATGTTACTCATGTGTGTTTACGCACTTCAGGGCTCACAGAAGGACTAATGCTGCTGCAGACACAAACATTTACTCACTCTCTGCTCTGAGAGCTCATTTCTCATGTTTTCAGAGCTGAAATCAGCTTTACTGGAAAGTAAATAAAGTACTGCTCAGAAATCTTTAGCTAATTCTTGTTTTTCAGTACAGTGACAGGAAAGCAGGAATGGATGCAGGGATTCAGTGAAACAGGAGAAAACATGAATGTAGACACAGTAAAAGAAGCAAAAGCAGAATATTTGTTCTGAGCAGCTTTATTCTTCATCTCAGTCTGAACCTTCTTAGACGGCCACAGAGGTGATTCTAGGATGAATCTCAGGGGTGAGAACACAGTTTCATCCCCACATGTGTGAAAGATCAGCTGAACTCTATCTGGGAAAGTCTGTGATAATTATCCAGAGAAGCTGTGATAGAAGCTGCTTTCCAGCATATTTGTTCCAACGGTGAACCAGATCCACCAAAACCCACTTTTTCCTCCTTAATTACAAAGTTTCTGATCATTTTCAGCCTTAGACTGAAGTTTTTATCATCCAGCATCCAGAAACAAAGTTATTTCTGCTGCTATTTAAAAATCCACATTCAGCTTTATCTGGATGAGAGAAGCTGATTTTGGGCTGCAGGTGTTGTGTCTAAGGCAGCGGTGAACCAGATCCATCACAACACCATTTATCCTCCTTATTTATGGAGATTCTGACGGTTTTCCAAACTAACATTTAGAATATTTATCATGAAAACAAAGTTAGACTGTTACTGCTGATATCTGGAATATGTGAGGTGGGCGGGATCAAACCATTTTTGAGGGTGGGGGTGCTGGATATTTGTTGTAAAAATATCACATATCACAAAGTATACAGGATTTTTTTTAAACACTTTTCAAGTTTGTGAAATAAGACAAACAGTTAAAGGTTGAATATAATATAAAAAAAAAATACCTCCACCTTTAAAATATGTATATTAACAAATCTTTCAGACTTTAGGGGTGCTTCAGCACCCCCCAAAATGGGCTAAAGTCGTCTATGACAAGCCATGTCTGTACGTAGTCTTCAGGAAAAGTTCTCCAGGCTTCTTGAAGGACTTTCCAAAGCTCTGTTTTGGATGTTTCAGCCTTTTGTTATTCTGAAACATCCTCCATGGCTCCCCAACTTAGCACAAGGTCTTCCTCATCATCCACCCGTGCATCCACCAACATGCCCCCCCCCTCCCCCTCCCCCCGATACCTGAAGGCATGAGCCCAATAAATAACTTTTTCATTGTGCTTTTTCATTTCTGCTTGGAGGTTGTGGGGGTCCGGGTTCTGGGGAGGATCCGTCAGACCCCCCCATCAGACCTGTTTCCACTGGTCTTCAGTCCAGTTCTTGGGTCAAACCTCAGTGTTTTCTCCTGTTTCCTTCCCTAAGAACGGCTTCTTGACGGCCACGTTTCCATGGAGACGGTTTCTGATGAGGCTTCGGCCAACGGTAGGTGGATAAGTTGAAGGTCCTGATGCATCTCTCAGGTCCTGGTTCAGGTCTTTGCTGTTGTTCTTTATCTTTACTCGATTAAAGCAGGTGATGAACCTGCTGACCTGGACCGTCTGATCTGAGCTGAAGCTCCAACTAAGAACAGATTTTTAGGGTTTATGAGAAAATGCAGCAAGTAAAGAAGCTGGAATGTTCCAGGGAGGGATGATGGAGCGATCCATGGAGGCGGATGAGCCGGGCGAAGCTGCTGTCTGAGACCATCAGCAGCATCTGCAGCTGGATTCTGATGACACAGACTGATAATCAATATAGAAATGTGATGACACAGAAAAACAAACGTAAATCATAGAAAATGAAAGCAAGGATGTGTCATCACGATGTGTAAGATGGTGAGTCAGAAACTCGAAGAAGAAACAGTTCTGATCCCAACATGTCAACGAGTCCTCTCAGCCTGATTATAAGCTGTTTGCTGCACGGCATCACAACAAGTTTCCTCCCGTGCTGAGCTGCTGCAGGAACAGACTGCTGGCTGCAGCTTTGAATGTCTGGCCGACACGCACACACACACACACACACACACCCGCACACACACACACACACACACACACACACACACACAGTGACCTGGCTTCAGCCTGGTTCGTGCGGTTAACTGAGACGTTTCTGTGCAGACATGACAGGGAAGTGGGTTAGACTTCATCTGGAGCTCTGACCTGCTGACTGTCTGGGAGCCCGACCATCAGGACTTGGACCTGAAACAAAACCTCCAATTCTTCAGAGTCCAGACGGGAATATCACAGCTGCTGCTGGACGGACTCACATGAACTCTGCTTTACATGTTTCATTGCAGCGAAAACAACGAGCTTTGAGCAAAGTTTCTCTGAAGAGGGAAAGTTTTAAAGAGGATCTGAAGACATCAGAGACGTGTCCAGAGATCGTGAAAAAAGGGGGACGAACCTTCCGCTACTCCCGCTGGTTTCTGAGGAGCAAAGTGGAGCCATTTGGGCGTTCCCGTCATCGCCATCTTCGCTGTGCCGCATGTTTCGTCACTCCCAGAAAATACTGAAATGGGCAAAGTGCGGCCTCGGGGCAAATGGCTGACAGCTAACATACTCTGGGCTAAATGCTAACTGAGCTAACTCGAAGCTAACAGGAGCTAAAAAATTAGCCTCCTAATCAGTTGGATAAAGGTAAGGCATGTTTGGACTTGCTGATAGGTGACTAAAAACCGCCGCTGTGCTACTCTGCTGCAGACTAAGAGCTAACAAAGCGCTAACTGTCAGTCAAAAGGACACGCCCCTAATAGGGGATTATCACGCTTACCGGAAGTTCACGGTATTTTGACACTTCCTCTTCCGGGCCATGTTAACGACAGCCGTTCCTGCTCTGTTATACTGTTTAAATCGGATAAACTCCAAACATACTCAAGTTTTCATTCTAGACTGAAATGATACTAAGGAAGAAGTGGATCAAAGCGATCGATTCGCCGCGGTGAAGGGCCGAACTTTATAATAAAACACACGTTTGTTTGTCGCCGGTGGGGCACAACACCGGCACTTCACAGCATGCTAGCATTAGCCAGCTAGCGTTTACTGATGTGCTTAACATTGTGCGTCTTAAAACACACAAACATCTGAAAATCGGGTCTGTACCCCCCCCGTTTCCAGTGGAACAACTGGGGACTGCCAAGAAAGGAGACGCTTTCAGATGCTTATGTGTTTTCAGCCGCACAAAGTTAGGCACGTCATCGAGCTGGCTAATGCTAACCTGCTAACAGTAGTCCGTCAGCTACTACTCTGTTAAACTTTGTAAATTGGATAAACGCCAATGCCAAGTTTTCATTCCAGACTGAAGTGATGCTAAGGAAGAAGTGGATTAAAACGACCGATTCGCCGCGGTGAAGGACCGAACTTTATAATAAAACGACACACGTTTGTTTGTAGCCGGCAGTCTGCACAGTCGTGTTGGCAGGCTAGCATTAGCCAGCTCGATAACGTGCCTAACTTTGTGTGGCTGAAAACACACAAGCATCTGAAAGCGTCTCCTTTTTTTTGGCAATCCCCAGTTGTTCCACTGGAAACGGGGGGGTACAGACCCAGTTTTCAGACGCTGGTATGTTTTCACAAGCGAAAAGTTGGTAGCGTCAGCTAACGCGAGCTTGCTAACACTAGCTCTAGTGTAGTCTGCATCATTGAAGTGCCGACTACAGACATACGTGCAACCTTGTTTTATTTTAAGTTTCGGTCCTTCACTCCGACAAATCGCTTTCATCCACTTCTTCCTTAGTGTCTTTTCAGTCGGGAATCCATGAAAACTTCGGTACGGCTGGCGTTGTTTATTAGATGTACACAATGGAACAGAGCAGCAACATTGAGCCATTCCTGGCCCGGAAGAGGAAGCTTCAGATGTTTCAACCTCCGGAAACCGGAACGCGGAAGCGTGATAATCCCCTATTATGTGTAATTTCAAGATTAAATAACATCTAAACAGATGAGTTATAAAGAAATTCACCCCCTCACAGTTGACATGAAGGTAAACTTGACCTATTAAACCTAAAATGATTTTTTGATCCATGCTGTAACTTATTTCGGCTGTGAATGTGTTAAAGGGACAGTACACCCACAGAATGATGTGCGTTCATTTTCTACTCACCCTCATGTTGAGCAAGACTCTGGTGCACTTTTTTAATATCTCAAATGCAGCCGGAGATCAGACAGGTTTTTGTTTTCCCTCAACTTTCATATAATGGAGTTCACTGAACCATAAAGGTCCATAAAAGTCCACAAAGACTCGTCAATATTCCTCCATACTGCTCGTCCAATGTAATCGAAGTGTCCTGAGTGGGTAGCGTCCAGAATTTACTGGAAACTATATAATTTAGTAGATTTTTATACACTATATTTATATAATATTTTTACATCATTCTTTGGGTGTACTATCCCTTTAATTTCTACTGTGAAGTTGGCCTTTTTAACATGGGATTTTTTTTGCTATCTTTAATGGGACAACTTTAGCTCTATTTATCTATCTATCTATCTATCTATCTATCTATCTATCTATCTATCTATCTATCTATCTATCTACCTATCTATCTATCTATTTTTTTTGTATATATATATATATATACACATGTATGTATGTATGTATATATATATATATATATATACAATTTTGGGGACTGTGAGACGTTCAATGCTGCTGCGAACTGTGATTTTCTGCCCAGCTGAGTGTCATCAGCATAAAAAGGCTGATTTACATTATGGGCTTGAATTGAACCCAGTTCAGGTTTATTTTTATAGCACCAGTTCACAGCAACGTCATCCAAGGGCAGCTCACAGACAAACCAGCTGATCCGACCCGAGTTTTACAAGCCAAAGACAAGATGGGCCAAACATGTAAACAGAGAACAGAGGCTGGTTCAGTTCCTCTCTTCATCCCAAAACAGCAATTTATTGATCAGAACTTATTTGGAAAATGTCTTTCCATTCATAATTCCCAAAGAAAATACACAAATAAATAGAAAGCTGTCAAGCATTGTGGTTCCATTCTTCATTAATTCAACAAAGTAGAAACATTCCTCATGACTTCCTGAAGCTTTTTTCAGGTTGAAAAAACACACAGATCTGATGTAGTTTGGGTACGACTGTTTTCCAGGTTTTTTACTAAACCGACACAGATGTTTAAGGTTGTTTCAGCTGCAGGAAACGAGGCGTTTCTGCACGTAAATAACCAAACTTCTCAAAAAAAGTTTCAACAAATCAAACACTGGAGGAAATTTATGGATCAGACCCTCATGTTTCCTTCTTTCCTCCCACATTCATCCTCTCACGACCCCTCAGATTTATCTTGTGGCCCTCTGAAGGGGCCCAGCTGAACCTCCAGGACGAGTTTCCACTTGTCCTGGAAAACTCCCGCTCTCTTCATTTGAGGGTTTATGAGATTAAAGTGCTGTAAATGCTGCAGGTTGTTTGCAGAGATGAAGTTTTTCCTGTGAAGGCAGTCAGCTGTGTGATATTTATGATGGAGCAACGCTCCCGCTGCCGTTCCCAGGCCTCTCTCTCCCCAGCGTTTCCCACTGTCTCTCGCTCGCTCTTCCTTCTTTCTCACACTCCCCCTCCTCCTCCTCCTCCTTGTCCGGTCATGTGACATCAGGCACCCTGCCGGCTCCCACACACTCACACAGACAGTGGTGTTGGGTTTCTGCAGCAGTTTCATGTTGTGTGATGATCCGAGCGACGTTCTGCTGCTGGGAAACTGGCAGCAGATCAAGAAGCTGCATTTTTATTTGCACTTCTGCAGCAGGGAAACGAGCATTTGCAATAAATCAACTTAATGACACGAACATGAAGAATGCAGCTCTAACAGGAACATGGAAGACTTTTTAAAATGCAGTTTTTACTGCGACCTGCAGGGAACTTCAGATCCAGGTTTCTAGACCAGCTGTGCAACATGAAGACAAGTGTTTTTGCAAAATGATAATTCATACCTGCTGCCTCGTTACAGCAGCTACCTTTTAACCTCGGTGCAGTGCAGCATTCACTGATCTAAATATGACCCATATTCAGCCTTGAATGGCAGCGTTGACTCAACATTGGGGCAATTGCCTAAACTCAGTCACTTATCAAGCATGCATGGCCCAAATCAGCCTTATCTCTGGGTCACATATGGCCCACGAAGCTAATGCTGCGTTCCATTTGAACTCGGAAGTCGGAAATTCCCAGTTCCGAGTAGGAAGTTTCAACTGGAACGCCCCCCTGAAGTCGGATTTCCCACTCGGAAAGTCGGACAACTCTCGCAGCTCCGAGTTCAGATTTAAAGATGGCCGCGCCCTGTGTTAGCAGTTTTAGAAGCTTCTGTAATGTTACATTTATTTACACTTCTTACTTATATTTTGTTGCATAAATCAATCGTACACGTAGTATTGCTTTATACAGATGTAGGAGGAAGCTGCTGTAGTAAAATTCACATTTTTCATGTCGTATATGTGAACTACAACACCAGCTGTGCCAACAACGGCTAATAACAATAGCCTTAGCAAACACGTTGTTTTGCTAGGTTGCTAACTGGTTTTCCGACCAGTGAGCTGGAACGCAAGTTGGTCGGGTGTGACGTCACCCCCCAGTTCCCACTTCCCAGTTCCGAGGAAAATGGAACGCAGCATAATGCCAGAACCAGAAGCTGCAAAATTAGGCTACAATGGGCCTACTGGATTTTGAGCTTGAGCACATAAAAGAAAGAGATTTAGCTCCAAAAAGTCCCAAGTTAGAAACAAGCATCAGATTCTTATGCTGTTGCTACAAAACATGCAGCATCCTTCATCCACATAAGCATTCAACAATCATTAATGGGTGCAGTTTTACAGATAAAAATGGGAGCAGAGAGCTTGTGAAACAGATTTCCCGGTAAAGTTAAATAGTGATTTTTTTTCTTTTCTGATTCCACCGAATGTCAGAGAGGTTCCCTATAAGATGCATAAAGAAGGAAGTAAACGAACATATCAGAGTAGCATCAGAGTGAGCATCCATCCTGCTCGGTGTCATGTTTCTGTTTCTGCAGAAACTGGCAGAGACCCGTGACGTATGAAGTCTGCAGACAGAAGCCACGTGCAAGTGTCCGGTCAGCGGCCGGGTCCTGCGCATCATGAGGCTTTGGGGTTCGTCACATATCGAGGCATTCGAGGCAGCAGTCCATGCTTTACATCACCGTGGCTGGACTTCTGCAACTCGCTGTACTGGGATGAGTTCATTTCAATTTATTTATAGGATAAACCCCTGGAGATGAACCATATCGTTTTCAAGGGGGTCCTCAATATTTTCCCTCAAAAAAAGCAAACAGATGAACAAGACAGCTGCAGAGGTACAAGCAGAACAAATATGTTTGACAGTATATGTATACATACACAAATATACAGACAAAGCAGGAGAAAGAAAAAAATAATAAATAGATACAAACAAATGTGAAAACACAAAATCAATCAGACAAGGATCTCTAAAGTTATAACAGATGCTCAGTTACAAATTAATACAATATGATATCAAACAAGAAGCGAAAAGAAAGAAAAATAATAGAGAAGAGTCAAAAACAATTTGCATACATTTTGAAGGTGGTGAGCGAGGCTATTTTTAAGGGGAAAAAATGATACTTTTTCTGATGTACCCAAATCCCTTTTGCCGTTTTCTCAAAATGACTTTTTTCTCTTAATCCAGGTAAAAAAATCTCCACTTCTAGAGCACTTACAGAAACCAAACTTTTGATTTTTGCTCCTGAAAACTTTGCTGAACTTCATCATCACACTCCTTCATTTATTTATTTATCTGAAAAAAAGAAGCTGAGGCCGATTGGATGTGTGTTGTGTGTTAAATTTTTAATTGCTTTTGTCTTGGTCTGGAAACTTGTGGATAAGAGATTTTACTCTCAATGAGGTTTTTCCTATTTGAATAAAGGTTCAGTTTAAAGAGACAGATAAATTTGCTGACACACACCGTGTCTCTGCCGTGCACCATTTCATCTACTGTATACACACATTTTTCCCATAACTGAAATAAACTGATAGCAGCTGAAAAAGTTGGACTCGTGCCCCTGATCTTCCAGTTTCAGGAAAGAGATGCTCCCAGTAGAATCACAAACACTTACTTGATAAGATCTTTCCACACGCTGTAACGTCTGATTTGCAGAGCGATTCTGTGTAAAACTGGTTTCTCAGGAACAAAGTGGGATCTGGTTGACATGCGACGTGTTGGAGGATTGTGTTTCCCACGTCTCCTCCCTCAGGATCAGAAACCTGTGGGACGAGTTGAGGATCAGGACAAACCAGAAGGACGTGTTGGACAGAGAGGAGACGCTGTGGAATGGATGGATGGAGTCGTCTGCCTCCGGCTCCGACTGTAACTGCAGACAGGATGAGAGTCGGATCAGCTTTAACTGGGACATGAAAGAGCTCCTCAAGCTACAGGAAAATGCTTTCCACTCAGGGTGGGGAGCAGTTTCTCTGCTGTAAGAATCCTGACTGGGTTTCCTGATTTCTGTCGCCGTTTACCGCAGTAGTGTGGAAGAGGAGGCCCACAGTCGTCCTCAAAATCATTCACACCCTCCATTTACAGATGGAAAAAAATCAGCTGTCAGGGAAATAAGTTGAAATTGCTGAAAGTAAGAATAAATAAAAAATTGATGGAAATCATGTCATTGATTTTGAATTGTGTTTTGAAGGAAATATTAAAAACAAACACACACAAAAAATCAAACAAGCATGATGGGGCTCTGAAGCGAAAACTTTGTTGAGCATCACTTTGATGCAATCACTGCAATCAGGTGTTTTCTGTAACGTCCAATCAGACGTCTGCACCTGCTGACAGGTATGTTGGTCCATGTTCATGGGAAAGATGCTCTAAGTGTCTGGCATAATTTTGTTTATTTGTTTTTTTTAATTATTTCATTCAATCACAATTCAAAAGCAATAGCTTATTTCACTAAGTTATAAGTTAGTAAATTTTTATTTATTATTAGTTTCTTTAGTTTTTTGTTTTCTGAATTGCTGCTGAATTTAGCCTTTTCTTTAATTGGAGAGTATGAATAATTTTGAGGACGATGAACTCTTGTGAAAGGAAAATAACCCAAATTTGACCTTTAAACAATCATTTTAGTCATTCTGAACTAAACTGGTGGTAGAGAATTGTTCAGCTGGAGCGTTTGCTCGTTATAACCCTCCTCTTCCTCACGGCCCTGATGGTGCACGAGTCTCTACGTGACTTCTTTGGGTGCATCCTAATACACCCATTAGCCCTACTTTTAGCCCTACCCCTAAATTTTGCGTGTTTCCATGAAGGTAGTGGTGTCCCAATTCCTCTTTGCATGTAGGGGTAGTGGACATAACGAGAGGAAGGGGGTGTGAATCTCGCCCTTCAGAGTGAGGGGTGTCAGATGCCGACGTGCTGAGGAAGGTCCAGAGAAAAGGGAACTACAGCGACCTCCGGAGAGCGACAGGACTCACAGAAGAAAACTCACAAATGTACAAACCGGTATGTACAGATTACACATTTGTTTGTAACGCTAGCCAGACTAGCCACGCTAGCCACGCTAGCTAGGCTAGCTAGGCTAAAATACTGATGAAAAGCTTGTGAAGGCTTTTCAGCAGTTTGCAAGAGACAACAGTCGTCATGGCGACTTCTTCCCCATGTGTTTGTTTTGTTTATTAATCAACCGAAGCATGATGAATGATGGAAAAAAAGAAAAACGACTGCAACTGTTAAGGGGATTTTTAAACTTATTTTAAATATTCCCCTTTGGGGGAAAATCCAAATTTATTTTCCAAAAATATTTATAAAATTTTTTTTCCGTTCGTAAGGTTTTTTTTCTCTTACCCATCCCCCCTTGTTCCAATCTCCTTTGGAACTATTTGTCATGCGCTTCGGGAAACCAGAGCCGATTCCCGGATATTTTTTCAGGAGGAGGCCGAAGCCAGAATTTTGGACTCCATACCCCATACTTTCCCGAGTACCTAATGCCTTTCCTCTGCGTCTCTTTTCTCTCTCTTTTTTTTCCCTTTTTCTCTTTACTCTCCTTCCCTCGTCCCCCCCCGGTTTTTTCCCTCCCCCTTCCTTTCTTCTATATATTACTTTAACTCTGTTGCTGCTGTGTGTTGATATGGTCAGACATACACACTCAAAAATAGAGGTACCAATTTGTACTTAAAAGGGTGCAAAGCTTGTTGCTGGGGGTTTTCCTTTTTTAAAGACATTTCTGTAACCCTTCGGTCCTGGTCCATTTTTGTACCTTATCAAGCTGTACCAGTTAAAGTATAATTAAACCAATTAAAAATGATACCCTTAGGGTTGAAATGGTACAAACTTGTACTTTATATTACTTTGGACCCTTTTTCATGGTATATAGGTACTTCTGGCCTCATAAAGACCAATATTGTACGTTTGAGAGAACATTTGTAAAAAAAAATGTACCTACAGGTACAGAAATGTTCCTGTCTCGTACCTCTATTTTTGAGTGTATGTGCAAACGTCACTACGCAGTCGCTTCCGTGCCTGAACGTAAATGCAGCGAGTGGTGTCCCAGTAGGGAAGATTACAAAGCTGACTGGCTGCACCTGCATGCATTAAGCCTGCCTGGCGCAGCTTGCAGGTAAACACGTGTCTTGCTGGCTGCACCACTTTTAAGAAGCTGTTTTAAATATCAAACTTTGCTACACTGTAAATTGTAATATTGGTTTAAAAAGAATCTATCTAGTAGGCAGAACTTAATTTTAACTTAGTTGTTAGTAATACTTATTCTAAATAAGTTGTAAGAACTTTGGAGGGCAACATGTTAGATAACTTAATTTACTTAAGTTGAAACAGCTTAATTGAAATGAATTAGGGATGGTGAGGGAGCAGGTTTCCCACAATGCAGTTCACTTTTTTTAACAATAAGTTGGAGATCATTCACAAATGAGGGATTTATAAATGATGTTGGTAGCGTCATGTGACTGCTCCCAACTTGTTTGTTTATTCTTGTATTTAACACCGACTATCCAGCAGCTGCTGCACCGCGACAGAGACGTATGTGGTCTGACAATAGTTGTAGCTAAAACCCACCTACACTAAGTTGTTGCTACATAGTAAGAACAGTATTGAGTTCATCATTTACTTTACATAAAATGAACTCAAAAGCATCATCTTGGTAAAAATTAAATTTAAAATAGTGTGACACGTCCCATCTAATTTCTGTGAAATTAATCACATAGTTTGTTACCCAGCATCATTCACTTACAGTTTAATCAAATTTAATAAGTTCAGAAAAGTTCTACAAACTTAAACCATTTTAGTTTATTCTACTTAATCACTCCTATTCCAGTTTACTTAATTTTTTTGAGGCAGAGTTTGCATATTTTTTTTAAGTAAAGCCAACTTATTAGAATTTACAGTGTATATTTTTGTAAGTCTTCATCTTTGTGTTGCAGTCGGACAAGCCGCCACATGGAAAAAGACACCAATCTCACCTTAAAAGTTCCTGCACATTTTCTATTATTCCTAGGATTTTCTCTCTGAAAGATGCTGGGAAAGTTGGATTATTTTTAAAAATCCCAACATGCTCCCCAGACTGGATGATGGCTCTGCTTTTGCTGCTTGTGCTCCAGTTCTCAGACTTGTGATTGGCTCAGAGGATGAAGGATCTGGGTTTAATTAGTGGACTGAGAGCTGCAGGAACCTCCCAAAAGTTTGTTAAAATGATTTCCTCTACAACCAACAGATGAGGTTTTACAGGAATCCAGTGAAACGAGCGCACCCCAGCCTGACCTCCACCAGACACCCACTCAGCAGTGGGAACGTCTGAGCCGGTCTGGGAAGCAGACGCGTTCCAGGGAAGGAGGAGGCTCAGCGCAGGAACGGACAGACTTGGTGTCTGTGCTGTGGTGAAGCAGCTGATCGATCAGTGGTTTTAATGCTGCAGCAGAGATGTCGGAGACTGGCTCAGATACGGAATCAGCTGCAACCCTGCTGTTTTATTTATAGGAAGTAATAATGGAAACAAACATCTCCAAAAGCTGAGCTGGCTCGTGCATCCTGTCTGTTCCCTTCAGTTGTGTCTTCATTGCAGTCGTCATCATCGAGCTCTGGGAAACCACAGAAGCAAAGTCTGTCTGGAAATTTGACCTCCTTTGTTAGTTTACAATCTGTCACAACACAGACTGGCTGCCGTAACTTTAACCGAGAGTTCATGCAAATGAGGGTTTGTGTCCGTTCAGTTGGAGAATATGGCAGGTACACAAGGAGGGCCCGGGCGGGAATCGTCTCCAGACTCCCCGCTGAGTCATGCACGCTAACCCATCAGCTGAAGGGATGTCCCTGTGCCCAAGTAGCCGGGCGTAGGATCAATCAGAAGCTTAGTGACCGGACGATATTAAAGAAAACCTACTCATGGTTTTCATTCACGCTAAAACACACCCAGCTGAACACACACTTGCATTATTGCAGAGGAATTCTGATCCACTCCGCTTTGCAACGTTGATCCAGTTCATTGGTTCCTCTGCAGCTCTCTGAAGTCGGGATGGACGATACTGAAATTTTTCATGTCGATACGACACCAGTAGTTTATGGCACTTTTCAGCAACACCGATATCAATACAGATACTTTTAGTCCTTTAAAAGAAAATCACATGATTGTACATTTTGCATTAATATCTTTAATGCAAGGGCAATATTAGATATAAGTAAAACCTGAGAACAAAAGTTCTGGAAAGAAACGTATTATAGTGTATTATAAAAGTGATGATAAAATTAAACAAATATAGATTAAAAATGTCTTTTAATTATCCAATAACATAATATATACTAACTAAAATAATCAAATTTATTAAATGGAAAATGTTAAAATAGAAAATGTAATTGTAATATTACAAATTTACCAAAACATAATGTACAATAACCTGCATTAAATCACTGAAAGACAACAAAACATCACCATCATCATCACTAACAGTAGCATCATCATGACATCTGATAGGCTACCACCATCATGTGATACAGAATCTGGCTGCTTTCATCATTTTATCACCTAAAACTCTCAGAAGTAGAAATGAATTGCATGTTTTGTATCTGTACAGTGGTATCGCGATACTCAAAGAAGGTTTCACATCTGACTCTAGAAGGCTCTGGTATCCAGAGGAGCTCATGGTCCACTCAAAGACTACAAGGTGTCCAAGTTCTGTAGCTGCAGAACAACAGTGGTGTAACAATCAATGTACTATCAGTGTATATCGTATGTAGATCGTAAATCGATCCAAAAACCCCAATATCAACCAAAAATCAATATCTAACCCACTTTTGTTATAAAAATGGCTTTATTTTGAAGGTCCTATGACACATTTTCACAACAAAATCCATGTTTATAGTTATGCAGTGGATAAATATGACACAAGAGCCGTTTCTCAATATGCATACTTTTGCGGACTTGCATTCTTGTGTACTTTTGAAACGTCATCAGTAGAGGTCCAAGTACTGTTCCAATTCAAAGAACGCATCAAGACAAGTATTGGCCGTTTCTCAATACCAAGTTCGCTAAGAACAAACTTGTGTACTTGTTAGTATGGACTTGTTGGAAGTACAGACTTCTGAGGACGGAAGGACGCAAGTACACTCGTTGCACATTTGGAACAGAAGCATACTTGATTACGTCAAAGACGTTGCTGAAATTGTGTCATGACAGATATCTAATACTAAAATGATAAGTAGCAATAACCCTGCTTGAATGTGGCAGTTAAAGACAGCTAATCTGCGCAACCGTCTTTCTTACTGTTAGCTACTGTTAGCTGTTCAGCCCGTTTGTGAAACCGCTAGTCACTTTTAATAACGGTTTAAAATTATCAAACCAACAAGAAGTTGAAGTAAAACAACTCTGTTGTAGAAAAGTTATATAAAACCAACGTTACGTAAAATAATGAGTATTTTCAGCACTTATAGGAATTACTTTTCTCTCCACCATTGTTATGCCGCAATGCCTTATGGGATAGAAAGGTGTCTGAAGTCCACAAAAGTCATCTCCAATGCAGACTCGGAAAAGTGGGCGGAGCAAGAGCACATCCGGGAATATGGAGCGTACTTGTCTTGATGCGTCCTTTATTCTTAAAAAAAACAAAAATAAATCCCCTTTAAGAATTCTCTGATCTTTGCGCCGTCTGATCCTGGACTGAACTTGCTGGGAAGTCCAGTCCTGGGAAGACGAGTTTTCCACGAGTTATCATTCTCTCTGCAGAGTGTTGGATGTCCAATTTGGGGCCCGCGAGTGATTATTTTTGGCCCGTCACCCATTCTTCTTTTTTTTTTTTTTTTTAATTAGGATTTTCTCAGCTGTGTGATATTTATTCATTTTTGCACTTTCTTTTCTGACCATAAATTAACATTGCATTTGTTGGTAATGTGCTGTTGTTCTTCTATCAGCTCAGATCTGGAAGCCCATGATCAGATAATAAGATGCTATCAAAAAACTGCAAACAAAGCAATGTAAAAAAAAAAAAAAAAAAAAAAACCCACAATAAAGAACAGTGTTATTCATTTTCCTCATTACTTTGTATGAAGTTTTATTTTGAGCAATTACACTACGGGGTAAGCATATTTAATTTTTTGCATTGAAACATGAATTTTTAGTTTTGGCTCACGACCATCCATCCAGAGTCATTGTTGGCCCTTAAATATTAAATATTTGGACACCTCTATCTATCAGGGCCTGATAGATAAGTAACGGTTGCTTCTCTAAGATCATTACTGATGTTCCTCTTAGCATTGCGCTAACACACACCTGGATGCTGTATATTTGAGTTGCATACCTGTATGTTTATATCCAGACAACCTACTCTGTTCGGCTTCCTGGCATCCTGAATTTATGTGGAAATTAGTGTAAAATAGAGACACAATACACACATTAATGTGAGGCGACAGATATACTACATGCATGTAAGTGCATATTCTTTTCACTTTTCCAGTTTAATTGCAACTTTGATGTCAGTCTGAATGTGCTGCAGTACTCCTGATATACACCAGTGTCTTTGTGTTTCTGCCCTCTTCTCACTAAATATTTTTTTTTCTTTTTTCCCTCGGATCACTCACAAACACTCAGCTGATCATAATGGGTCGGCAGAAAAACACAGGAAACGCTGAAATGAGATGAATGGAGGTCTGAAGAAGAGATGAAAATGTCAAGGAGATGTGTGGGAGGATAACACACACCTGCGATGCACACACACATAATAAAATCCCAGCTGAACAACAGAGAAGGTGCTGGAAGCTCCCACTGAGGATGAATACGGCTCACCTACACAGAACAGGAAGAAGAGAACGGGAATGAGGAGGTGATGATGGAGGAGGAGGAGGATGCATGAGAAACGAGGGTTGGAGGAAGAAAGGAGGTGTTTCAGGAGTCGTGCTGCACATTTGAGCTTCATTTTTAGTGAGCAGACACAGCTGGCTGATATCAGGACGTCATAAATAAACCGGCCCTCTGTGTCCCCAGCATGCACGAACACTGAGCCTGTTTACGCCTGCTGGAGACGCCGCGTGCATCTCCATGAGTGAAGTTTCATGAAAGGTGAGATTTCAGACACCAGCTGCTGCACGGTTCTTCGCTCTAAAAGCAACCTCAGTTTCTGACTTCTTAAAAACAGCCTGCTCCTTTTTCCTCTGCAGTTAAAGAGAGTTTACTGGCCTCAGACGCAGCCTGGAGCTGAGAGCTTAATACAGAATGAAAAATACAACTAATTCCAGCAGAAGTGTCTGTACCAACAGCTCCCAGCTGAGAAAGCTCTTAGAAACGCACACCACCCTCCAGGATCTGTGTGTGTGTTGCAGGCTGGTTAATGTGTTGCAGCAGCTGCACCAGAGGGAAGACACACTTTCCAAGAATCAGCTGAGAGCTGCAGGTTAATGTAAACAAGCATGAGCTGTGAGTGTGGGACACTCGATAGGTGGAGCGTGGTCATGTGCTTCCTCAGGCATGTATGTATTCTTGGCATCTCTGTTTTTAGAAAAGCACACAGTGTTCTCTGAAAAGTTCAGGATTCCTGCGGGACAACGAAACAAGGGATCACACGACCGCTGAAGCCTCCTGCAGGACGAGCAGGAGGCTTTTTTAGTCGAGCGTTAATGAATGCATGTTCAGTATCTACTCATGAGACGAGTAACCGACTGCAACAACCTGAACAGCGTGTTGTGTGGAAGCCGATGTCTGTTTCCCTGTAAACTGCTCGTTCCGAAACAGAACTGTTTCACACAAATGCATTCCTGAGAGTTATTAGCAGCTTAACCCATAAAAATACATTGAAGCAGAATTTAAAAGCACCATGTTTGTGATCTTATTCAAAGTATTTTCCAGTTACCCTTCTTTTTGAACATGCAGACATTAAAGTAACACTGTGTAAGTTTATGACCTTTAAAAATATGTTTTCTGGCTGGTTTTGATGGCACACTGACATCCATTATCTGCATTCCTGGAGTCGTTGCTGCTCTGCAGCGTCCTGAGGCTGAGAAACTGCACTCCGTGACTTTTTCTTCCAGGACACTGCATCACGTTACATCTGAGTTTCACTTTATGCACCATGTCACACACAAATGGGCCGTTTTATACGTGCAGCATGGCTGATTCATCAAAGAAGAGGACATTGTTAAAGGAAAAGAGGGAAAATAGACAGAAACAAAGTGAGAGGTAAGACGAGGGTGCATCGTGTGCCCATCAAACTAAAGTCATGCCCGCAGCAGAGCAGAGGCCGAAGCTTTGGCTCTCTTCACTAATGCTTATTACTTACTCCATGACAAGCAAGAACTTTGTTCTTGTTCTCGACACTGAAAGAACAAGAAAAAAATATTTCTGTCCATTGAATACATACTCCACAAGAAGCTTTGTCTGCAACCCAATGCGACAGAGTTGACCCAGTGATTGTACATTTATAACAAACTTCGTCTGTGGCAGGACGGGGATGTGCACGCAGTAATATCCGTGTATTTAGACACAACACATTTTTGTATTTTCTCATCACCTCGACCAGTTGTTTATTAAAACTATCTGTTTAAAGACTAAAAACATGGATGTAGTATCTGGTTACGTATGAAGAGCAGAAAGTGAAGCCAGTTAGGCGTTTCCCACCGTCGCAATTTTGCCGTGTCGCGTGTGTCATCACTCTTGGAAAACACTAAAATGGGCAAAGGCAGGGCTGCTCTGAGCCCGGGGCAAATGATTGACAGGCAAGCTAATGCTAACCGAGCTAACCCGAAGTGAATGAATGAAGATAGACGGTTTAAAGGTAAGACGTGCTCAGACTTTCTGTTAACCAGCTAAAAACCGCCATTGTGCAATTCTGCTACAGACTGAGGCCTTTCTGGGAGCTAGCAGGGAGCTGGCTATTAGCCTCCATGGCTAAAACCAGCACCCAGTGTACCGCCTGTCAATCAAGGGACACACCCCTAATTATGTGTAATTTCGAGACTAAATGAAGTCGAAATGGATAAGTTATAAAAAAATTAATCCCCTCACTTGATCTACTAAACCTAAAATGATGTTTTGAACCAGGTTGTAAACATGTTAATGCTGTGAAGTTGATTTGCTCTGTTTTGGAGCCCCTAGCGGATGAAGAAAGAACTACAACTGTTTAACTTAACTTCCGTGCTTCACTCTTCTCCAGCAGAATTTGCGTCTGCAGAAATGTAGAAGTAACAACTCCACTTCAAGCGTCTCCGCGTTAACCCCGCCCACCTCAAATATCCGACCAATCACACAATACTTCTCAGAGTCCCACGAGGAGAAAGTTCTGCTTGGCCAAGGCGTCGAGAACAAGCCGCAAGACGTCCTCAATCACGTCTGCATTGTTCCCAACTTAGCGACTCTGTCGCTATATTCGTGACTTTTCAGACCCTCTAGCCACTTATTTTCAAAAAAGCGTCTGGTGACAAATCTAGCAACTTTTCCTGGTGTTCATGGAGACAGATGAAGTTTGTATCGCCCCACCTGTTCATCGGGTGCAGCCCTTTTGAGTTTCTGTGAGATGACCACGCCTCCTCATCCAGATTATTTCCCATGATGCCTTGTGGCACAACTGGGTCTTCTTTGCACCATGACTCAAATGTGTATGTCACCCCTTCAGTACCCTTGGAAATTAACATTGTATGTGTCAAACAACACAAGAGTGAGCCGACATTAAATAGTACTGCACATGATTATCCAGTGATGTCATTTAGCAATTTTTGGGCCAGCCAATAGCGGCTTCTCTCCCTGAGAAGTTGGCAACAGTGCACGTCTGCGAGAGCAAAATGATGTCATTTTGAGAACAAGAAGAAAGTCCTCGCTTCTCGTGGAGTACGTAACAAGCTTAATTCTTCACGCACCCCTGGAGGCATGTAAGGTTTTATTTAGACCCACCAAACTGAATCTTACCTCCATTTGGTGGGTGTTGCTCTACGGTCCTTACCAGCAGTTATGGTGGAGTCCGTCTCGAAAATGGCCACCATGCCTCTGATTTAAAATGAAAATAAGTGATTGTCAGCTCAATAATACAGTAAAACACATTATTATAGTTTTTATTTGATTTTAAAAATGTTTTAGACTACTGTTGTCCAACACATTATTGCAAATTTGTGTTACTTGGAGACTGGAGGTTGCTTGGAGCCTTTTTTTAAAAAAAATTAAAGTTGCAGCAAATAATAAGTTCAAACATTTAACCTTTACTTAAAACCTACAGTTCTCTGAATCAAAGCTACAAATATCTAGACGTGGGAAATGGGTCTAAATTAAACATGCTTTATTTAAACAAGGGTCAAGAAGAAGAGACAAACACAAACAACCTTGTGGACCACAAAGAGGAGCTTCCTAACATGCGTCTCTCTACTCTCCACTCCCCACTCGCGTCTACTTTACCCACTTGATGTACCGACCACAGCAGGAACTGAAACTCCGTTAGTGTCGACTGCAACAGCTTCAGAGTGAGAGGAAAGTGACGTGCGAAGCAAAGTTTCACCTACAGTACACATGGTTTGGCATCGCAGATTGTTTCATTATGTCATGGTAAGAACATCCCATTAACTGTCCAGAGGGGTTCCCCAGGGCTCTGTGGTGGGGCCTCTTCTCTTTGCAGTGTACAGTACATACCTCTTTTGATTCAGTTATTCACGCACATGATTTTTCACAGCTAATCCACACCGATGATAACCTGACTCCCGCCACCTGGTATTTGCAATACCATCTGGGGAGGGAGTTAACCCGATGTCATTTCAAATTAGTCTTTTTTTTCTAAAACTCTTGCATGTGATTGGATAGAAGATCTGTCCGTCATCTTGACTGACACGCTACTTCAGCCACTCACGTTGAACCGAATGACGCAACCCGTGACGCAACTCAGAGCGACACCAGAGCCACCACGCATAGAGGATCGAGTTATCAAAACATGTTATCAAGCTCAAAAAGCTTCAGTCAAACAACATGGCGGCGGCGGCGACAGCTAGTACGAGCGGTGTACAGTCTGTGAACGACTTTTGTCGAATGTGCAAAGAAAACACTGAAATAACTGACTGACTACACTGCTGTCGCCTGTGCTTCTACATCACATCCGGCCAAAACGCCGCCCATCCTTCAAAAGTCCCACCCGCGATTAGTGATTGGCTCCTATTATTCTCTAACCAGACGAAATCACCTATAACTGTCGCCTTACTCAGATGGAGTGCGTGAGGAAAGGGAACGCCCCCGCGTGTACTTGTTGAACGCACCCAGATGATGTAAATCAGGTTACACCGATGATGCATATCATGGAAAATGGCCAAAACACCAGCTGTAGTTGGTTTTTCAAACATCTTCACCATGGCAGGAGTTTCACTAAAAGTAAAATTTCAGTGCTGCAAAACTGTGTTTGCACGTGAATAAAAAGCAGAATAGAATCGATGTTTGTCATTTGTCAACGCATGAACAGGGGTTTGTATCCAGCAGCAGTTGTGTTTCTCAGTTTGTGTGGAATACTTATTGCAACAGTCTGATGCTTTGCCTAGCTATTTTGCACTGTAGCACCATTTAAAAATGCACAGTAAACTAGCGTTGTGTAGGTAGGTTGGGAACATGAGTCCATATGTAGATGTTGTAGGTGTTTGGGTTACACAATAAAAGACTTTTTTCTGCACTTAATCCCTGGATCTTCTCTTTATCAATCATTTCCAGCAAATTTTTCTCTTAACATTACTTTATGATCCAAGCAAGCAGTTCCGGTGATTCAGTCTGCTTGTTGGAGAGAACTGGCCCTTCCTCTCCATGGCCTTCTTTTATTTGAAGTCTGTCCCCTCGAATCGTTCAAGAAGTGATGGTGGACCACAGTTCACTTCCAGAGGTCTAACCAATGGCACACGCAACATACAAGCTACATACTAAGAGCCAGAGCTATGAAGATCCAAATTTGCGTGCAATCCAGAATTTTGTGTGGGGAGCTGAACCATGGTTTGGTTTGTGTGTGATTTAATAACACTGAAGGTGCTAATGACAACCGTTGCAAACGTGTTGGAAACGCCCCGACCCTATGGAGATAGAGATAATAGTGGAGGAGGAAAGTGAAAATCTAATTTAAAATAAGTATGATGAGTAGAAAGATTTAAATAATACAACAGGTATGTGTGCAGAGCCTCAGAAGTGGCCAATTTACGTGGACACGGATCGGGAGTTGCTAGACAAATGAATATGTCTGCAGCCTCTAACAAGGTCTCTGACAACTATTACGCATGAGGTGTGCAGTTTGGTATAATGCCGCAGCTCCAGCAGCTCACGCTGCCAGGTGATCCTGTCCAGCCGCTAAAATCCAAGTTAAAAGCGATTATGCAATAACTTGCGTCAAAACACCGGTAGGGGACACGAGTTATTGCGCGATTTCGGAACGAGATTTGATTTCCAACGTAAGATTTAAACACAGACACCAAAGCAAATAGCGATTGCCAGGTAATGTAGATGCTCTTGTTTATTCTTCCTCTCTAGTATGTTGTAGGACACTCGGTGAGACTATCTGACCCCTTCTGTGTGGGAAAAAAAAGTAGGTTTTTAGGGCGAAATCAGATGCAGGGGCAAGTTGCCCCATACTTATTAGCTGGGCTGCCAGGCTGCCTGCCCGGCTAAATACTGGAACCATCTTCAAAGTTCCTTCATCATCACTCACATGTATGAAAGGACAAATGAAAACAGACCCCAGGTTCAAAAAAAGAGAAAATCCTCTTTAAAATATGGCAAAAAGGGGAAATAAAAAGACATAATTAAGTCAGCTTTAGTTATCACGAAGTTCTACAGTGGCTACAAAGTTTCTGTTTGGTTTGTCCAGAATATTTAACACCCATGTTAAATAGTGGTGTTTGCTGTATTGGTTGTAAGTGAATTCAGCAATGAGAACTACAGCTGTGTGAAAAAGTTTTTGCCCCCTTCCTAATTTCTTACTTTTTTTGCATGTTTGTCACACCTAAACGTTTCAGATCATCAAACAAATTTTAATGTGAGTCAAAGATAACACAAGTAAACAGAAAATGCAGTTTTTTAATGAAGATTTTTATTAGTGAGGTGGGGAAAAAAATCCAAACCTCCATGGTCCTGTGTGAAAAAGTGACCCCCCCCCCCCCGTTAAAACATAAATTAACTGTGGTTTATCACATCTTTGGAAAGCTGAGTTCAATATCTCTAGCCACACCAAGGCTGGATTACTGTCACACCTGTTCTCAATCAAGAAATCCCTTAAATAGGACCTGCCTGACGAAGTTAAGTAGACCAAAAAGATTCTCAAAAGCTAGACATGTTGCGATCCAAAAATAATTCAGTAAAAAATGAGAAACATAGTAATTGAGATCTATCAGTCTGGTTCCAAAGCCATTTCTAAAGTTTTGCGACTCCAGCAAACAGTGAGTCATTATCCACAAATGGTGAAAACATGACCAAAATTACTCCAAGAGCACAGCAACGACTCATCCAAGAGGTCACAAAAGACCCCAGAACAACATCCAAGAACTGCAGGCCTCACTTGCCTCAATGAAGGTCAGTGTTCATGACTCCCCCATCAGAAAGAGACTGGGGGGCAAAAATGGCTGCATGGCAGAGTTCCAAGACCAAAACCACTGCTGAGCAAAAAGAACATAAAGGCTCGTCTCAGTTTAGCCAGAAAGCATCTTGATGATCCCCAAGACTTTTGGGAAAATACTCTGTGGACTGACGAGACAAAAGTGGAACTTTCTGGAAGGTGGAGGTCCCATTACATCTGGCGTAAAAGTAACACGGCATTTCAGAAAAGGAACATCATAGCAACAGTAAAACATGGTGGTGGTAGTGTGATGGTCTGGGGCTGTTTTGCTGCTTCAGGACCTGGAAGACTTGCTGTGGTAAATGGAACCATGAATTCTGCTTCTACCAAAAAATCCTGAAGGAGAACGTACGTCCATCTGTTGGTGACCTCAAGCTGAAGCACACTTGGGTTCTGCAGCAGAACAATGATCCAGAACACACCAGCAAGTCCACCTCTGAATGGCTTAAGAACAACAACATGAAGACTTTGGAGTGGCCTAGTCAAAGTCCCCACCTGAATCCCATTGAGATGCTGTGGCATGACCTTTAAAAGGCGGTTCATGCTGGAAAAGCCTCCAATGTGGCTGAATTACAACAATTCTGCAAAGATGAGTGGAACAAAATTCCTCCACAGCGCTGTAGAAGACTCACTGCCAGTTATCACAAACGCTTGATGCAGTTGTTGCTGCTAAAGGTGGAACAACCAGTTATTAGGTTTAGGGGAAGATCACTTTTTCACACAGGGCCATTTAAGTTTGGATCCCCCCCCCCCCCCCCCTACTAATAAAAATCTTCATTTAAAAACTGCATTTTGTGTTTACTTGTGTTATCTTTGTCTCACATTTAAATTTGTTTGTTGATCTGAAACATTTAAGTGTGACCAACATGCAATTAGGAAGGGGGCAAAAACTTTTTCACACAGCTGTACATATGCTGCCCTCACTGCTCATGAACAAGTATTTTAAATCAGATTTGTGCGTGTCGAGCATTGTCCCCTTCAAAAGCTGAAGCCTTTGTGTGCAAAGCTGCGGGTTACACCTGCTTTTTAAACATACAAAAACATCTGAAAAAAACAGCGGCCCTGTTTCAGGGCGATAAATCGCTCCACAAGTGCTAAATTAATATATTTACATTTTCTCCTGCCAGCATGCACAATCACCTGCACTCTTGCTGTTAGTAGAGCAGTTTGTACATTTTTCTGCATGTGCAATGACATTGCTCAGGTTTTAATACATGCAAACCTTTGATAGATCCGGCCCTAAGCTGCAGACCAATGCATCTCATAAACAATGTCTTTGGACTCTTCAATCATTGCTATTGATGACGGCCAGTCAACCTGTTGACTTGCTTGAGATCTGGGACAATTATTTAACACTGTGTGACTTTTGCAGAAGACAAGAGATATGCTGGAGCCCTGAACTGGGCAGCTGCACGGAGGGTTTAAGAGCAACACTAACAGTAATTTACTATCAGCTGAGATGATCCCTGGATAAAACAGGTACTGAGGATGCATTGATGTCTGATGGACATTTACTCTTTACTATCATTACTGATTAGTTTAAGAGATGCAAAAAGACATTTGCAGGTTAGCAACAAACCCTCCATTTGACTATTATGATCATGTTGAGCCTTCCTCATGTGGGTTTCCTGTGCTCACTTCACACCTTATGTAATGTAACTGACACCCAAGTAGTACAGTTGCACATTCAGAGAGGAATCTGGTTACGCTGACAAATAAATACATTAGAATGCTTCATGTATTTGGCTGCAAATATGGAGAAGTTTGTCTGCAAAAACATCACCAACTAAACTGTTATTTTTTGTTTAAATATATATTTTTTTTAACAGTTATTCAAGACAAAGGTAAAACAAATCTTTTGCAGTCTGAGACTGACACATTAAGACATTTTCTGAGGGTCAAACTGTTCCTACATGTGATGGGAGGACTTCGGAACGGGACAGTTGAACATTTCTAACAGCTCTGATTCCCATAAAACGTTAATGACTTTTTAACACGTGACTGATGGCAGCAGTAAAGCTGAACTCTGAACAACAACCACTTTGTTGGCTTGTCAGATGACAGCAGTAACTTGCTGGTATACGGTAGAAGCTGCAGCAGCGGAGAGAGGGGGTGAGATAAACAGGGAGGAGGCGAGTGGGGAGTCACGATAGCGCTTCTGCAGGAGGTGTGACTTCATCCGTCAGACGAGATCTAACCATATAAGGACAGAGCAGGAGGAAGCAGGGGAATCTCTGCAGTCATGTGACTTCCAGTTACAGCGACGCTCCCAGAACACACACACACACACACACACACACACACACACACACACACTCTATCTGGACAGCATGTGATCTACAGTCTGCATTAATGATTCATGAAGCTGTTTGCAGATTCCTGCACAATGAAAAGTCTCTTCTTCACTCTTTATCTGGGGGATAACTCCTGCAACTGTGCTTTTTTCTGCCCAAACACCTGTTTTATCAGCAGGTGCATTTATTTTTAAATAGTTTTGATGTATTAAAATGATTTAAAAAAGACAACAATTTCCATACCATACAGTATAACATCATAAATCAAGACTCAAAACCCGTCTGTTTACAGTAAAATCCTTAACATTATTTGATCTTACTACAGTATTTTTAATTGCTTGTTCGTTTTTAGCCCGTGTCCTATTTTTGAGTATTTTATTGTCTCATTGTAAAGGGACCTTGGGTGTTTTGAAAGGCGCTATCAAATAAAATGTATTATTATTATTATTATATATCACAATATCAATGAAAATTCTGACATTAAAAGGCTGAAAATCCAATTTAACAGATAATCTCCAGCTTATTTGGTTCACGCTGGTCTTTTATTCTTGTCTGGATGCACTTTAAGTGGACTTTAGCATGCATAGGTCTGGTTTCACTCCTGCTTAGTGGGAAAAGGAGTGACATAAATGGGAGGAGTGGTGTGGACGCTATCAGTCAGATTAGACATTTGAAATCTTTTAAAGCTAAAGTTAGCAGCCATTTACAAGGTTACTTGATAATGTTGGCATCTGCTAAGACAACTTGAGTCCCTGCCAGAATCAGCTGGTTGGTCTTCCCTCAGCGCTCTCCTATCATATAACAGGAGAACAATCCTGCAGAATGTTACAACTACGTTGCACTGCAGACCACGCAGGTTGTTGTGGACTCTGCAGTCCAGTTTCTGCAGAGAAAAGAGTCTAAAACCATCATTTTTTTTCTTGCCCAGTTTAAGTTATTTTGGGGGAATCAAGCCAAAAGCAAACAATGACCTGGCACTGGACTCATAGTGGAATCAATCTCATGTCCTCTGATCTTCTCATGCAGACTGATTTCCTGCCATTTTATTGTTCTGTGCAAATCAGAGATGCCGCTGACTTTCGGATGCCGTGGAATCAGAGGTGGTTCGGTCAGAGCTTTATTCATACTGCAGTTTTTTCTGTGTCATAACAAAATGTTCCCTACATGCGTGAGAACCAGAGCTCCTTTCCACACGCGTCCTTATAATTAAAGCAAAGATTAATTAGGTTATAAAGCACCATATGTCTGTGCTGATAACTGTGGCAGTAAAAGGATAAAACGCTGTTATTTGGTTGATAAAACACTGATGAAATCCTCGTGTTGTTGAGTGTAAATGGAGTTCTCTCTGCACTGTGAGGCTGTGAGGGAGATTCTTGTCACATGAAGTGGGCCTCGGGTTGATGATGATGGTGAAACATATTTCATTTTCAGGTTTGGGAATATTTGACATATTTGCAAAGTGAATTAGAAAAGTAGAAAATGAAAGTGAGAGTTCTGGGTCTGGATGAGACTTGGAGCTGGATGGGACACGCCGGCATGTTCAGCACAAACAAAGGTTCAGTATGATGTCATCTCAGCTGTGACATCGCCGCTCGGTTGCCTCTGACCTCACAAACTGTAAACGCAACCACAGAGGAGGGCGTCCTGAGACGTCACTCTCTCTCCTTCCACTGCCCCCGTTCTCGGTCTGCCTCGCTCGCCCGACTCTCCGACCACAGCAGGAACTGAAAATGTGAGCGCGGCTTTGCTCAGAGCTCAGAGTCGACTCCTCAGATGTAAATTACCCTTCTTCTAGCGCCACCTTCAGCTTGAACTTTACATGAAAAGGTAAATCATCAGCCCTGTTAGATTTTTATCCCATTTTTAACGTGTCATAGTTACTGACCCCAAAAAGCAACCATCCACCAACGTTTATGCTACATCACCAGTCTGGTGTGGTTAAGTTATCCTAGCTATCAGCCCACACACTTGCTCTTGAATAGTCTCAAGAGTACTTAAAGGTACAGTGTGTAAGAATTACTGACGTCTAGTGGTAAAGATGGGTATAGCAATGACACCATATGCCAAACACTGTTGTGAATGTAAAGTGGCCAAAATTCTCCCTGACATAAAGATGTTTTCATCTGTGAGTGGGTCTCAGGTGTAGCTATGACTGGACTATGAGTAAATACTTTTAAAGCCTTATAAGGCATTACTGATCCCAAACAGGGCTCTAACTCCAACTACACACACATTTTATCCATTTAGGCGCACTGACGTAAAAATGGTGGCACAAATATGGCAACCTCCACGTATGTGGACCAAGCGGCAACCTCCGGTGGCCAACGATGTGGCTACCTGGAGGAATTTTTATAACTCATCCGTTTAGATGTTATCTAATCTTGAAATTACATTAAAGGTGTGTGTGTTTTTTGTTTTTTTTGTCCTGTCCAGCATCATAGCAAGCAGAATGATGATTTGGCTGCTTTACTGTGTTAAACAGATTTAGCCTGGTACACCAGCCTGACTAACGCCATGTATGAGATACACAGCAAGTCACTTTGGGTTCCCTCCACTGGAAAGTTATTTCCAGTCTGGTAAAAAATTGACCGGACCAATCACACGAGGGGGCGGGACTTTACAACACGACTTTTTCGGCGACTCATTTCTCTAACATAAACAGTCACAATGGCGGCTGCAGAGGAACGACTATATAACGATGCCCTTTCTGATGTCTTAAATGAGCTGCACGTGTCCTTAAAGCCACAACAACTTGCTGCTCTGAGGACTTTTTTCTTACAAAAATATGTTTGCGTCACTTCCATTTTTCTCTGATTGGTTTTCTCCGGTTCAAATTGTTACTGTTAGCCCCGCCTCTCGTGTCGAGTTGGAAATCAGTCTCCAATGGAGGGAGCCCAGACTGACTGACATGTATCTCATACATGGCGATAGTCAGGCTGGTGTACCAGGCTAGAACAGATTTGCTTTGCTGAGAGGAGCTTTATGAAAAAGGACACGCCTTATGGCTGGATGCCGGCCTGCCGACCGGTGGCTGCTAGCTAGCTCCTTGTTTGCTCTCAGTTTGTAGCTCTCAGCTTTTAGTCAGCTAATATCAAGTCTAAGCGTGTCTTACCTTTACCCCGCCGCTTAGGGGGCTAATCTTTGTTAGTTCCTGTTCGTTTCAAGTTAGCGCAGTTAGCGTTTAGCCCAGAATACGTCAGTTGTCAATCCCAAGACCCCGCTTTGCCCATTTTAGAATTTTCCGGGAGTGACGACACATGCGATGCGGCAAAGATGGCGACGATGGAACGCCCAACTGGCTTCATTTTTCGCTCTTCAGAAACCAGTGGGTCACATGAGCTGAAGGTTCGTCCCATTTTTTGACAGTTTCTGATCTGGACCCAAAGCAAGTACAGTAGATATAAATGGCTCATTCTAAGAAAACAAACATGTAACAGCTGTTCTGGTGCAGCAATTACACATCAACAGAAACACTGTGTTAAAGTATACCTAACATTTTTCTGCCATTGACCTTTGATTTTGTGACACACTGCACCTTAATACTTTAGAAAATAAAGTTATTTTCCCTCTGTGCATGTATACCCTCCTATGACCTGGTGTCCACATACGAGGACATCACATATTTGGTTGTCTGCATTATAATACTAAATTCTGTGTACAGGAACCTGTGTACAGAAACATCAACATTTAACTTAATTTGATGGTGTCTGAAGAGAATTTTTATACTTAAATTGAAATGTATCTACATCATATGTAATTAAATATCTAAAATTCTCAAGAAAATTATTTATGTATAGAAATACATATTTTAAAATTCTGTTTATTGGTTCATCTTAACCTCAAAATGACTAGAAAAAATCTAAAATGCAAGGCCAACTAAGACCCAGGTCTTGGGAGGATACTGGGGTGAAGGAGCGTTGTCTTATGAAATTTTAAACATGAACACCATAACTGTGCAGGGAAACCTACTGAGTGATTGTAATCTAGAAAAATCCACACCATTATTCATTTCCTCCATCTTAACTTTGTCTCATCATTTCTTCTTTGATGTTCATAAACATACCTTTCCCTCTTCCTCTTCCTCTTTGTTTTCCTCCTCAAGCCTTTCATGGCGGCTGTTGGAAGGACCTCCATGATAGAGATGTCTCACACTAAGACAAGGGTAGGCAAGTTTGAGATGTTTCCCTGTTCAGCACATCTGATTCTAATGAATGAGTCGCTGAGCAGAGCTGAGCTGTTGGATCTGTTGAATTTGGATCAGGTGTGATAAAGCAGGGAAACATCTAAAACTTACAGGACTGCAGTTCTTGAGGACAAAACTTGCCTACCCATGTTCTAAGATAATAAATATACCATCATCCAATTAGCCAAAATTGATCAGATACTGATAAAAATATATTAATGATGTGGTTACCATTTCTTACAGATCACTGTTGCACTGCAGCTTATGCTGCATTTTCCTGTATGCAGATGACAGTCTGCCGTACGTCTCAGTGCCCTGTGATACAAGATGTAATAACTCACTGATCAACGGATCAAAGAGTTTCTTCTGGAAGAGTTTATTGGCACTTTATTGGTAATTACAGAGGTGAACACTACATCTTATGAGAAAATCCAAAGTCCAACAACTAATGAATCTTTGCTCATTATTTAAAGTGATAATCAAAATAAGAATTAAAGCATAAACTTTTAATCTTTTTAAATCAGTTAGTTATTTATCCATAACTGTTTACTGAAATTTGTTGTGGGATCTAACAGTTGTGAATAAATACCATGATGTTCCATCAGACATGCAGATTTTTCTTTTCCTTCCAGTAGAGCCATTACTGAAGTAGATCTAAATCAGCTGGAGCTGATCTTCATGTTTGAGATTATAGTAAAGCTGAAGTCAGATTTTCTTCCTCTGTGGTGACATGTGAAACAGAAAGCGTCGCCCCACTCAGAATGTGCACCCACAGCTCTGCCTGCGCTTGTCGGCAGCTCCGTCCTGCGGGTGCTGTCACGGGTTGTCCCCCGCATGCATCTCCTGTCTGCATCTGCAGAGCTTCAAGCTTCATTTTCTCACATATTGTGTGTGATGTGATGATGCTGCAGCAGGTTTCTCCCTCTGAACCGAGTCTGCAGCAAATCAGGCTGCGTACTGGACACACAGACTCCCCGTGACCATAAGTGAACTCATTATGATTCTCACACTACACACAGATGGTGTTGTCATGGTGACAGTGTGGGATGTCACCTCACTACATGAATGAGGAAAACAGATTATTCATATCAGCCTGGGGTTACTCATCATTATTAAATTACTTTATTCCCAACAGTAGTAGCAGTGGTAGTCAGAATGAGGGAATTACAGTGCATTTTATTATTAGGAAATGCAAGTTTTAGCTAGCTATAAAATTAGCTTGCATTATCAAGCAAATTGCTCCTAGTACAGCAAATTGCATGAAAGTACAAACTAGAAGCGGATCACCTGGAGTCCCCCGGTCAAACAGAATGTAACCACTGTTGGTGGAAAACTAGATTCAGTATCAGTCGATCTGCTGACCTGGATAATTTATGGTCAGGCTCATCATCAAAGTACTTAAATAGTTATGTTCTAAGTAATGAAATCAAGGCAGGAAACTACTTTATCGTTATCCAGCTAATAATAGCTGCTCTCTGTAACTCTGGATTGCACAACCTCATTAAACAATTCTAAAATTGTACAGTACAGTGAAGTGCTTTGGTTGCGTGTTATTGTGTTTATGTAACGAGTGGATCAAGAAGTCCCAGAGATGGATCTTAGAATCAGAGAATAGTTGCTAAAGCAACGGAAATGCTGCTCCAGGAATGTGTGATTTAATTGAGAAACTTCTTAATATCAGTTACAAACAAAAACAAACGAAAAAATAAATAAGTTTTTTAAAAAGAAAAAAGCATATGAAAAACAAAAGAAATTTTGGCCACTCTTAAAATAAGTTTAAAAAATTATTATTATTATTATTATTATTGCATATTACAAACAAAAAGGGTGTTGTTTTTGTTTTAGTTTGTTTTTTTTTTTTTGCTTGTAATGAGCAAAGAAATTTCCTTGATCAGATTTTTTGAACTAAGACATATTTAAGATGCATTGTCTTAAAACAAGTTCCTATATCTCACTGAAATGTTTCTCTTCAGGTAGTTATGTCTTATTTTGAGTGCGATTAAATATTTTGACTAGAAACTAAACTAATATACTTGGCAAGAGTTAGATTTTTTGCAGTCTAGTTAACACAAACTTTTAATGTCATACATGTTTAGGACCTCCTCCGGCTGTGTTTCCTGCCCTTTTAGCTTGAGTTGAGCGTGCAGGTCTGGTGGATCAGACCTCTGTTCTGACTCTGAGCGGCAGCAGGTGTGAAGATGTGACGCCTCAGACTGTGAGAACCTCTCGCCTCTCCGTGCAGACACTCTGAAGTCAAAGGTCAGCTTTAACTACCTGCACCGCGACCTCTGAGCAGGACAGATCCAGCAGGGAGGCTGGGAGCCAAACAGGGGTCAAGGCACCAACTTTGGTCCTGTTTTTATTCTGCTTTTAGTCACATCCAGAGCTGTATCAAACATGAGTTCTTGTTTGGAAGCACAGGTCCAACCACTTCCTGAAAAATGAACAATGGAGCATCATCTGTGATTTATTTTACGATATAAAAGAAAATGTTACAGAAAAATATGAAGTTAAGATGTAAAAGTGAAAGTGCCAATATACTCCTTCCAACCATGCACATTAAGCTTTTAGTATTCCACATGATAAGATATGTAAATGTTAGATAAAAAGGATGTCAGAAAACCAACAAAGAAGCAACAGTTCTAGGAACAGAAGAACCAGAAATACTATCAGACCTCTTTATTTCTTTACAGACTTCTAGACGAGAGCCGCAATTATGAAGCAATTAGAAAATGGAAACTGAACTGAGTCTTTTAAGACCTGCAGAAAGCTCGTCACGGCAGTCTGTAATTTAAAGTTAAACAAGCGGCTCAGAAATCTTTCTGTCTGTTGGACTGTTTCCCCTCCAGTGAAGCGTCTGCCTCACTGCAGCCCGTCTGGACTTCAGGGAAAGTCTACATGAGCCGTCCACTTGTTGTGGTTCCGTTTTCTTCCCTGAGCTGCACATTAGCGGTGAACTGGTGTGACGGAGGAGCGCCGTGGGAGTCTGGCGTTTCCCAGAAGAGATGGTCGTTGCAATGGGAAGGAGAGATGAGGAGCGGGAACCTTCCTCTGTAGCACGTCAGTAATTACAGCAGCTCTGATGTAACGAAGCAAACCAGCAGCTTTAGGAGACAGTGAATGCAGCACTGACCACACTCATCCAACTTCAAACAACTGACTGCAAATTAAACAAAAGAGGGAAAACTGATGTTACAGTAAAACGATGAGTTTGTCTTCTTATAATAGATCAAATTTTCTAGAAATGGCCATCATGGATCTGTTTTTATCTCTGGATGGATGTTAGTTTAGTCTGGAGGAACATGGGCCAAGAAAAAAGATGAAAAATTGCAAAGATGCAATATATTGTCCCTGCAGAGAAATATGAAGGAAAAGATTTGCATTAAGATGCTCATATATAATTTCATCTGTCAGTTAAGTTACATTTCTAAATGTTTCTGTCCCATTAATGTTAGAATAAACTGAGCTTGATTTTAAGGTGCAAAACAAGACAATCATTACACTAAAAACATAATAAGCGTACAAAAAGTACACAAATTTGTGTTAAAATGTAGGAGATAAAAGTAAAATATGTCACATATATCGCATCGTATTGAACTGTATCATATCCAACTGCATCGCATCGCAATGCAACGTATTAAATCAAATTGTATCGTAACATGTTGTATTGGATCGTATCACATCAAATTGTATCACATACTGTAGTATCATGTCAAATCAAATTGTATCGTATCATCACGTATCATTTATCATATCCATTATTCTTTTCTTGGCAGCTTGAATTATAGATACAATTCCGTGTTCTGGTCCCATAGAAAGAGTTTCAAATATAAAATCTGGAGGCGATGTTTTCTGCACATAGCGCCACATTGGTATAAAGAAGCAGAGGAAGCCGAGTATCACAGCCAGTCGACTCACGTTGACCGTGCACTTTTTCCTTTACGTTAGATTTGATCAGAATCTTTGGTAACTTCTGTTTCTCTTGGTTGCTGTTTTTCCTTCTACAGCTGCATTGCTGAAGTCTCCTCCTTCCAGCAATCAGCCGAATCCCCCATCACCATGGTAACATACGCTGCGTACATAACCTGCTCCAAATGTTTGCGATGCCAGGTCAGCAGGATTAGAAGTGCAGACCACTGACTGATAACTGTTCCTGGAAATCATTATCTTCCAGAGGGCCACCTGAACCTGGTTGCTATCAGCAAAGTTAGTTTTTCCTTTTTTTTTTTTTTCCTTTTTCACTCTGTTCAAACTGTCTGAACCTAAAAGCAGAACCTGATAAAGCTCTGAAGCCTTGGACTTGTTGAGCTTGTAGGATCTGTAGGTGAGCGAAGAATGACATTAAAAAGCTAAAACTGCCCAACAAAGTCAGATTTCACACCTGGAACACATTTATGAAAACGAATATACAAATGTAAGTTTTAGTAAAAGTTCAGCTCATTAGGCCTCAGCTACAGCTGAGTCCTAGAGACCGGATACACATCATTTCCCTCCTGCATATTGATTCAGGGTTGTTGAAGTGAGATGAAATAAAAAGTGAAAGGACTTATCAAAAATGTTACACACATTTTTGATTTGTTCAGTCTAAACCTGCCAAAATCTGATGTTTACTTGACAAAGCAGTCGCTCAGTTTTCTGCTGTTTTATTCAAAAGTTCTGGACGGATTGACCTGAAATCTTCACCAGCGATGTGTCTCAGCCCAAGGACAAACCATGGTTGGTGGTGATCCAGATCACCTTCTGGGTCCAGGAATGCTTCGAAGGATTCTTTATCATTGTGAGATCGGCACGTTGGAAAGGCTGTTGATGAGGTGTGAGTGCCCCCTTGTGGCAGAAGTGTGCAGCTGCGCTACTGAGCACATGATGTCAGGATGCAGAAATGAAACTTATGAGCACAAGGAGAGACGACTGTTGGACAGACTTCTAGCAGGTGAAGATGGTGAACTGTGCGTCTGTGAAGAACTGTAAGTAACTAGTTGTATTTCTGCCTGAACAGGATGTTTATTTAGCTGATTTGCTTATTCATAAGTGTTCCTCCATTCAGTAAAAAAAAACTTCCCGAAATTACTTTATAAATCAGAATGGTTGACAAAAACCAGAACAAGCTAAATTAGTGGTAAAATGACATTTGCTGTTTAGAGGTAATAACCGGCATCTCACGCGACTCTTTATTAGCGCACATGTAGTGCAGCCACCAGCGGTAGCATAAGCTAATGAGCACGAGGTTATCTCACAGAGAAATAACAAATAAACCCTCGTTTCATCCAAACTCTATACTTACATAAATAAAAACGCACACAGAACTGACACACAGGATGAGACACGGATGGCAAGACGCCACGCCCATGCTGCTGGGCCACAAGTACAATCTTACGCAGCTATGGTAGAGCGGAAGAACAAGAGGCCAGGTGCACTCTGGGTATTGTAGTCCCTGTAGGAGAACAGACTTTTAACACTAACTGTTAGGGTTTTATTAGTAATAATTAATACCTTGAATGTGTTTCTTTGCTGAACGAATGTTCCTCATGGTTTTGTATTTCTGTGTTTATAGACCACACTCACTTCCATCCAGCATTCACCTTAAAGGGGAAGTTCAGAATTTTTGACATAGGGCCTCATTTGCAAGTGAGCCAGAATGCTACTTATCACTGGAGACGGTTTCAACATATTTCACCTCGTTATTCTAGTTCCAGGAGGTTGCTGATGCTAATGCTAGTGAGAGTCAATAGGAATCTGCTAGCCTGTCATTAAAACCAATCTGATCCGCTCCACAGAACATCCGAGACAAATCAGCAAGCCTATCTGTATAAATGTTGTGTTAAACTAGAAAACTCATGTTAAAAAAGTAAAATTAGCCTTGTATGGCAAATTTTGCATTACATATTGAGGAACTAGTTTTCCTACCAGCTTGCTACCTTTGGCAGTGTATTTCGTTTCATAAAGACATGGTGACAGTTTGATGAAAAAAGTTTGAAATCATCTTCAAAATCCGACATATCCTCATGCCTTTCAGACATGGCCATATTTTAGACTTTATATTCGTGTAATCAGATTCCTTCATGCACGTAGCAGCAGATGACATCACTCTGCTGCCAAATACAGGCAGTAAAACTTTGTAAAGTGTCTCACCAGCAACAATCAAAATGCAACGAAATGCAGGTTAGTTTTATTTGTAGTATTATTCTATCAACACGGCATTTACACAGATAGTCTGAAGTTAGAAATGATTTGTCTCGAATGTTCTGTGGAGTGGATAAGATTGTTATTAATGACAGGCTAGAAGATTGCTATTGACTTGCACTAGCATTAGCATTGGCGACCCACTGGAACTAGAATAATGAATGAAATATGTTGAAACCGTCTTCAGTGATAAGTAGCATTCTGGCTCATTGGAAAATGAGGCCCTATGTCAAAAATCCTGAACTTCCCCTTTAACTACCTGGAATTCCTCACCTGTAAGCCTGTTGTTTGTTGCATTACTGTGCTGTTGTGATCAAGAGTGACCAGTAAAGACAGTTAACTGTACAAGCGAGTGCTGTGTGTTCTGACCGACACCCCCATGGGGAACATCAAACCTCCTTACCAGCGCCTAAACAGTCTTACATCAACATCACCCTGATAGGCCACATTTTGGAATTGTTCATACAAATGTGAAAAATGGTGAAAAATTACAAGAAAAGTTCTCAATGAGTTCTAGAATGTTTCCAAAGTTGATCCGGATCCAGAGAAAATTCTGGATACTATGATCCAGAACACACAGACATGAGGGAGGCGAGCTGCTTGGCGGGGGTCTGCGCTCTCTGAGTGCTTTTCTCGTTATATATCTAATCTTTTCTAATTTCAAATTAGGTATTAATGTGTTTACTGTTGATGTGATTTAAGGTTGAGCTCTGCACGCTTGCAGACGGTTACGGAGGTGTGTGTGTGTGTGGGGGGGGTGCTGTTGGTTGTTATTTCCCACGAGGCGTCTCCTCAGGGGAGGCCAGTTTGGGGGAGGTGGTGATGAGACGGTGTCAGACTTTCACACCTGACCAGATGAGAGAAGCTCAGTCAGGCATCTCAGACTCTGGAAAAGACGTTAGGAGACCTGATAACAGAATTACGGTGTCGTTGTGGTCGTTTTGAGTTAAAAATGAGCTTTTTATTTGCATGACTTTGTCTTTTGCATTTAGTAAACTGAGCATTTGTGATGTTTATTAATGTGTTTAATTATATATGCGGGAGTTTGTGTTGAAGAATTTCTGTCACCAGACTTTTTCTGTTCTATTTACAACATGTGTAGCAGCTGAAACGTGCATCTCCTTTTTTAAACCCAACTTCTCACATGTGACTTATTGAAGTAATTATCCAGCGTAGGCGACAGAGTTTCAGCCTCGGCTCCCGTCAACATGAAATCATCACATTCACACGTTTTACCGTCTCAGATGTCTGACCCGGAATGAAACTGTGGTTTGATCCTATAAACAGCATTAAGCAGCCATCACTCACACCCCTGCTGCTGCTGCTGGTGATGATGATGATGATGATGAGCTCTGTACTCATCTGCTCCCCGTTTGCAGACTGGCACACAGAGACGTTTGGAGACGAAGCGTTTCCTTTCGGGACCAGCGGACCCTCCGTGTGGGAAGATTTTCAGCCGGTGTGTTGATCTAAACACCTGAGGTGTGACTGAAATGGTTCAGCACAGGTCAGCGTGTGTTTTCCTGTGATTAGACTGGGTGAAAAATGAAAACGAGATGGTGTGACTTCTGACCCTCCTGCTGATGAGGAGTAAGCGGACTATGAAGTTCTCACACTGTCGTCCAGCAGCCTCACACACACACACACACACACACACACAAGATACCAGTTCAGATAATGAGGTGAGAACCACAACACCAGACTGCTGTTTTCTGTTTTACAGTGATTCATTTTAGAGGAACTGATGTGTGAAATGTTGGATCAGCTGGGGAGTCAGACGAAGGATTCTCATTGGCTTCTTACTGAAGAGGCTCCAGGTCATCTTCATCTTCATCTGATTTTTGTCCCCTGGAAGACGAACCTCTGTCATGATCTAATGGATGCTTAATCACTCATCCTGTCACTGGCTTTATGACATCATCACCGACTCTGTTTACCCCCCGTGAAGCATCTAATCACTAAAACGTCACCACTTCCCGCCTCATGCTCACCTCCGTCCGCTGGGAGTCATTTCATCTGGAGGAACACTGACCAGTGTAACTACAGCCAAGTTGAAAAGACCCTACTTCATTTGAGTCTGAGGATTTCTGTTTGTTATTCTCTCCAGGGATGCACGATATTGGATTTTTGGCCGATATCTGACATGCTGATATCTTACAACTAGGGTATCCGATACTATCGGTATTAGCGATAATATTAGTGATTTTAAGGCCAATTACCGTTATTGGCATTAAAATGTGATTTAAAAAAATATCTGTATCATTTTTTTCAGACCAATATTTTGCTAACGAAATCTCGTGAGACTGTTTCATTAGCTTCAGTCCAGCATGTAGAAAAGTCACTTATTCTGGAAGAACTTCATATCCCAACATTCCTTTTTACGTCATGTGACTACGGTGCAGCAGCTGCTGCTACAGACTGACTTGCTTTGAAACTGCTCAGATATCGGTAAAAAAAAAAAAGAAAAGAAAAAAAAACAATATCAAACATCCCTATTTACAACTCATTTGGGCGATAACTTATACCAATATGAAAGCTGAAATTATGTAATATTCATTCCTTGTGCAAAATTAGAAAAATACAGTTGCTGGAGATATAATGTTCCACAGTGGGCGTGGCCTTATGTTATTCTCATAACCCATCATTTAAAAGAAAAACAAACAAAAAAACAGCAATCTGCAGGTTCATCACTAAACAGTGCCTGTTATATATTGGTTAATTATATCAGGGCCCATATCAATATTCTGTTTTAAAGCCAATATCGGCTGATACCAATATCGGTCCGATAATATTGTGCATATCTAATTCTCTCCCCAGAGACTCGCCTCCCTTTATTCCCAAACTCATGTTTATATGGATATCTTTAAGGAGACTGTTTGTTGTGCACAAAATTTTGTAAATTTCTGTAAAAAAGTTTACAAAATAAATAATAAATAAATTGACTATAAAAAAAAGTGATACTCTACTGTAACATACAAAACTTAGGGCAGGTTGAGGTGGTCAGAAATACTTTTCCCAACACAACATTGTCTCACCAGTTACCTCCAGTCAGTTGCTAAACATTAAACTCGCGTCTTGCTTCTTTCCAGATATTAGACCAGACCAGTCTGTCCGTAAAACATTTGAAACAGCAACAAGGCAACCAAGGTGATGCATCACACACACACAGACAAAATAATCTAACAAGATAAAATACATAACTGAAAAGTGCAGTATAATCTGTAAGTGATGGAAATACGCCACCGTTCAAAAGGTTGTGATCACTTCCTGTTAGGTCCAAAGGGATCCCAAACTTTTGAGCGGTCGTATATAAATTAATTAATATGTTAAAATCTCACATTCAGAAATATGATTTCCCAAATATCCCGACATGAAGGAAATGTCTACAGCAAGAAATCTTTCCATTCCCCTTCCGTGGATGTCCCCTGCAGTTATTTGCTCCAATGAGCACAAATACCTGCAGACGCCGGCACCGCCGCCTTCTGGACACACCACAGCTGATTTATCACGTTTGACTTTTTTACAGCTTTTCTGAGGATTGTCGATAGAAACTCGGGTATTGATACTATTTAAGAATTGAATCTGTTTGCAGCTGAATCAATCTTTATTTAAATAAGCAAAACTGTCAGAGAGGAGGAACTTTTCTTCAAACCTCTGCAGTGTCTTAACTGATGGTGCATGGGAGGTTTCAGCTCAGCTGTGAATGTGTCTTTGCATTTCCAGAACCTGTGAAGATGAACGTACTGGCTTCAGGGGTCTGACCGCCCCCCCCCCCGGCCCCGTCCTCGGAGCTCATTACCTCTTTATCAGAGTTAAATTTGTGCTGGACCTCAAATTGCTTCACAACAAGCTGAGAAAACAAACGGTGAAGAGAAGCTCGTGATACGTTAAACAGCAGCAGCAGCTGTGTCCCAGGACAACCAGTAAGCAGCAGGTGGTGGGAGCACTGGCTGACACGTAAAAGGTGTCAAATCCCACAGCTCCAATCAGCACCTGAACACCCCAGGACCCCAAGCCAGACTTCACACCTCTGAGGACAAATCTGTGTGTATTCCTAAACTTTGGTCCTGGTGAGACCTTGTGCCGAGCCTTGACCTTCCCCCATCATCATCATCATCATTCATTTGAGCAATAATCAAGAGAATAAATCTGCTGGGGCAGTTAGATAATAATAAGATAATAACACTCAGAGGATTTCATGAAGTAAGAGAAAATATCTCGACTTCAGACACGAGAAACATCTTAAAACAAGCTGTTAAGTTACTTTTACACATTGTTGCCAACTTAGCTGCTTTGTCGCTATATTTAGCGACTTTTCAGACCCGTCTAGCAACTTATTTTCAAAAAAGTGCCTAGCAACAAATCTAGCGACTTTTTCTGGTGTCCATGGAGACCGATGAAGTTTATGTCGCTCCACCCGTTCATCGGGAGCTGCCTGTCGGCCCCTCTTTCCCTGTTTCCTGGCATTTACTCACTGTTCCCTCTGTCCCTTTGCAGGCAGCAGGTGAGATAACCACGCCTCCTCATCCAGATTATTTCCCATGATGCCTTGTGGCACTACTGGGGCTTCTTTGCACCATGACTCAAATGTGTCACCCCTTCAGTACCCTTGTAAATGAGCATTGTAGCATCAAGCAATCGATACATGGGATGTTATTGTGCACGTGCAACATTGATTGCAGTGCACGGTTATTTCGTTTAGCGACTGCTGGTGACTTTTGAGCCAGCCAATAGCAACTTCTCTCCCTAAATAATTGGCAACAGTGCTTTTACAGTTTCACAGTAACGGCTCAGCCTTCTGTTGTATTGCCAGTTAATGTTTAAAAGCTTATAAGGACTCCGTTAGTTTATTTCTGTTTCCAGGTACTAATGGGAGTCTCCTGCACTCGCCGCCAGTAAACAGCACCACCCCTATCCGAAGTGAGGCCCCAAGCGAAGGGTCCAGATGAGGCCCCCCCCCCCTGAGGCCACTGTCCAGAACCCCTAAAAACATATGAACATAGTCTAGGTTTGGGCGATATGTAAAAAATTGATTACGGCTTCTGACGTGCCACTGAAGAGTTGCAGAGTATCTGCAATGTCCTACCACTGATGTTTCAGCAGCTAGCTAAATGCTACCTGCTGCTGCAGTGTTTTTTTTAAACATCGGATATTTACATGAATACAAGTCTGACTGACTTCTAACTGCACACCTACTTATTTTGTTGTATTGCAAAATTGCATAAAGTCAAGGTTGTGTCAGCAGCACTTTAAAAGTCCTGCTGGGGCCTTTTAAATCACATTATCATTTCTGTTCCTACCATTTTCAGAAATCTCCTTTATGAGCTCACATTGCACCCTCCATCACTTCCTCCTTTACATTTCACCCCTTTTCACTTTCACCTAATTATCTTTTTTCCACCTCTCATGTTAATAACCTCCTCTACTCTCTTCCTCTCCTCCCTCTTTTGTGATGATGACCTCCTCCTCCAGCTGCTAACGTTAGCTGGAATCCAGAAACAACCCAACATGCACCGAGAGCAGGGGATGTTTTCTACGAAGATGGGAGGAGGAGGGGGGAGGAAGAGGAAGCAGAAAGCTCTCTGAACATTAGGAAATGATTTCAGTTAACAGACCTTTGAGGGGAATTTCATTTCCCTGAGTTATTTTCCCTCTGAAATTCATGAGAAAAACATCAGCAGCTGATTACTCCATCATTTTTCCAGGGTTTGGTTCATTTCTTAAGAAACTGAAATCTATAAATATGTTTTGCTTGAAAGCAGCAAAACAAACAATCTCTTTAAATTTTTTTTTTTTCTTTTCCACCTTTAAACTACAGCTTATAAATCGATATAGTTGTGTGTGTTTTCTGAAAACTACTGGTTTAATTCAAGAAAATAAACAAAAGTGAGGTCCAGTACAACCTCTGCTGGTAAAGCTATTCTACCACGATAAACATGGGCATTTGAGAGGAAAGCATCCCACAGAAGGTCCATCCACATCGGCCATTATCTTAAAGATAAAAGCTAAAAATTTCTCCTCTGTTTGGTCGAAGGTTTATGAAGTCTGATGGAGTTGAGCCTGACTTTTTAGTCCCATCGAAAAAAATCATCAGTAGAAGACTGAAGAACCTGATAAAGTTGTTGAATGAGGAGTTAAGGAGAGTTTTAAAGCCGTCTGTCACCACAGATTCATGGATGGAGATGAAATAATCGTGTGTAAGCCATGACAAACCAACTAGAAAATGCACCGATTTTTTTCTGCAGACCGAAGCCATGACAGACCTCTACAATGTTTTCTATCGCTGCGTTTGCATGGAGCTGATGTGACCTTGAATATTAGCAATAACGGTGCACGGTTGTGTAAACGCCAGAAAAACCTGAATATACTCATATTCTGGTTTTTGGGTTACTTTTTTTCAAACCCAGATATTTGGTCATGTGAAAGCATGTCGGAAAATCTCCATTGAAAGGAACATTAAATCGTGTTTTGCGCATGTTCTATCTGCAAGGACTCGTGGTCTTTTGAGTAAACTACAGGGAGTATTTGTACCGGCGATCAGACGGGACTCTGCACAGCTAGTTTACACTAGGAATGTAACAATTACTAGCACCACTTGGCGAAAGTGAACTAATTAACTCAAGATTTTTTCCAATTACTTTTCGTGACCCGCACATTCTGATCGAGTACAAACGAGAAGCCGATTTCACATCAAAGGACTGACGAGGCGGCATTCAACAGGGGAACTATACGCTGCATTAGTACAGGCCAATCACAGGGAAGCACCGTGGATCGTAGCAAAGGCAGCACGCACGCGCAGCATCCGGTGGCAATCCTGTTCACGGAAGTTGGGAATGCTGCGCATGTTCCATCTTCCACATACACATATTCCAGTTGCAGTCATCATGTATACCAGAGAAACTCTGCTCACGCATGGAAACGGGTTTTTCCCAATCTTTCATAAACCAGAATATTGACCTTAACCTGAATTTTGATGGCATGTAATCGTAGTCTGGGACACCAAGGACTAAATGGAAAAGTATGCGTGTGCTCACATGGAGTTAGACCTGCAGCAGTAATCAGCTACTCTGAGGAGTATTTTTGTTCTCAATGGTATCCAAGCAACAATCTAACAGACATGAATAACTTCTTCACACAGAAGAAGCTTGGTGTGTTAAATTATGTTTCTGCAGCTCAACGTCTGGTTTGGGATGATTATTTCATGCTTTTCTCTGAGACCAGGCAAAATATTCTGACTACGGAAAAAGAGAAAGAGGTGAAGAAAGAAAAGACGAGGCTCACTTTGATTGACAGCTTAACACAAATGGAAGTTTCCACACGTTTCTGGTGTGTTATTAAATGTTTCATGTTGCTTAACAGAACTCTGACTCCTCCTCAGATTGCACCATCAGCAGGACAGTTTCTCTAAGCAGCGTTTTTCCAGTAAATATAAGATGTTCTGCCAAACAAGTCCTGCTAAAAACACAAAAAGCAGCGTGTGCAGCAAATGCTTCTGAGGAATCACCAGCAGAGCCTGAAAATGTTCAAATACCAGAGATGTTTTCCGTTGTTGATGTTCTGGTGCAACTCGACGTGCAGCTGCACCACTCTGCATGTTCACAAAGCCTCTGCTGGAAAGGAAGAAAACACTGTTAACATTCTGATCAGTGGATCAGACATGCAGCATGTGGCTATTTCCTGAATTCCCTAATTCACTTTAATCTGAAAGGAAACCAAATGTTTGTTCTTTAATTGGAGTTTATAACTGGCAGCTAACGTTAGCCATGTTAGCAAACAAGCTAGCTTACTGATCCAGCAGGAAAGTCGCCATTTCAGTGCTTTTGACTCCGTGGAAAACGTTTATGTGGGTCCATTTAGTGAAGTCTTCACCTAAATTTACTCCAGGTTTCGCTCTTCTCAGGTCACTCCTCCTCAGAAACAGATAACAAATCTCCAGGGCTCTGAGGCAGCTGCTTCACTCGTCATCTCCACGGTTTTCCCCTGTACAAGCCTGACTATGACCGAAATATTGTTTCCACACAGAGATCGTATTTGGCAACCTGCAATGGCGGCGTATATTGGCTTATAGACGTAAATAAAATGCCATTATCGAACCCGTCAAAATTTATTTCATAATTATTTTTAGGCTAAATATAATTTTTCTGGGAAATGTTGTACTTTCATTCTGTACACCCCCAAACAACCTGTGGAGGTATTTTTTTTTTGTAAATATAGCTTTTAATAAAAATGTTCCATATTCAACCTTTAACTTCACTTGTTTTTAGAACAACTGCTTGCCCCTGAATAAGGTCTTATTGTGTTAAATTTCTTATGGAGGACTGAAAGCTGAAGTCCAGGTAAATGCAAAATACAGGTGTGTCAAAACTACAAAATCTAAATAATTTTAGAAATAATTATTCAACTAAATCCAGATTGAAGCATGAATGAGGATGGTCATTAATCAAACCATCGGCCATAAAGCTGCTAAATGTACAGTTAGAGAACTAAACTGCTAAATTAACAAAGTTTTCTGCATCTGAATCCATTTGTGTTTGGCAGTTTCAGTCTCAGCTGCTGTGTTTACCTGCACTTTCACTAATCTGCTGAGCTGTGATTTATCAGCTCACATGCACGACCTGCCAGCCAATCAGAGAGCAGCGTGTACGTGAAGCATCACACAGCCGACCGACCAAAAATCCTGCCATTACCCTGAGCTGAAGTGTTTTTGCATCCAGTCAGTGGTGATCACAATGTTCACTGCTTTCAGGAATGATGAACACACACACATCCTTGCACTTCCATCTTAGTGAGGACATTCATTGACATAATGCATTCCCCAGCCCCTTACCCTAACCCTAGCGACCACAACTGATTGCCTAAACCTAACCCTTGTCCTAACCCTAACCTAAACCTAATAAAAAACTCTACAACCAAATCTTGACTCTCAAAAATGGATTTTTCTTCCTTTATTTTAGTGAGAACCCAAAATGTCCTCACTTTGTTGGTTAAAGACGCAAAACGGTCCTCACAATGTAGCAAGTACAGTAACACACACACACACACACATGTTTGTTTTTCTATCCCCCAGGGGTGTATCCATTGACATAATGCATTCCTTAGCCCCTTACCCTAAACCTAACACCCATAACTGATTGCCTAAACCTAACCCTCGTCCTAATCCTAACCTAAACCTAATTGTAACTTAATCTCTAAAACCTAATCTTGACCCTCAAAACATGGTTCATACCTGTGGGGACTGGGAAAATGTCCCCACGAGGGCAAGATGTCCCCACGGTGATGTTAAAAATCTGGAACATGGTCCCCACAATGTTGCAGAAACGCGCCCACACACACACACACACACACACACACATACAGACCTCCCACTACAGAATTCAAACAATGCAGATGAGTCACTCAGCAGCTTGGTGTCCTTACATGGGGACACTTCGCTGCACGCCTGCCTGGGTCAGACCACATCTGGCCCCTCCGACATGAACTGGCTCCAGAACTAAAGCCATCGCCCCCCCCCCCTGACTGGAACCACTGGGGATTCGACCGAGCCAACTCTGCACAGCTTCCAGTTATTAACAGCTCGTGGAATTTTGCCCGTTGACCGTTTGGCTGCAGCTCAGAAGCAACCCGGAGGTCTATTTTTAGCTTTTGCTCCGAAAGCATTTAAAGAATTTCCAGCAGCTGTGTGAAGGTGTGACAGTTACTGTAACACAAATGCAACACACAGATTAAATCATAAGATCACAGAAAAATGTCGCTTACTTTTACAGTAAGAAGCTTAAACACGTGAACACAGGGTCACACACACACAGAGGATTAGAACCAAACACTGAAAATAAGGCAAATTTCCTTCATATAAACAAAACCAACAGACTTGCTGATGCTTTTATTACATAGTTTAGTTTTAAAAATGGGTCTGAATGTTCCTGAGTTCAGCTGAGCCCCTGAATGCATCCTGCAAATCATCATCAGGACTCCACCTCTGAATCTTTAAGCTTGACAAAAGTAAACAAGGTCAATATAAAAAGCGGAAATTCTGGTTTTTAACCTGCAGAAATTTCGTGCATTAATCTCCGTTTGTTACATCAGGGGTTCTCAAACTTCTTCATGATGGGGCCCAAGTTTTCAGTCCAAACTGGTCCAGGGCCCATTCACATTTTAAAGGATAAGTTTCTTTTTTGCCAACCTGGACCTTATTTCTAGAGGTATATACGTGCATTTACTCACGGGTAAAGTTTCTGCATCTCTTTGACTCCTTGGGAAGATATTACGTTGAGTCGCTTTTCGGTGAACGTCCAGTGTCATGGTGGAGACGGGGCAGCCACTATATGAGACATTATCTGCAGCAACACTCCTTGATTTTCGCCAACACTTTTTAAGTTGAATGAACGAACGAACGAGCACTATTGTTGCCTCCCCACCCCCTAACCAATGGTAAAGACCTACAACTATGCATCTGCCAAAGAAATGCTCCCACAAAGCTCTTGTGCAAACACATGCCTTATTTTGAAACTACCTTCTGAATAAGTTGTTTTGTTTGTTTTGTAAGTTTATTTGTGCAATATTTTTTTGGAGGGGAAAAAAAAAATTGTGCCAGAGAATCATGATCTTAATTTTAAGTAAAACAATTGTGATTCACATTTTTCCCAGAATCGTGCAGCCCTAGTTAGCATTAACGTTAGCGTTAGCTGGTGCTCCATCCAGACTTCTCAGCTCTGCTTTGTTATCTCCACTTATTAATCTATATTTAATAAATTTAATTGGATTTTTGCCTTCTTAGGAGCGTTTTGGGACCATTTTTGTTTTAATAATTTAGTTTTAACAATTCTTCACAACGTTTGTTACAGGCTAGAGGCTAGCTGAGTGTCTTCTTCTGCTTGTTTGATGAACTCTGACAAATTAGCGCCACTAGGTGGGGGGAGGCTACATTGCAACTCATCCAGTCATAAATAACAGTGTAAATACACGGCTCTTGCGGCCCACATGTGTAAAAAGAACGTTTTTCGCGGCCCTCTCGGTGGCGCTCGAGGCCCGAGCTGTTCTATGAGACAAACAACAATAACAATCTTTGATACACTCTGGGTGAGTAATAACAGGCGCGTTTCAGTGTCTTTACCAGTCAAGTGAAGCATGCACATAGTTTTCTATCAGTGTTGCTTTTATTCTGCACGTCTCAGTTGTTGTATGCGCATATTTTTCTTTTGCCTCATTATCTTCTGCAGACAGTTTCCTCCTGAGAGACAATAACTGAGGAGGAAACGCTGCCTCCAGGCCGGTCAGACATTTAGCAGACAGTCGGGGAACAGTGACAGGTTGTTCTCTACACATGCCTCATTCTGCACATTCCTGTTTATTTCACGCTCGCCCGTGTCTCACCATCAGATGTCTGTCTGTACTGAACCTACCGGACAAACAGTCTCCTGATGATTAATCTCTTTTCTTATTGAAGTTTAACACGTAAAGTTTGTCTCAGACTCATTTTATTGGCAGCTGCAGAACTTGAGACAGTTTAAAAGCAATGAGTCACCTCGAAGTTGTAATACAAACCTCTCAAAGTTAGACTGAGGTGGTGATCAGAGGGACGTACAGACGAAACAGTGGATGTTTGCAGGCTGTAAGATCAGAGCTGTTTGGCTCTCACACACACACACCTGAGCAGCTGAGATGGTATCTTCATGCCTCTGCACAGATGAATAAACTCTGGGTATCAGGTTTGTTTTTATGTCCACGCTGTGCTGATGAGCAGCTCTCTGATCTCATCTCATGCACACATTAACATGCTGACTAAACTGCAGTAATCTGAGCTTCTAAGTGCTGCTAATCAGATGCTCGATGAAAACGACCCACCCGTCCACCAGGATGCTTCAGGAGTGCAGAGACCGTCTTCTGATGCAGCTTCCTGCAGAAAAATGGCGATTTTCAACGTGCAAACACAGCAAACTCCATCACAAAGACAGACTGCATGAGCTGGATAACATGGGATCCTAAATCCATGCAGTTAGGGGATGTGATTGCTGCATCATCATGATTAAAACTCTCATTCATCAAAAGTCCTGCAAGACTTCACGAGCTGCTTCTCGTATGTAGTGTTAACGTGTTTAATCTGGATTCAGTTAAATGATTCTGCAGAACCAGACTCCACTTTAACTCTGATTTAATGCTGGGTCGTACACTTTCATTTTCATTGAGGATGCTGCGGTTGGCATGGCAACAGAAAGGACACAGCTTCCTCTTTCTTTGCAGAAACACAAGTTTACTGAGCTTAGAGTCTCACATGGATCCGAGGCTCTGAAACCGGCAGCCAAAGCTCTGTCAGAGACAGAGATGATGGATCATTTTCTTTTATTTAGTTTTTTTTTTTTCTTACCATGTTCCTGTGTTTAATAATTTAGTTCAGAATCGGAAGACTTTGTTGTCATTGTTCAATGAGGTGTACAGCAAAATTAAAAGTGTCCACATTCAGTGCCAGCATGGATCATAAATAAGTACTAAGGATTAAAAAGGGAGGAGGAGTAAATGAAAAATATAAAAAGATGTTAACGAAATATAAATGTAAATACAAATAAAAATACCAACTATAACAACTATATAATGGTATAAAGGAGATAAATGGAAGTATTGCACATTGCTTTTTTATGTAATCAATAGTTTAGCAGTATTTAGTAAGACTATAGTCGATGTGGAAGTATTGCGCGTTGGCAGAATATTGCACATTGTTGTTATATTGTACTGGAATGTAAGAAATTAGTCAGCAGTATTTAGTAAGACTATAGTGGACGGGTAGAAGAAGCAGTTTATTGATGTTAAACTAGTTTACGGTGCACTGGCACACAGTGAAACATAAGGTCCATCTCAACAACAGCGATTTATGTAGCGGATGAGAATTCAGGGATCCTCATCCTGCTTCTCAAGCACCAGTGTCCTGCAGGTTTTAGTGTTTCCCTGCTGCAACACAGCTGATTCTGAATTACACACGTCTGTCAATTGACCCTTCGCCAGCCCCGCCCAAGAACCGCCGCTGACCAATCATACGTTACTAAGGTAACTAAGGAAAGGCGTTTCACCTCCATAGAGGGGGAACAGACGGGATTTTCACGTCTGATGGCAGATATCCAGAACGTTTGGGTAACGTTGCATTTTTTCCTCCTGTTTTAACATGGAGTAAGCTAGCTGTGTGACGCTAGAGGCTAAACAAATGTACCAGACGAACACTAAGGTCGTTTTCACACCATTTAGGTCGACCTAACTGGGTTTTGGTACCGAACACGGTGTGACTGGGTCGTAGTCGCTCGTAGTCGACCTCATAGTCGTCTGCTCTTGGACCAGCTGGACAGGGTGGTTTCAGAGCGGTGCGAGTGATGTGTGAACGCGCACCAACTTTAGCTCGGCCTAAATCCCAGATACGCTGCCTTTTTTAACTAGACAGGTCTTGGGTTGTTAGATAAAATTAGATAGATATGTTTGGTTAATAAGAATAATAATGATTTATACCCGATCCTCGCCGTCATCTGTTCTTTTTTTTTTTTCCTTTTTCTCTCCATCTCGCTTCCCCCCTCTGGTTTTTTGTTAGCGGATTTTTTTTAAGCCGCTGCTTCCCCCCGCCGGTTGTTCCCTTCCATCCTCGTTCCCCCCCAGAGAGGAGAAATAAAAATTATTTTTATCTTAAAATTTATTTTTACTCTACTTTTCATCCTCGTTGGGGGGGAAGAAGAGAAAAAAAAAAAAAAAATATCACTCCCTTTTTAAATTCCTCCATTTAAATTTATTTATTTTTTTTTTTTTTTTTTTTTTTTCTTTTTTTTTTTTTTTTATTTCAATTAATTTTTTTTTTATAATTAAATTTTAAATGAAAAATATTTTCTTTTTATTTTTTCTCTCTTTTTTTTTTTTTTTTTTTTTTTTTATTTTTTTTTTTTTTTTTTAATTTTCCTTTTTGATATTTTTTTTTTTTTTTTTTTTTTTTTTTTTTTTTTTTGTTTTTTTCTCCCTTCTTCTTTTTTTTTTTTTTTTTTTTTTTTTCTTTAATTATTAACATTTTTTTTTTTTTTCTTTTTTTTAATATTTTTTAATTTTTATTTTTTTTTATATTTTTTTTTTTTTCTATGTTATTTATTAATTTTTTAATTTTTTTCTCTTTTTTTTTATACCCAAGAAAAAAAATTTTTTTTATTCAAATTTTGTTTTTCTTTCACAAAAAGAAAATTCCAATTCTGTTTCACAACAGTTTTCCCTCAAACAATTCCATTCTTTTTTTTTCCCCCCTTTTTTTTTTCGGTTTTGGTTGGTTTCGGAAATTCTAAAAAATTAAATTTTAGATCGATTGGAACCCAAAAAAGGGGGATCAGTGCATCCCTAAGACAGGATCCGTAGGCAGCTGTACTGTTGGGATATCCTTCTTATTGACAGTGTTATAGTACAAATAACAGGGTTACAGCCTGCCTGTAACGTTTAGCATCATAATGTGTTTGCTAGCTGCTGTATTTCTAATGTTAACATCAATGGACGTTCACAAACACTGGACAAATTACCAACAGGGGCTAGCAGGCTAAGCGTTAATGCTCATGTTTACAACTCACCGCTACCTGCTGTTTGCCCATAATATCTGCGTATGGTTGGAATTAGTGGTTGAACAGAATCGATCTGCGTCTTGCTCTGGTTTGTCTGGAAAACCACCTCCAGTGCATGACAACATTGTTTTCTACCCGCAACCCTGTCTCATCTTTAACACACCATCATTCACGTGCGTTTTGTTTACAACACAGACATGCAATACAGCTGGGACACTACTACTTCTAGCTACTAGCTACTTCCTTCTGGTTGCCATGGATACACAACGCTCCCTTCTGTAGAGCGACCGCTGGGCGCGGTGATTGAAAAGTAGATGTGAAACGGAGCCGTATTAGTTGAACATGGAAACATTGTGACCTTTTCATGGCTGCGGCAGCGCCTGGATCGACCCGAATATGTGTGAAAATAACCTCAGTCATGTTGGTTTCCGAACAGAGACGAATATAACACGGTCCTCTCTGCGACTTTCTCAGTCCAGTAGCCGCTACCCTGATCACATCCAATGTATTGATCAAACCCATGATGTGGGAACAACATCCTGGTCCACTAAAACCCAAAGAGAAAACATCCAGCTACAGGCTAAAACACATCAGATACCTGAAACTATCTGGAGTCATACATGACAGCTAGCTTAAAATAAAACAATCTGTTAACTTAATCTGCAATGCAGGAACGTTGTTGTTCCTTTATACGTTTTTTCCGGACATGAATCATCAAGACGTGGAGTTGCTGAGTCTTTCAGTATGAACGGTGAGCCTTCGCTTCGAATTTAACATCCTCTTCGTCAACATTACTCCACCGACAAATGATGATGTATTCCTCAAATACATATTGCAGTTTTCTCTGTCTAGCTCCCTCTGATATTTCCCAACTATTACTCCAGAAATTTAACACAATTTCCTTCAGAATATGTTCACTGAAATCTCTGAGCGATCCACGGTGATGCAGGCAGAAATTAGCAAAAAAAGAAAGCTTGTCAGACTTAGCAACTGTAACCATGGGGAACGGGACTAAGCAAACAGTTGATCACACTTTAATTTGAATCTGGTGTGTTGCAACAGGGTAACAGAGGCACTCTCCGTTAGTTATTGGGGGGTCTCTGCTCTCTACAGGCAGCACGCCCCGATACGTGCCGCAGCCGTACAGCTGAGAAGTGCAGCTCGCTACCCAGACTCCAGCAAACTGCAATCAGCAAAACTCTGGACTCACAGGACAATAGTACTCGTTCATTCGTTCATTCTACTTAAAGTATTGATGAAATGAAGGAGTTTTACTGCAGATAATGTTTTATAGAGAGGCTGCCCGTCTCTGCCATTATATGGATGCACGGTGGAGGGCGACTCAAAGAAATGTCTTCCAGAAGGGTCAAAGTGATACAGAATTTTACCGGTGAGTAAATGCACGAATAAACTCCTAGAAATAAGATCCAGGTTGAAATTAAGAAAATTATCCTTTAAAAAAGTGCAGATTTTGTAACATATATCTAACAGGAACGGATGAAATGACATTAAACTTTATTCAAGTTAGGTTTACAGCTGGAAACATGGAATGATGTTGTGGTGCAGGTTGATGGCAGAACCGTCACTTTCCCATTTCTGCTGTTTTCACACACTCAAACCCGTTATGTGCACTTCTACCAATGCACACTTCCTGCAGGGGTTTAGTGTGGGGGCTGGGACAGGGCTGCAAACACTCATTTTGCCTGGTGCCTGCATGTGACTCTCCACTGCTGCTGGCCAGGCTTGCTGGTTCCAGCTCATCCTGCAGAAAACTCCACCAGATACTGGTTCCACAAACGTAATCCTGCACTGATTAAAAGCGATTAAAGAGCTGAGAGTGAGCTTTAGCTCCAACTGCACCTCATTTTGCTGTTTCTGCAGCAACAACCAGCAACGTTGAAGAGAGGCGCCTTCACAGTGCTCCTAGTTGCATAATCAGACCTTCACACTGATTGTATCAAGAATAAAAAGCTTCTTCTTCAGTTTCATCTTCTTTTTATTGTTATTAGTGTATTATTTATCTGCATGATGCATCAGTATCAGGTTCACTCCCCCCCCATCCCGGCTGATCTGTTATCTAATGCTGATGACTCAGTCTGCTCTCATCCTGCAATGGTCATAGCTATCCTCCATTTATACGTGTGTGTGTGTGTGTGTGGTATAGATTTCATTCTCAACCATGTTACTCACACATACTCTGAAGGAGGAGAGGAGGAGTAAGTGGGAGTCTCTTCAGTACAGCAGGAGGAGGAAGAGGAGGGAGATCTGAGCACGACTGACGTGGTGATGCTCCGTCCTCCAGCTGATATGTGAAGGAGGAACCCAGCTTGATCATTCTGTCTTCTGATCCTCATTGTTTTGGTTCATTTTTGGTCTTTATTTAGATTTTTTCTCTATTTTTGGTCTAAATTGGTCATTTTCTCCCTGGTTACTTCAACTCTGAGCCCACAGGAACCTACGGACCTTCATCCAGCCGCCGTTTGGGAATCCTGACATCCCGACTCCACGTTTGAAAGTTACACAAAGATTAGAAACTCAATGTTCAACAGGAAAAAAAAATGCCCCTTGAATATGCTACGGTCAGCCCTGACCTCCACGCTGTCCTGGACTACCTGCACACCTGGTTCCCTCGTCAAGGATCAGCTCATGCTTGCATCTCCCTGCTCTTTGCTCTCGGTTTTCCTACAAGTACAGAGCAAGATAACAGAATAAAACTTTCTTTTGTCATTTTTATTCACTAAACTAAAATGAAAAAAATAGTGATGCACCAAAAATTCGGCCACTGAAAGTTTTCCGCTAAAAATGACCCAAAAGTGCATTTTTGGTTTTCAGCCAAAAGACATAAATTACAGAAATAACATGGCCAAAACTTGTGATGACGCGGCGAACGGTGCATCCAGCACGTTTGCCGCGTCTTTAGTAACACTTTGTGTTTTTTTGTGAGAACATATTAAATTTCAGTCTTTCAGCAGCCAGTCAGTTATAAGGCTGTACAGTATACAGATGTGGGCATGACAAAGTCCCTCCTTTTTCTGCCAGAAGTGGTGCAGTAACAGTGCACTATTACTGCACTATTACTGGCTGACCGATTTGTCCCGCGAGTACGTCATCACGCACGTGTCCAAACTTGGCGTGTGGAAACATCCTCGTTCCGGGCGTTCATTTATGCTCTGAAATCGTTTCCCCTGGGCACACAGGTGTTTCTCTGTGCGATTGAATTAGCAGACAAATTGCTGGTAAGTGGCCGGCAGTCGGCTGAAAGGGGAACTTTTTCATGCCCAGATCCGTATTATCATTTGTTGTAGTAGTGCTACATAGTGTAATGTACACCTTTGGAAGAGGATAAGGACCACTGAAGAAAAAAAAAATCTAAGACAAAAGTCAGAATTCTGATTTTAATCTCATATTTCAGACTTTTTTTCCAGAACATTTGAAAAAAAAAAATTCTTCCGATTTTTTTCAATTTCAGAAAAAGTCTGATTCTGAGCAAAAAGTCAGAACTCTGACTTTTTTTCTCAGAATATTATTTCTTCAGTGGCCCTAATCCTCTTCTGTACACACAAGTGGGGTCAAAGTAAATATTTTATTTTGAATTTTATTTTATATTGAGCATTTCTGTGGTTAATGCCTTGATTTTAGTGAGCTTTCCCAAAAATTTTCATTGGGTGCATCCCTAGAAAAATTGGATATTGAGCCATTAAGTTTCTTTTTTTGTGCTCAGAACAAAAATAATTTGATTGTTTTGGATGTGATAAATTTTATCATCTGAGAAGTTACCTGACTGGAAGTTTCCTCTGTTCTGTGTAAACGACATCTGTATTTGTGGCAAGCATAAAATTCTGACCGTTTGATAACCTTGAGCTAAAATATCACGGTTTCATGGTATCATGACTACACTCTTGAAAATTGTTTTGTGTCTGGGTCGTGGCGATGCTGCAATGTACTGTAATGGAAAGATGGTAGAATCAGGAAATGTTTGATGTCACAGGAAAAAAAGAGGAAAAACGGTAGGAAACCATCTACATGTGTAAATGAATATCGGCGTGTGTGTTTCTCATGTTTTTCTGATGAGCCTGTTCCTGTGAATCGTGTCAGTTTTGAGGCAACACACCTCAGCTGAACAGGAAACCAGCATCACACGTGTTGGTTTGTAGAGCAGATCATGTTTTCTTCCTCTGAACCTTCAGCTGCAGGTGAACTTTCACTTTCTGCTGAGAGAAGAGGTCGTCTGACTGCTGCTGCAGGACACACACCATCCCAGAATAAAACAGGGCTCGCTAATCTGGCCCTTTATCGGTGCTTTTAATCAACAAATCCACACCTGACCCAACAGAGGAGTCTGAAAATATACACATAAAATTTTCCCTTTCTAATGTCATACTTACATCCTAGTTTTGGGAATAACTGGATGCTCACGTCTACATTATAACAGGAGAGTTACACTTTTGCAATAGAAAAAGAGAAAATCAGTCAATGACACATTTTGTTAGAACAAAGAAAGATTTTATACAATATTTATTTAAGAAATCTGTTTAATTTAAAGTATTTTAAAAACTATATTAACCAGCAGAGCTAATGACTGATTGCTTAATCACCAACCCTGTAAAGTTGTGAACAAAGAAAATGTTTTAAAAACTTTTTCTTTGCATTTTTTTCCTTTGAACAATAATAAGAACAGTTTGTTGAGATATTAGTTAATAATTTTGTATCAATAGAGAAATGGTCAAAATTTTAAACAATAAGCGGAAAACAAACACACAAACCAAGCTGGTTTATTTCCTCAATTCTTTAATGAGACTTATTATTATATGCACTGAAAAATGCGTGCTGCATAAAAGCAGATCAGCCATTTCAGTGTTAAAATTACTAAAAATAGAATAAATAATAATTAATTTTAATATTATTATAATAATATTTATATATTATTATATTATATTAATTATTATATTACATTATTAATATATGATTATATTTATATTTTATTTTTTTATTTTACTGTTATTTATATATTATCATATATTATATTAAATATTATAATAACATAATATTGTTAATAATGATTAATAATAATAAAATAATTCCATTCATTCATTTCATGAAAACATGAAGCCAAAGTAAACAACTTAAAGTTTCATAGACTCTGAAGAGTTTTCAGGTATCACACATTCAACACTTCAACAGAAACTATTTTACTTCAACCAAATCTGAACAGTAAATATGAGAGTAAATATCGGCCTCTGAAAGTATTTTTTCTTTAACTTGCAAATACTCAGATAAAAGATTTTAGTTTTCATGTCTGCTTTCCAAAACAAACCAACTTTTGTTTCTTTGTTTTATATTTTTAAAACACTGAAGTTCTCCAACATCAAATCTCATCACTGTCATCGTGTCAGAGCTTCTCCGAGTCATGTGACCTTCACTTTCCCACGACAGGAGGCGGTGAGAAACTGGGCGGGGCTTCTTCTCTGAAGTTTTTGTCCTCTTCCTCATGAGATCCTGCTGCTGTCGACGTGTTTGTGGTTTTCTAGTTGCAACCACAGCTCTCATCCTAAAGAGAGACAAGTTTTGGTTTTTCATTACGGGTGCGTTCCCGCTGCAGTCATGGGAAACCACGTTTTCCCAGCGTTGGATGTTCTGTGTGCTGCTAGACGCTCTCTTTGTGAAGACAAACTGAGTTCATCCTGTTAACAGTGATTTCAGATTTAAAAAATTTGTTGATGAGGTTCTGAAAACATTTTAAAAAGACTTCATTTCTCTCAAAGACAAATCTGTTTGGATTGAGAGGAACAACCCATATTACCTAACTGTAGTACACAGTGTATAAACTACTGCAAAAACATGCAAAAAGTACCTGAATGATGTACTGGTTTCAGAAAAATCTCCAGTACGCAGTATACATTGCATACCATATCCCATAATGCAGTGCAATGACCAAGCGGCAACCTCCGGTGGCAAACTATCAAGCTACCCAGAAGAAGTAAATATATGTAGTTCTCTCTTTATCCACTAGGGGCTGCAAAACAGAGCAAATCCCCACAGACTCCCATGTTAAAAGGACCAACTGTGGAGCAGAAATAAACATGTTTACAGCAGAAATAAACATGTTTATAGCAGAAATAAACATGTTTACAGCAGGAATAAACATGTTAATAGCAGAAATAAACATGTTTACAGCAGAAATAAACATGTTTATAGCAGAAATAAACATGTTTACAGCAGGAATAAACATGTTAATAGCAGAAATAAACATGTTTACAGCAGAACTAAACAAGTTATTAGCAGAAATAAACATGTTTAGTTCTGCTGTAAACATGTTAATAGCAGAAATAAACATGTTTACAGCAGAAATAAACATGTTCATAGCAGAAATAAACATGTTTACAGCAGAAATAAACATGTTCATAACAGGAATAAACATGTTAATTGCAGAAATAAACATGTTAATAGCAGAAATAAACATGTTCATAGCAGAAATAAACATGTTTACAGCAGAACTAAACATGTTATTAGCAGAAATAAACATGTTTACATCAGAAATAAACATGTTAATAGCAGAAATAAACATGTTTACAGCAGAACTAAACATGTTATTAGCAGAAATAAACAAGTTTAGTTCTGCTGTAAACATGTTAATAGCAGAAATAAACATGTTTACAGCAGAAATAAACATGTTCATAGCAGAAATAAACATGTTTACAGCAGAAATAAACATGTTCATAGCAGGAATAAACATGTTTACAGCAGAAATAAACATGTTCATAGCAGGAATAAACATGTTTACAGCAGAAATAAACATGTTAATAGCAGAAATAAACATGTTCATAGCAGAAATAAACATGTTTACAGCAGAAATAAACATGTTTACAGCCTGGTTCAAAATATCATTTTAGGTTTAATAGGTCAAGTTTACCTTCATGCCAACTGTGAGGGGGGTGAATTATTTTATGTCTCATTGTTTAGATGTTATATAATCTTGAAGTTACAAATAATTAGGGGCGTGTTCTTTTGATTGACAGGCGGCAGACCTGTGGCTAACAGTTAGCTCCTTGTTTGCTCTCAGTAAGGTCTCAGTTTGTAGCAGAGTAGCACATCAGCGGTTTTTAGTCAGATAATAGCAAGTCTAAGTGTCGATCGATGTCGATCAATACTAGTGCTTTTATATCAATACTTCAATTAGAAGTTTGAAAACTATCAGAATCTTCATAAACATGGAGTTTTTAGTGCGTTATCTGATCCTCTTCTTCTTCATCGGGGGTGTAGAAGGGGGATTTCATCATATTTATGTTAAAATTTGAACTGCCCCTTTACTTCTGGCTTCATGTTGACAATATACCTCAAATCAAAGCTTATGTTAAGTGAACTTCGTGTTCTGCTGCAGGACGGATCACATTCCTCCAGTTCGGCCTCTTCTGAGGTCATTTAACTTGTGTTTGAAGAGCTGGTGTACGTTTCCCTGCAGCAGGAACTTTACTTTCCTCTTGTTCCTGGAAACACTCGTGCTGCTCTGTAATCTCTCTGAATCCTTGAAACTGCTGATTTGTGTCAAAGTTCATAAGAATCAGTTTTTTTGACACTTCCAGGAGGACAGCGCTGACCCCGAGCCTGCTCCGCTGCAGTGTTTCCAGCACTAAAGGACTGAAAACTGATCTGAGACCAGGCTGCAACTCAATCAGCTTTCCCTGGAATATCACGAACCTGCTTCAGGGAAATAGCCTGCCCTCTTTTCTCTTTATATAACTCTCATTTATTTCACTTTCTATTCCACCTCCTGCCTCTCTGCCCTCCTCCCTCCCGCAGGAATGTGTGGCAGTCTCGAGGTGATACCAGGCAGGATTCCAGCTCGCCTCAACTGGAACAACAACATGACCTCATTCGGAGCTTCGGCTACAGGAAACACTGTCCCCGATTCTGCCTCTGGTAAATGTGATGCCCGCGAAGCTGCACATAAGGAGGACGTGTTTACTGCTCACTGACTCTAAGATGCTGCCTGACAGGAAAGAAATTAGGTTATTAAAATGCTTTTTTCCTTTGGGGAAGAAGAATGTGACACCTGCACCTGCTTTGGGTGATTAATCACCTTCCAGAAAAACGATAAAGCCTCCGACTTGTTTTTATCTGCAGGTCTCACATTGTTTGAGAAGCTCGTCCTGCTCCAAAGACACCTCCATGGGCAGTTTATTCATGTGGACAAAGATGACCTATATTTCTAAAATGGGTGGTTGGGGGCTGGGGGGGTGATACTGGATGCTATTTTTAATCAATAACCAGGGGGCTTTGTCTCAAACTTTAAGCAGGTGATGTTTTTTGCATGAATTTAACAAGGAAGTGGCAAAGTTGAATTGTGTTGCCATGGCAACCAGCAACGTGGAGGTGTGAAAGCATTAACCGTGATCCAAGGCTACGTTCACACGGCGACGGAGAGAAGAGAAGACGCAAAAGCGGCGTCTCGTCTTCATCTTTTTATTCGTGTTTGCATGAAGAAATCTGCGAGCGTACGAGGACGCGAGCGTGTGGAATTCGATTGGAACTGCACGCCGGGCTGTTTGGCCGTGATGGACGTCCACCATGTCCGCACGCATGCGTAGAATCTACCTTAGATCCGCTGGGTTTACGTAATGTCCCATTTTAGGGTCTGCACCAAAGACTGTAAATAAGCCCGACCTGCACACCACCGAGTGTGAGGACTACGTAGTCCGCGCACTTCAAAGCCGTTTAATTGTTTCTGAAATGAGACGGCCTCGTAGTCCAACACTGTTTTTCCTGTTTGTGTGTGATGTCAACGCGCATGCGGCGTGAGCAGGTCCACCATCATTTCTGCGTTTTGGGCCGTGCAGACGAGAACGCAACAGCGTTGCGTGTTCAGGAATTCCACTTTGGAATGAGTCTTCACCTTTTGCGTCTTCAACCCAGAATAACGCACGAAAGGCACTTCCAATGAAATATTTAGTCATTTTTACTCGCAATCGTCCTCGTGTGAACGGTCCCTAACTCTAAATGCTCTTAACTGAAAGTAACCAGGAAGTTACTTAAGTGTTTCATTAAAGGTACAGTATGTAAGAATTACTGAAGAGTGGCAAAGATGGGTATTGCAAGAAAAGATGTTTTCTTTCAAATGACTTCATATTCTAAGCACTGTAGTGAATGTATGGTGGCTGTTAGTGGCCAAAATTCTCCCAGACATAAATATGTTTTCATCTGTGAGTGGATCCAGTGGTCTCAGGTGTTGCTATGACTGTAATATGAGTAGCTATTTTTAAGGCATTACTGATCCCAAACAGTCTCTAACTCCCATTAAACAAAGCTGGTACAGCAGTTTTAACCATCAGAGGGTTCTCACTTCACATGCTTGTTTTGTCCATTCAAGGACACCGTAGTAAAAAATGGTGGTACAAATATGGCAGCCTCCATATGTGCACCGCCCAGCAAGTAGATATAAATGACTCATTTTAAGAAAATAAACAAATAACAGCTGTTCTAGTGAAGCGATTACACATCAATAGAAACACAGTTATGAATTATGTATCACATTTTTCTGCCACTGACCTTTGATTTTTTACATACTGTACCTTTAAGAAAACCCAGAAGAACAGAAAAGCTTTGTCTAAACCAACAAGTCCAGTTCAGTCCGGTTTGGTTCGCAGGGTTCTTGCAGGTTTCAGCAAGTTAAATTTAAAGACCCACAACGTAACTTTTAAACCTTAAAAATCAGCGTTTCTGACTCGTTTTGATGGCAAACCAACATTCATTATGCGCATTTTTGAGCCGTCACTTCCCAGAAGCGTTCCCAGGCTCAGGTTAGCTCACGTTAGCAGGCAATGCTAGTCCGTCACTCCCGGTAAGGGCAGTGCTCTACTCAGGTCAGCATTTAACAATAATTGTGTGCACTACAGACGAAGCACACAGTGTGCACTACGCACTGAATTCCAGTGCACTCGGGCAAGTGCACGGTTTGAGACATGGCTAAGGTCTTGGTACTTGGGCCCAATTCCTCTTTTCATCCCTACACCTGGCTCTTCCCCTTGGCCCTTACACTTGAAACGTAGTTTCAAGCGCAAGGGTTTGAATTATTCTCGTAAGAAATGGGACAACCCTTCAAAATCCTCATACGTCACCAATAGTCGCCCGTGGTGCAGTAAACCGACATCACGGCTGTTTCCAGAAGAGTTCGCAATGTTCGCAATGCCGTCTGCAACATTGAATTGTAAATAATCCCCAAAAAAAAAAAAATAAAAAGAAAAAATAAAAACGGCAAACTTCTTAATATTTTAAACTAAAAATAATTCTTTCCTTTTAAACCCATTCTCTAGACAGTTCCCATCTCCACCTACAGTCCCCATTTAGTTTTGTTGACAAAAAAGCCGTCTGCAGCAGCAGTAATCTCCCTTTCGACTGGATTATTTCTTTGGTTTTAGGCTGAAAAACGTAAAAATGAAAGGAAAAGAAGACGCCTTCGACTCAAACTTGCCGCTAATGTGACTTTTCAGACACAATCAGTTGCACGTAATGTTACAAAACTAGCGACTTTATTCACATTTCTAATAAAACTGTATTTAATACATTGCAGCGACCTTAAAGGGATATTGTGTAAGTTCTCCTGTTATTTATTCACAAAAACTGATTATTTGGTTCAAAAGTGTTTTTTCATTAATCAGTAATCACTCCCATCAACAAACTGAAGTGCTCCTCTAAGTTCTAAATTTGCCGTTCGTATCATTCATTTACACATCGAGCGGGGCGGCTCGGTGGAGGCTGCCATGTCGTATCGCCATGTTTTTGCGTTCGGGAGAAGCGTGACTGTAGGAAAACACAGAAACTCACCGGACACACCGGAGTTTTCAGCTCAGTTCGCGGTAATGCCTTTGAAAAGTCACCGCGCTGCAGTGGGAGAAACCAGCGTCTCACTGATGCTGCGTTCATGTGCAGTCGGGCAGACGGCCGTTGGCAACAAACCAGATGTCATTTTAATCAATGAAGCCGAGCGAAAGACGGTAAAACATGGGTCAGGGAAAACAATACGACATCGCCATGACAACCGAACAGATGTGGACTGATGTCACTGTAACTGACGGACCACATCTTCACATAGAGGCCGGTGATAACTTTACATGCAGCGGATGTCGTCGGTCTGCCCGGTTTCACGCGAATGCAGCATGAAAAGTACGAAGGAGCTGCTCGCGATTACACAGTGTCCCTATAAAAAGCGATTTTCCTATCTTATTTACAAAAAATACTCATTTATACGTTTCTCTGGCTGCTGCAGACGATTTCCTCGCCCTTTTGCCCATATTTCGCTTGGAATTGTGGTAATATCACAAACCACTCGTTTTCTCGTGTGCCCCTGGAAAATCTCCGTTTGGAGGGCCAGATAGCCCCACCACTCGCCCTCGCCCTCAGTCTGAACCAGAATTGGGACATCGCTACCCCTTCACATAAACGCGCAAAACGAATGGTTAGGGCCAAGGCTAGGGCTGCGGGCGGGACTGGAATTCACCCTTGGTCTCAGTAAGGTCTCGTCTTGTAGTCTTGACTACAAAACTATTACCTTGATCCTCTTGTGATCTGAAGTAGACAAAGCTCTGTGTCTTGTTACCTAAAGAAGAAAAGTGCACATTTCTGGAGATGATGATGTAAATTCATTTTAATGAAAGGAGTTAACAGCACTGGAGTAAATGGTTGCAGACATGACCATGCTAGGCTTCCGTAGTTTTTCAGTTTCTCTCTTGTTCTGTTCTGGGAGCTTGTTGATTAGTTAAAAATGATTATCTTCCAGTTAGAAAACTCACGTGAATGTTTATGAAAAGAATCTGATTGAAGTTCGTTTGAACGCTCGTTTTCTCAGCCTGATATCAGAGAGCTGACCTGGAGCCTGCAGGTGGATGCTGAGGTGGTGGAGGGGCTGAATAAGCAGACAGCACATCACCTTCAGCAGCAACAGCAGGATGTGTGAGTCAGAGAGCTGCAGCCTGAACACTCCGCCCAGGCTGGGGAAGTATGTTTGATATGTGGCGAGCAGAATGAGGCAGATCCCACAGGCCGGCCAGGCCAGGCCAGGCCAGGCCAGGCCAGGCCGAGCAGCGTTCTGACATGAAGCCTGGAGCTATTTCTGGGAGACTGCCACAGACTGTGAGCTGGACAGACGAGCTGAAGTCACTGTCCTCTGTGCTGCTAACAGGGCAGAAAACACACATGGTAAAAGAATAATCCACTAACATGCAGACGAGGCAGCAGCAGAACCTGCTGAGACGAAGGAAAGAGCGGAAAAACAGAAGCTGTGACAAATCCAAAAACCTGCAAAAGCAGAAAAAGCGATAAAAGTCAGCAAATGATTCCAGTAAGGAGAAGAGAGCAGGACAACATGACTCAGCAAACGTAGCCTGCACACAATCACACACAGACTGCAAGGTCACTCTGACAGATAATCACTACGCTGCTCATTTCTGCACGCTGACTTTCAGTTTCCAGCAGCTGAAATGTGCAACAGGTACAAGCTTCAGATGTTAAGACGTTAGAGTGAAAAACAGCAGATTTAAAACTGCATAATTCTTTAAGCAGAAGCAACGTGAGTCACTCCTCCATAGTAACCGCAGAGGCCTGAAAATGCACCGTGAGTAAAAGATGTGTCACCGTGGAGGGAATAAGACGTGTTTTGGTGATATTTTGAGCCCAGTGGTGTTTCACACTGAACTGTGAGGAGACGGAGATAAAGTCTAAGCTTTACAGACAGTGAGGTGGTCAGTGAAGCAGACATGAGTCAATAGCGTCTGTCTGCGTGTCTGTCTGTCTGTTTTGTATGCGTGACTCATGTAATTTCCCTCATAACAAACTGCAGCTTCACTAACAGCCTGTGTGCGGTGTCACGGCCCCCCCTGCTGGTCAGAGGCGGAACTGGTGGACATTTCTGGTCGATGCTTTGCTGCCATCTGCTGGACATCTGCAGAGACACAAGACCTGATGCAGTGTTGGTTAAAACTTAGACCAGCCACAAATATAGTCTATGTCCAAATCTGAGGGCTTTGTCCTTCCACGGCCGGGTTTGAGGACCACTTACGTCACAGCGATGCGACCAAGACTGTCCAGATTCAAAGACTCCTTCAAATGCAGCCTACAGTGTGGCCTTATGTCCCCCAGATTGTCCCAAGATGCATTGTGGGTGGAACGGGATGTTCTACAGCAGAGGTGTCTGAATTTAAAGGTGCCATGACATCAAATTTCCCTTTTCTGGGGTTTTGGGGGTATGATATGATCTGTTGTGCACTGATGAGGTCATGTGAATGTCCAGAGTGAGAATCAGAGTTCCTGTTTATGGTCTGTCAGCTTTGTTTCTTTGTTCAGAAACGGTTGAATCAGACAGCAGCTTATCATTCTACGTAATTTAATTGCTCCAATAAGAGCGCACTATCAAGCAAACAGCCTCCCCCCCTCCTCTCTCCCTCCACCCTCCGCTCTCACCCCCTCCCTCGCTGATTCAATACAGTTGGAATTTTAAGGATCGGACATGCAGAAGTTGAAAATCCCACTTTTTAGCTTTTCTTGCTGAGATGTTGCGATTGAGGACGAACCTGCATCCAAACCACTTTTCCTTCGCATTTTAGGTCAAAGTCAACTAGTCAGGCCAATCAAAATCGATTAAATTAGTGGTGACGTCTTCAATAATAAAACAAAAAATACTTTTATCCCCAAAGGGAAAATGTAAAACGTGTGTTAGATCTTATTTCTATCCTTGGTGTGTTCCACACATCAGTTTTTTTTATCTTGTTTTATTTCATCATTGTGTGGCTCTAGTGTGCTTTATTGTATGTAGAGAAAGTGGATCAGGGAGGATGGGACTGGACTAGACTGAACTGGACTGAACTGGACTGTCTGCGCTCATGTGGCGGCTGCTAGTAGTGGTGTTTACTATGTTTACTTGCTATGTGGACTAAACATTGCGCCCACAGGAGCATTAAGTAGCAACAAAACCAGTTATTTTCCTCATCCTCCAGTCTGGTCTGTTTGCTCCAGAAGCAACATTTCTATGATGGCTTAGCTACTGTGCTGCTCTGTCTGGTCTCCAGGTGAAAGCTCCGACATGAACAGCTGTTAAGCCCCTGCAGCAGAGGCGAGGCGACGCTCTCCACTTTAGTGAAGCAGACACGGACTCTAGAGGAGCCGTGTGGAGTTTACCCGTGAAGCTGCAGCTAAAACATTCACGCTAAACCGTTTCCCACAGCTTCTCCCTCTGCTGTGACGTCTCCTCCCTCCCGCTGCTGCCGCCCCCCCTCCTCCACTCTGACTGGCGCATTTACAGTGCAGCACGCAAGCTGATAGGGAGCCGAAGTCACGCCCCTCTACTTCCGCACCACGGGACCTAAGAGACGAAAAAATATGAATGGAAGTATATGAGAAGAAAATAATTCCCTTCTGGTCCCAGTCGTTCTCTGTCCTGGATTCCAGATGTGTAGGTTATGGATTTAAATGAAAATTTTTCGTGCAAAGAGAAAATAAAATACCGCAAAGATTTTTGATAATTTCAGGATTTACTTGAAGCCTCTGTGTGGACTACAGCTCTCGTCGCAGGTGATGTCGTCACTGCTGTGCAGTCAGGTCTGGATTTCCAAACAAATGGATTTAAAAGAAAACTTCTGAAGCAACTCTGAGGGAGGGGGCCACAACCTTGTCATTACCTGTAAGTTTAGTTATTTTCTAAATGCTGTCTTGTCTGATAAACGTAGCTCACACTGTCTGAAGTGCCCATGTTGCTAGCAGTTAGCCTTTAGCAAACTCCGACCGCAGTTTGACCTAGATTCTCCAAATAAGGTCATAGCCAAATAAGGTGTAACCAATCAGAATGAAGTCAAAGCTGCATATTTACTTGCTATGGTGTCGCATAACAGTGATGTCATCAAAGCTGCCGCAGTAAAAATGTCTGTACATAAGGACCACAAAAAAAGCCGCTTGGAGCTCACGGGGGGGGGGGGGGGGGGGGTCCGATTTATGTTTGGTGACAAAACATTGGTGAAATGAAACTTCCATTGGACATAAGCTGATCTGGAGTGGATCTAGATATCTCCTGAAGGAATTCAAGTCGCACCAAAGCTGTCTGGGGGAGGAAATGAACAGATTTCATGCTAGAAAATAGATCCAGGTTGAAAAACAAAAATTTTCCCCTTTAACTGGCTGAAATCAGGGAAACTGTCAAATGGGACGTCTGATGACAAAACTGTCAGTCATGAATGATGAGAGGGACCGAGAGAGAGCGAGGATTTGGAGACAACAGAGATGGAGAGAAAAGAAGAGAAAAAATGAGCGGGAAGCAGGAAAAGATGCACCGGAGGAAACCGAAGAGGAGGAAAGGACATGGCAAAAAAAGAGGTGATGAGGATGAACACCAGACGGGAAAAAAGAAGGAAAAATGATGAAAAATCTGCTCACTTGGATCCGTGAAACAGACTGTCGTTTTTACGGAGCTGAAAATAAAACATTTATGTCAAAATCGTTTTCTGTGACTGAGCCTCCGTCTGTCACTCGTCCTCTTATAAGTGGAATCTAGAGCGTAACTTTATCGCATTGTTTTTAACTTTATCGATGTTATTGTCATGTATCATGTGTGTGGTTATTTGTGCATGGCATGAGTCTTATATGGCAGTAAAACAAAGCTTTGTTGCATCTTTTTCATTCTTTTTGAAGGAAAAATTGCAGGTGCATCAACCTGGTTGGAACATCGGAGGGGGTGCAGTGAAAAAAAGTTTGGGAACCGCTGATCTAATTTAATAACCCCCATCAGCCTCACTCAGCTGGTCAGTCGTTCTTTTTGAGGGTAAAGAAACAATATTCAACATTTCTGTAAAATCCAAGGACTCATCAAGAAAACGTCCTTGAAGTTTCCTCAGACAAGACCGAGAGTCTCTGATCAGAGACAGCGTCCACAGCAACCGTCCCGGCAGCAGGTACGTGTCAACGTCAGGCCTTCATGCTGGAGCTGCAGACCGGACAGGATGCATGCAGCAGTCCCTCATCACCACCCGGAACCAGGGATCCGTCACGACGGCTTCATGTTCGGTGTTATGATCTCATCTTTATATCAGACTGTAGCAAACACACGTGTGCTTACGTGAGGAGGTGACCTTCCTCATGAGGGGAAAAACTCTGATTTCCATCAGGTTTCAGTTTTCTCAGCTTCTTTTTCAACCTGCTGTCCTCATCCGTCTCTGCTCACAGCATCAAGTGAGCAGTTGCATCAAATACATGAAAACACGACTCAGCAGCTGAGATGCAAACTGATGAGTCGTGATCCTGCAGGGAACACACACACACACACACTTCCCGGAAACAGCGAGGAGGAGCTGATGCTCCACCCAGATCTTCCCGTCAGACCCCTCACGAGATGCTGCGCACCACTGCCATGCAGCGAGCTGATTGGCTGCTGCGGAGCCTGCCTCAGGGGCCAATCACAGAGCAGTTCTGGGATGTGTCGAGAGCAAAGACGAGAAGGGAAGAAAAATCCTGGAAGTGATGTCAGAGAGGAGAGAAGAGTGTGTTTTATTAGACACATCACCGTTGGTGCAGCAGTGGGTGATGACAAACAGCACGACTCTTATTGACCCGCTGTCCTGACTGATGGACACTCAGCATGTTTGTCTCACTGCTTCTACAACCTGCTGGCAGCTGATCCTGATCCTGATCCAAAACCTGACCCCGTCTGTCTCAGACCTGCCCCACAGCTGCAGGGTGGATGTCCTCATAAGTCAACATCACCGCGGTGGAAATTCCTGCAGCGTGTTTTATTTCCACAATGTCACCAAACACAGAAATCAATTTTAAAGTTCCACTCAGGTGTTTTTCAGGAGAGAGAAACTTCCAACCGTGAGCTACAGATGGAGGAAGAAAATCTCCAACGGCTTTGTCCAAAAGTCTTGGACCACCCTTTATTTCTAGAAAACAGAAAACAGGGGCAGTGATTTATTCAAACACACGCAAACATGAATATTATTTTAGAGAAACAGAGTTTGTCCAGTTCTGACGATCTTTATTCTTTGTCTCAGTCTGAACCCTCTTAGAGAAGATTTGTCATTTCTCTAAGTAGTCTTCAGAAACAGTTCTTAGACCTCTAGAAGGACTTTCGAAAGCTCTCCTCAGCCCCCACCCCCCCTCCTTCAGCCATGTCGGTGGTTTTATCGGATGAAACTCAGCAAATTAACAGCAGCTGCAGAGACAGATGTTTCCCGCAGGAGCCAGCGGAGACTGAAAACAGCCAGCAGAAAGCAAACTTCAGCAAACGCAACGAGCAAATGAGTTCCTCAGCTGCTGGATATCAGTTTTCTCATTTGGTTCCTGCTGGAAACTGGACTGCTTTGCTCTAAGAAAGCATCACACACCTTCCTGCTTCCTGATGGTTTTACTGTCAGGTTGTTTCAGGCAGTGCTCGCTTCAGTCAAAGAAAAGACTGGGATTGGGTTTAAAATGCAAAACGTGATCATGTTAATCCAGCAGGTCACATATGACGAGGAAATCCAAATTTATTCTAAAGCAAAGGGATGGATGGAAGGCCTGATGGCCACAACAGAGTTCCTTATTAACACTATAAATCCATTGCAAACTTCGGTTTATTTCATGAAATACATCAATGTTGTCAAATATATGAGCAAAATGCACCTGCAGAATTAACTTTAGTTTCTGTTAACCTGGACTTTCTTTCTGGAATTTGTACGTGAATTTACGCAGCAGTACCATTTCTGCATTGCTCTGACTGCTTTGGACATTATTCAGATTAGTCGTAGATCTGCGTATATTCATATAATAGCAAGGTGGCAGAATGATTGGGCCTCTATATAAGGCATTATCTGCGGCTAAACTCCTTAATTTCACCAATACACTGCAAAAACTCACATCTTACCCAATGTATTTTTCAAATTTCCAGTCAAATTATCTCATTGCACTTAAAATAAGACAAAATCACCTAAACATAAATATTTCAGTGAGATAAAGGAACTTGTTTTCAGACAAATGCGTCTTATTTCAAGAAATTTTATGAGAAAATTTCACTTGGCAGAATTTTCTTTGCTTATTACAAGCAAAAAACCAAAAAAAAAAAAAAAACCTTTTTAAAAAATTATTCTCAGAGTGGACAAGATTTTTTGCTTGTAATAAGTAGTTCAGTGTGTGTGTGTGTCACAAATCTTTTGCGTCATAAGAAAATGACGACCTCGTCCACACTGAAAACCAGAGCTGAAGTTGCCCTCAACTGTAATGTGAACAAACTAAACTAAGTCGGCTAAGTAGGTGCTGATGTGAGAGGGGCATTAGAAACTGGTTGGTGGCAAAGAAAGTAGTCGTATCACACAGGATGTTTTAATTTGTGAATGTGAAATGATCAAAATAAGAAGGTCTGGAATCACTTAGAGAAGCGATAGGCTCCTAAAACAGGATAAACAAGGTAGAAATCCTTCGTTTAAACAGCTGTTTGCAGACTCAAGTTTATTTCCAGACTGGAATATGCTCAAACATGGATATTTCATTTAGTGGCACAGTTTGCTGTCAATGTAATACAGCTGCATTGCTGCTTTCTTTCTTTCACAAGAAAAGAAATTCCTGAGTAAAGATAAGTGATGATGGGAACACGGTGCAGTGGAGACACACTGGAGCGTAGTGTCGGGAAGCTGGAACATCCAGGTGAACAGTTTGGTGAGTACAGCAGCGTCTAATGTGAAGCCTTTCTGCTAAATTTGGAGTTTCTTCTTCCTGTAAGTGCTGCCAGATGATTGCTCACGGGTGGACTCAGATGACTCGTTCTGTTTGCTTTGGGCAGAAACTCTGTGTTGTTCTGGATTTGTTTGAGCTCAGTGTTCAGGACAGCAGAGCGAACACAAACTAGAACAAACATGAATCAAATCAAACCCAAACAGTCTTTAATGTACTGTTTCTGCACCTGCTGGAGTTTCATAATCTCTGCTCCACACAGCGCCCCCTGGAGGCCACACTTTCCACCACAGCATTTCTGTGACTGGCTGACACTTTTCTTGTTTTTATTTAGTCCAGCAGCTGATTTGTGCAGCACTTCAAGATTATATTATGGGAATTATAATTCTCTTAAAGCAGTGGTTTTCAAACTGGGGTCGGGACACCCATATGGGCCTCATGATCATTTCAGAGGATCACCAGATCATTGCGAAAAAGAAAAATACAGCCTGCATTTATCAAATAAATTAGGGATTTTTGGAGCTATCAATATTAACACATTGTTGCAAAGAGATTAATCTGTGAAATTAACACATTCATACATAAATAACAAACTAACACCATCTTAAAATCCCAATTTGGCATTATCTCAACCAGAGAAGCTGATTTTGGGATTGTAGGTGTCTTGTCACAGCAGGAAACATTGATCCCCATTACTTATTACGTTTCAGATAGTTTCAGACCTTACATGTAGAATTTTTTATCATTGAATGTCCAGAAACAAAGTTATTACAGCTGTTATTCTAAAAACCAGAATTTGGCCCTATTTGGTGAGAAAAGCTGAATTTTGGCATTTGCATGGTTTTTCCGCAGCTGTTAACATAATCCACCAAAATCCACTTTATCCTCCTTATTTATGAAGATTCTGACAGTTTCCAACCGTGACATAAGAGCATGGCCACAGGATGCATTTAACAGTTAAGCACTCAGTTGTTGGGAGGGTGAGTCACGAGCACCAAAGTATGTTATTTGGGGGTTGTGGCTTAAAAGGTTTGAGAAGCACTGCCTTAGAACATCAAACAAATAAAGACAAACACCAAAGCCTGTAAAAAATTGGACGGAGTATCCGGTCACATCTGAAGAGCTGAAAGTGAAGCCAGTTGAGCGTTTCCCACTGTCACCATCTTACCGCGTCGCTCGTGTTTTCATTCCTTGAAAATACTAAAATGGGCAAAGCGCAGCCTCGGGGCAAATGATTGACAGCTGACGTACTCTGGGCTGAATGCTAACTGAGCTAACTCAAAAGTAACAGAAGCTAACGAAGATTAGCCTCTTAACCGGCGGGCTAAAGGTAAGGCAGATTTGAACTTGCTGTTAGCTGCTAAAACCACCGTTGTGCTGCTCTGCTGCAGACCTGAGACTTTACTGAGAGCAAACAAGGAGCTAGCAGTTAGCCACCGGCCGGCATCTGGTCTGCAGCATTTCAATCAAAAGGACACGCCCCTAATTATGTGTAATTTCAAGATTAAATAACATCTAAATGGATGAGTTATTGAAAAAAATTAACCTTCCTCACAACTGACGTGAAGGTAAACTTCACCTATTAAACCTAAAACTATGTTTTGAACCAGTTGGCAAACATGTTTATTTCTGCTGTAAACATATTTATTTCTGCTGTAAACATGTTTATTTCTGCTGTAAACATATTTATTTCTGCTGTAAACATGTTTATTTATACTTTAAACATCTTTATTCCTGCTGTAAACATGTTTATTTCTGCTGTAAACATCTTTCTTTCTGCAGTAAATATGTTTATTCCTGCTGTAAACATGTTTATTTTCTGCTGTAAACATCTTTCCTGCAGTAAACATGTTTATTTCTGATGTAAACATCTTTATTCCTGCAGTAAATATGTTTATTCCTGCTGCAAACATGTTTATTTCTGCTGTTAACAATCTTTATTCCTGCTGCAAACATGTTTATTTCTGCTGTAAACATCTTTCCTGCAGTAAACATGTTTATTTCTGATGTAAACATCTTTATTCCTGCAGTAAATATGTTTATTCCTGCTGCAAACATGTTTATTTCTGCTGTTAACATTTTTTTTTTGTTTATTTCTGCTGTAAACATCTTTCCTGCAGTAAACATGTTTATTCCTGCTGCAAACACGTTTATGTCTGCTGTGAAGTTGGCCTTTTTAACATGGGAGTCTATGGGGATTTGTTCTGTTGTGCAGCCCCTGGTGGATGAAGAAAGAACAACAATTTTTAAGCACAATACCAGATTTCCACATTGGCCACACAGTTGACCACCAGAGGTTGCCGCTCGACAAACATACATATAGAGAACATGCAAACACTGACACCAGCATGTGCCCTGACCATTCTCCCATTCTGCAGAGCAGCTGTTTGTCCTCCGGCACCTGATTGCACCGCTGGTTTAGGTTTCTGTGAATCCGCCGTTTGGTGGTGAAGTCCTGAGATTCTCCAAAAGAGAAACTCAGACAGAAGTCTAGGTGAGTCCAATCTGAAGTTCTGGTCAGGCTACGTCCATTTGTTTATTTTCTTTTAAATAGTTTTTCTGCTCATGCTGTTTGGTAATATATACTCTATCTATCTATCTATCTATCTATCTATCTATCTATCTATCTATCTATCTATCTATCTATCTATCTATCTATCTATCTATCTATCTATCTATCTATCTATCTATCTATCTATCTATCTATCTATCTATCTATCTATCTATCTATCTATCTACCTACCTACCTACCTACCTACCTACCTACCTACCTACCTACCTTCCTTCCTTCCTTCCTTCCTTCCTTCCTTCCTTCCAGATGTTCGTCACAGTGTTGTGTCACAGCTGCAGAACGTTGCCAGAAATATATAGCAGGAGCTTGGAGAACAATCATGCAGCAGTACGGGAACACACACACACAACCCAGTTTTCATTCCTCGTGGGGTACATCCATTGACATAATGCATTCCCTAGCCCCTTACCCTAAACCTAACACCCATAACTGATTGCCTAACCCTAACCCTTGTCCTAATCCTAACCTAAACCTAATTGGAACTTAATCTCTAAAACCTAATCTTGACCCTCAAAACGGGGTTCATCCCCGTGGGGACCAGGAAAATGTCCCCACAGTGATGGTAAAAATCCAGAGCATGGTCCCCTCAATGTTGCAATTACGCGTCCACACACACACACACACACACACACACACACACACACACAATCAGTGATGTCAGAGTTCCTCCAGCAGAGAGCAGCAGAGCTGTTTCCCAGATTTCATGGTCAGCGTTACAGCTGATGGAGCAGTTTATGAACTGATGGTTCATTAACTTGTTTTACTCCAGAGAAGAAAGTAACCACCAACAACGCTGCATCAGGGATTACAGCTAACGTAGCGTTTTCCTTTAGAGCCGTGCAACACTGCCAGCTGCACTGACACAAAACGTCTCTTCATATCATAAGACTTCCCTTCTTCAGAGGAGCGTCGGTATTTTCTAATGAATATAAATCATATTTCTGATAATCAGGCTGGTTCTGTTATTATTTTCTGATGTAGCAACCTTTTTTGGGATAGTCAGTAAAATATCTCCCTATCAGATATGGCCAATATTGTTGCCGATATCGGCATAAAAACATGATATCAGTAAATGTCTGTATCAGGGTTTTTTTTTGTTTTTTTTTTTTTTACTACTGACGAGATCTCATGAAATCCTTAGTAAATATTATTCCATTAGCATTGGTCCAGAAATGATAAAAGTCCCTGTTATTGTGGAAGAACTTCATATCCCAGCATTCCTTTCAGAGTCATGTGACTACGGTGCAGCTGCTGCTGCTACAGACTGACTTGCTTTGAAGCTGCTGATAACATGTCTGGTTTAAGTTGTTGGTTAAGTTACCAAGTTGTTAGAAACATTAGAATTAGCCACATGTTGATAATACCTGCTAGTATCTGATATATGGTAGTATCTAATACCTGCTAGTATCTGATATATGGTAGTATCTAATACCTGCTAGTATCTGATATATGGTAGTATCTAATACCTGCTAGTATCTGATATATGGTAGTATCTAATACCTGCTAGTATCTGATATATGGTAGTATCTAATACTTGCTAGTATCTGATATATGGTAGTATCTAATACCTGCTAGTATCTGATATATGGTAGTATCTAATACCTGCTAGTATCTGATATATGGTAGTATCTAATACCTGCTAGTATCTGATATATGGTAGTATCTAATACCTGCTAGTATCTGATATATGGTAGTATCTAATACCTGCTAGTATCTGATATATGGTAGTATCTAATACCTGCTAGTATCTGATATATGGTAGTATCTAATACCTGCTAGTATCTGATATATGGTAGTATCTAATACCTGCTAGTATCTGATATATGGTAGTATCTAATACCTGCTAGTATCTGATATATGGTAGTATCTAATACCTGCTAGTATCTGATATATGGTAGTATCTAATACCTGCTAGTATCTGATATATGGTAGTATCTAATACCTGCTAGTATCTGATATATGGTAGTATCTAATACCTGCTAGTATCTGATATATGGTAGTATCTAATACCTGCTAGCATCTGATATATGGTAGTATCTAATACCTGCTAGTATCTGATATATGGTAGTATCTAATACCTGCTAGCATCTGATATATGGTAGTATCTAATACCTGCTAGTATCTGATATATGGTAGTATCTAATACCTGCTAGTATCTGATATATGGTAGTATCTACTACCTGCTAGCATCTGATATATGGTAGTATCTAATACCTGCTAGTATCTGATATATGGTAGTATCTACTACCTGCTAGCATCTGATATATGGTAGTATCTAATACCTGCTAGTATCTGATATATGGTAGTATCTAATACCTGCTAGTATCTGATATATGGTAGTATCTAATACCTGCTAGCATCTGATATATGGTAGTATCTAATACCTGCTAGTATCTGATATATGGTAGTATCTAATACCTGCTAGTATCTGATATCTGGTAGTATCTAATACCTGCTAGTATCTGATATATGGTAGTATCTAATACCTGCTAGTATCTGATATATGGTAGTATCTAATACCTGCTAGTATCTGAAATATGGTAGTATCTAATACCTGCTAGTATCTGATATATGGTAGTATCTAATACCTGCTAGTATCTGATATATGGTAGTATGTAACACCTGCTAGTATCTGATATATGGTAGTATGTAACACCTGCTAGTATCTGATATATGGTAGTATCTAATACCTGCTAGTATCTGATATATGGTAGTATCTAATACCTGCTAGTATCTGATATATGGTAGTATCTAATACCTGCTAGTATCTGATATATGGTAGTATCTAATACCTGCTAGTATCTGATATATGGTAGTATCTAATACCTGCTAGTATCTGATATATGGTAGTATCTAATACCTGCTAGTATCTGATATATGGTAGTATCTAATACGTGCTAGCATCTGATATATGGTAGTATCTAATACGTGCTAGTATCTGATATATGGTAGTATCTAATACGTGCTAGTATCTGATATATGGTAGTATCTAATACCTGCTAGTATCTGATATATGGTAGTATCTAATACCTGCTAGTATCTGATATATGGTAGTATCTAATACCTGCTAGTATCTGATATCTGGCAGCAGATGTCCAGAATGAACTCCTATGAATGAGTTAAGAGTATTTTGGGATCTTTGCTCTGCGAGCAGAATATTTGTATCTCTCAGAATATGACAAAGACAACCTCACAGTTCTCTGCATATATATCGGTTTTGGTTAATATCAGATATAAAAAATGAATAGTTGGACAATATCGGTATGTCAGATATCAGTTAGAAAAAGAAAAAAAAAAGCCAACATCAAACATTCCTGCTATTTATTTTTGTTGTTGTGGCTGTTAAATATTATTGGTCCAACAATCTTCAAAAAACCTGTTAAATTTTCTGATTATATTTACTCATTAAAGGGAATAATGCCCCAAAACTTCTGCTTTAAATTGTTAAACTGGTTTTTAATTAACTGGTTGCTGTTAAACACTTTTTGACATTGATTAGAAAGACTAAATATAAATTGAACTTTTTATTATTGGCATTAGCATTTGTATTATTATTATTAGTAGTAGTAGTAGTAGTTAAATGAATTCCCCTTCATTTGTCTCATTTAACTCTTCAATTTAAATTATTTTAAATGCACTGACATCAGTTACAGCTCCACTTTGGTTTCTAGTTAACAGATTTCGCCATTTATTGTTGAAATAGTTGTACTTTCTCAGTCTTTTGTTTTGGATATTTGTGGCAGCACGAACAGACATAATCACACATACAGCACTCTAAAAGACCCAATAAAAGTAGAAAAACAAAGAAATGAAGGAAACAGACTGTTAAAAAAAATATTAAAGACTGATAAAAAAAAACAAAGGGTAGCAGCACAGTAGTGATAATAATGATAGTAATTGTGATAATAGTATTTGTAATAACAATAATAACAACAGTAATAATAATAATAATAATAATAATAACAATAATAATAGTTTCATGGTTCATCTTTCTTTTTTCCTTCTTCATTTCTTTGTTTTAATTTAAATAATTTGTTTTATTTGATTTTTTTTTATTTAACCTTTATTCAACCCTATGAATAATTAATTGATTAATTAGGTTGAATATTCAACCCTAACCCTAACCTTTATTCAATTTTTTTTACAAAAAAAAAAAAAAAAAAGTGAGCTTTTACAATACTGAATTTCCCTTCGGGGATGAATAAAGTATTTTTCATTTCATTTCATTCATTTCATTTCATTAGGGAAAAAAGTCCCATGGAGATTAAAAACCTCTTTTTCAAATGAGTCCTGGCCAACAGGCAGCAGAGCCCCGATGATGGATCCTTATCTCACCCTCCGTCTGTCAGGCATTTATGTCATGTTCCTTGTGAGGTGTGTTTATGACATCATCATCTAACTGGACTCTGAGAACTGGACCCGTTTTTCAAACCCCTTGTTTGTGCTCGTATGATCAGACCTCAACACCAGAACTGGTGTTCTGCAGAACATCATGTTACACTGAACCATGTGACCAGAGCAGCTTCTGCCAGTAACAAGACAATAAAAAGGACTTTTTCCTGGAAAAGATGCTGTTTCAACCCGCTGCAGCAGTTATTTTGCAGATGTTAATTTCAATATTCTGTCTTCATCCATTTTATAGTCTTGGTTGCTTCATATTCCAGCTCTATAACTGAGGATGGCTTCCAAATGCAAAACTAGCTAAATATTCAGACCTGGCATGAGAAAATGTCTTGAAATAAGTGGTCTGGTCTGGTCAGAATCTGTTACTTGTGCTCCTCTGCACAAAAAAGACCCTTAAATGGAGGACGCAGCTGAAAGCAGTGGAAGTGAAACGGAAACAAAGACGTCCATCGCTGCAGGCGTCCTGTTTCATAATGATGTCAGACACTTGGAGTAAAAATCGGAGCCTGTCGGGAGCAAATACAAACACTTCTATTCAGCTCTGCTGCACGTCCTCAGTAGTTTCCATGTCTGCATTTCCTCCTCAGATTTTCTGTCCTGAGTCTTTAACTTTCTCATGATAAACGTGTGCAACTTTTCATTCAGTGCAGCCTCTTTTAATATTGGCTTTTTTTATGTTTTACAGTGAAGCAAAACAGCAGATGTGAGCAGTGTGTGAGCAGTTCTTGTTCTTAAGCTCGTGAGAAAAAAAGTGGGGATGAAAAGAGGTCAAACTGAGCTTATTAAACCCTCCCACCACCCACCCAACTATGATTTAAAATTCATTTAAAGATAATTTAAGGAGGATTGTGTATGTAAAATACCAGGTTATGACACCTTTAACTCATGATGTGGGACCGTACATGGGAGTCACAAAGAATGATGGGAAATATTCAACCCAAAGAGGGCAAAATCTACCTGAGTGTACTTAGTTACACTTAATAGAGTCAATTATATCACCAGTACTGCTGGTCATAAGGGGGCATTTTACTCTCAACGGTGTTGAAATTACTCTGAAAGAGTTAATATTACACTGGGGATTTTACTGTGCAGATACCAGATATCCATCTACACCAGATTTTGACTGAATATCTGTCTGAGAATATTTCCTGTGCTGCTGTAAACCAGACTTGTTTGCTTCGAAGCAAAGCCGTAGGCAGTGATGCGTTCAGGGAACCTTGATCTTACTTTCACTGTTATTACATTTAATCAAAGTTTGCATCTAAAAGGAACAAATGTGTCAGAAAGAAGCTTCTTTTGACAGACAGAACGACTTCCCCGTCTTCTTGATCTAAGTCAGAATATTTCCATCCTTTTCTCCTCATGTCGTGGAGAACATACTGGAACATACTGTAGTTACTTGCAACAGCTTCATACTTCCCAGCAGCAATGGAGAGAAAGGCAGCACCGAAGAGATGCTGCCTTCATCAGATGTTTGTGGAAATCACCGAGGGCCTAAATTTTCCTGCAGCGATAATGTGAGAGTCCATCAGCTCTGCAGAGTGTCATCATGTGGAGGCTAAACATAGTGGGTCTGCAGAGGTGGAAAAGTACTGAAAAATTGTAATCAAGTAAAAGTATCTTTACTTTGCTTAAATTCTACTCAAGTAAAAGTATCCAGCTTAAAATTTACTTGAGTAACAGCAAAAAAAAGTACTTAATTTAAAATTTACTCTGAGTAAATGTTACTTACTTTCTTGCTGTGAAAAAGGACGCGTCATAAATCCAATCCAACACTGTTTTTGAGAAACTTTTACATCAGTACAATAAAAAAGAGAAAATAAAACCAAATCAAAGTTTCTAAGATGGTGAAAATTTTGAGCAAATCCCGACTAACAAACTGCTCAGTCATCTTTCTACAGCAACATAAATCATAATTTCAGTTGTCTTAACCCCTTAACTGGCCAGGGCCCGCCCACGCGCCGTTTTTTTTTTTTTTTTTTTTCTTATTTTCAATATAAAGTCTTATAAAATCTGTTAGATGTATCAATTTCAATACTACAGCATCTGACGGACCAGGAGAGGCATCCCTTTTGATTGACGTCTCATTGGACCAACTGGGTGGATCTATGGTCTCTCCTCCACCAATAATATCTACCAAACTCAACCTCACGTGGTGGGTGGGCTTTGTAATCTGATGCTTACAGGTCTGGCCTATCAGGTCTGACGGTAGCTCTGACATCATGCACGTATAGCCAATGAAATTCCCGTCATGGCCATGTGTGTTTTGTTTACCTGGATAGCAAGATGGCTTCTCTGTGCTCCTGCGTAACTCGGCCTGAAAACTCCTCCAAACATGCGCTTCTGTGCGTAAAAGCGGAGGAAGCCCCGTATTGTGCACTTTTTCAGTATAAACGTGGGGAAAAAAACATGCCGAAGAACGAAAATGTGCTGCTGAAGAGTTGCTGAAGGGAATTACTCGGAGCAGAGCAGCATGTGTGCGTCTGGGCTCAGTAGAGGAGGAAGCGTTTGGCTCAGGAGGCGCTCAGGACTGGAACCAGTAAGTGGAAACTTCTACCTGCAGTTACTGTGTGTTTATAAGCTATTTAGATGGGGATCATTTCTAAAAAATAAGGACGTGAAAACGTGTCGATGTCTGCCTGGTTGGGGAAAGGGGGGCTTTCTCAGGCGCATATGTGTCGCAGCTTGGCTTTCTACTGCGCTCTTTCACTGCGGGCGTATTCATGGTGGTGTTTTTGGACACTAAAGAAGTGAAACCTGTCTGTTTGAAAGTTGGGGGTCTCTGTTTATAACACAAGACCCCCAGGTTTGTGGATTTTGCCTGCGTGTGGATAAAAGCTAATGGTCTGGTGATGCAGCAGCTTCTCTCCCTCTGATCAGACTGCTCTGTAAAATTTCTGTTAAAAATTAGTAGAAGTAGTTTTCAGTCCTGGTCAGTTCATGAAAAATTGCAAGTATGTAAAAGTTTTCTGTGTTGTGGAGTTTTTATTTTTCCTTTTTGTTGACATTGCATAGCATGGCATTATATTGTTTACTTTATAATGTAAACAGACACATATTCTGACTCTTATTATAATGCACTTTAGGAAAATGAGCATTTTTTTGTGTTTCTAGATCACTTACTGTATTTTGATAATGCTCAGAGTGAATCTGAACATGCTGCAGGATGCCTCTTGGTACCACCTTTCATCGGAGGTCTCATTGATGACTGCATGTTGAAGCATTCTGGACTTACAGCTTTGTAAAGCTTATTATCCAAAGGGACCATTTGGAGTCTCCAAATGGAAAATTCTGGATAACGCCTGAACATATTCACAAAGGATAATATATCCTGAATAGATTCACAGGAAAACACTCACATACTTGTCATTTTTGTTGCTATTGTCACCAAATAAGAACTGGTAACAGATAAACCTTCATGCCACAGCCTCACGTGATTATCCAGTTCTTATCTCCATATTTCTGTGTGCAGCTACTTGACAAAATAAAAAAAAAAATCAGACGAGGGAAATAAAGCGTGATTACTGTGTGTTTCAAATTTAGTAACTACATGCTAGTTAAAGTTACAATAAATTTGAAAGCTCAAAGTGAAAATTCAGAGTGTTATCTTTACAGAGAGGTCAAGCTTTTGCATGTACTCCAAAGGGTTCAAGAGCAGCAGCTAATTTAGTTTGGGTATGCATTTTATAGGCGTATGGGGGGGGTCCTGTTAAGGGGTCAAGAGTTGAACTAAAGTACCGTGCTCCACAGAATATTCTGCACACTGAACACCAGCATGGCACAAATTTGTCAGCGTTTGCATGAAGAAGTTGTTGTCTTGTTTGCATTTTAACACAAAGAGCTGCTGAGATCTGGCCGAGGATTTCCTCCTTCATCTCTTCCACAGGAATTAAATGTCTGCTTGGCATCCTCCTCCTCCTCCATCTCCATCTCTTGCTCGGTACCAGTCGTCATTAGTGAACGATACGCTGAACGTCACCGAAGTAGATCGGCAGCGTAGATTAATAATCCGTAACGTTTGATATAAAACCCATTCAGGCTGATTTTTCTTCTCCTGCATTTCATTTTTTACTCAGTAATGGGGGAAGTTTCCAGAGTAGTGAGGCAAATGATTTGGTCAAAATGTACTTGATTAAATATAAAACTGCCTATTTAAAAAATGTATTAAAAAATTACAAATTACTTACAAAAACTACTCAGTTACAGTAATTTTGTAGGTGGAAGATCCTCCAATCACAGCAGGAAGTCGTCTCATCTGTTACAAGCACCAAGAGGGAAACGTTATAAACCCGTTAGTCTTATTAAATAAAGAAATTCTTCAGCTGAGCCTTTTGATTTACCTACTTTACTCATTTCCAATATTATGTTTAACTCCGGAACTCACTTAAGTACTTATATATAACTCATGGTTAAAAAAAAAAAAGCGGATAATAATAGAGTTAATAATGAACAGCTGTTCAAATGATTTAATGAGATGTTTTGAATCCTGTTTTTAAGGATAACCCTTAAAAGCCCATTTTCCCATGATTTGGATCATGAAAAAGCCAGAATTCAGAGTACCGAGCAGCTGGTTAAATCCACCAGCCGGCTGATGACTGGCTGAGGTGGAAATTCATGCATTTATAACAGAAAACAGCCGCAGCAGCTTCTGCTTCAGCTGGACTTCAGCACACTGAGGTTAATGACAAGAAACGAAGAGAAGATTCACCTCTATAGCAGCCAAAATCAAAGAACTAAGCAGTTTTAATAAGTGACACTGTGAGTACAATCAAATAATCTCATTTTTACACTGTATACAAGTTGTGCCAATATTTTCTTTTTGTTCTTTGGAGACAGAAATGTAAAATGAATCCAGCTTCATCAAAATAAAGGTGCAGTGTAAATTTATTTTCATCTGGTTGGAACAGAGATGCAAACAGCCTCATTCCAGCTGCAGTCGTAGCGGCTTAAACACGAACGATCACCTCCGTTAAACAAGGTTTAGCTTTTCTATTTCCCAACCGCAGCCAACATTAAGCTCTGCCAGCTTCTCTGTGGTATGAATTTTATCGTGCTTCTGACTGGCCAACATGTGGAAGCCTGCTGAGGTGCAGCGTAGCCTACACGCTTCTTACTGTAGTACTGTCTCTACATGCTGTGCTTGTAGCAGTTTACATTTTAAAAAATAAATAAATAAAACAATCTGAAAGAAGTTGCATCAATTTGTTGCAAAGAAAAGTATTTCTTGTGCACAATAATTATAACAACTAAAAAATTTTAAAAAGACAAAGAAAAGGACTGTTGCCTGCACCTGGTGTGTAAAAGCATGCTCCGTGACAAAGCTATCAAACGTAAACAGCAAATAAGACATAAAACCATTTAAAGAATGAATTAATGCTCATTATGTGATAAAAACAGCAAACAGTCAATCAGAGCACCAGGACTGCAGATATCCAGCAATCCTCCCTTCTGCCACCAGGGGGCAACAAGAGAATCACATGTGGGTGGAGCTAAAATGTGCTTGCGTTCAAGCTAACTGTTACAGTTGACATGCTAACATGATTCAGCATTAAAGGTCCAGTGTGTAGCAAGATGCTGCACATACACCCAAACTACACTGTAAAAGAGTATCTGAGCTGTAGTTGGTATGAAAGACTTTCCTACATTGATGTAACTTAATTATTTTGGTTTGGTGATGAAATCATAAATATTTTTGAGTCAAATCAACTTCAAATCACATTCTCTAGTCTGAAATAAGTTTTTACTTTCACTCAAAGCATATTTGTTAAGTTGTTTCCGCTTCAGAGTGCATGAACAACAAAGGGGGCGGAGCTATTTTTAAAACTCAACATATCCGGACCAGAAAGGCTCATGGGAAATATAAATTGAGCAGGAATTCAATATTTTATGATTGTTATCCTATAAATTTGTAATGTTTGCATTCAGAGGAAATTGTTGAAAAATTGTGTTTAGTTTGGACGTTAAAGTTGCACCATGAGCTGAAGGATAGTACAAGGAGATAAACTCCCAACTGTACGACAGTCTTACAACACAGAAACAACATATTTGCTGATAGTGTTGCTGTTTAGTCACAGACTCATATATAAAGTCACTTTAAATTTGTTCCTAAATATAAGTATTGAGTCAGCTGCAATCAAAATTTGACTTTGTCTTAAATCAGAAATTTTACTGTAGAAAAACTGAAAAAATGCATGTAACAGAATTACAGTAATTCGATTAGTTTATTCTAAACTGAAAAACAAAGTTGAAAGAAAGGTTAAAAAATTGCTTACGTCTTTGTTATCAATTATATTTTCACTTTGTATTAAAGCAATTTCTTTGTTTCAATGTTAAAAAAAAAAAAAAAAAAAAGATTTCCAGCAAATCTAAATTTATGGTTTCATCCAAAACCATCATAAATTTAGTTTGAGAAAAACTAATAAATTTATGATGTAACAAAATCTAATTTGAGAAAAACTGAAATTCTGTTGTAAAAAAATTGAAATTGAGTCCATATTTGACGACTTCCCTTGGTTTTAATTATATTTTTGATTTAACATTACCACATTATTTATTTTGTTCAGACTACTTTTTTTAATTTGAGAAAAACAAAAAAAATTTGATGTGACAAGTTGACACAATTTTTTTTATTTGATCCAAATAACCTTTTTTACAGTGTAGGAGATGCTGGGCTTGTCTTTGAGCTCCTGAAACAACCCACAGCAGCCTTGCCATGAATTTACTGCTCTAAAGATGAAAACACAATTAATACAATGACATTCATCCAGTTCTACTCTAAAGGAAATATATGTACGTCTGTGCCAGTAGTCCGCCTTTAAATTCCACACTGGAACCAGAAATGATGCTAAAATAGCTAAAATGATGCTGTTGAGTCAGAAAAAAATGGATATCAGCTCCCAGATTTCTTGCTAGCTGCCATGTGATGCAGCCGATGGCCGTGAGGGAGGTAAAGGCATATCTGTAAGTTAGTTATCAGTTAGATGCAGCTTAAAGCCTGCTGTTAAAGCCGAGTGGTTAAGGTGCATGTTGTATAGCAAACATTAAATAATATAATCCTTGAACATTTTCAGGGTCAGTTTTTTGGTATTAAACGCTGGAACAAACTGATTTTTATCCCCAAATTCACAATGACATGAAGTCCGCCTCCATAAAACTGTTAGTGTGGTTGTTATGGGGGCACTGGTTAGTTAGCTTCTGTACATAAGGAACACAAAGAGTCCAGTTTAGACCAGCTTCCAGTTTTGTTCGAGTCGGCTTTGGTGTTCCAAATCTGGAGGTAGACAGCCACCACAGAAGAAGAGCTGCCTCCTCGGTAGTCCTCTGCAGCCGCTCTACATGATGCTGCACTTGCCCTTCAGCTTGTCGGCTCGTTTCTGTTTCCCCGAGCGTTTGCCGTCGATGCTCAGGCTCATGTCCCTCTTCTTCTCCAGCGCCAGCAGCTCCTGGAACAGCTCCTTCACGTTGGTGTTGGTCTTCGCCGACGTCTCCATGAAGGCGCACTTCCAGGTGGCGGCCTGAGCCTCGCCGTCCTTCGTCTGCACCTCCCGCTGGGCCGTTTCATCGCTCTTGTTCCCAACCAGCATGATGGGAATGGACTCCATGCTGCCTTTAAGGGCCAGAACCTGCAGGGATAAAAGGGAAGTTAGGACTGTTGGTGCTACAGACATGACTCTGCAGAACTACGGATGAGTCAGCAGGTTTTTCATTGCATTTGCACCTCATGCAAACAAGTTTGGGAAAGTTTTGGAAAACATTTTCCAGGGTGAAGATTTTTGCTGTCTTGACTGTAAGGTTGCGTTGCATGCTGGAACTGGAAAACTGGGTTATTGGAATCTCCTGGTTTTAACGATGCTCCCGTTCTTTACAGCTAACTCATCCACGATAGCCGAGGCTGACCTTGCAAACAGGTTTTTCTCCGTGTTCGTAAAGAAACACAGTTATAAAAATCCGTTGGGCTAAAGTGAGTCAGCAGGTGTTGGAGCCGATACCAACTAACGGACCAGTTTCTGTCTGACTGCCAGAATAATTCAGCATTTACGCGCTCACTGTCACCGCCCAGGCTTAAACGGGGAACCTTCACAGCTCCTTTACAGATTTACAGCTCCTTCAGCAACTCCTTCATGGCTCCTTCAGAGCCATATCGGGACTCTTTGGACTCCTTCATGACTCCTTCACAACTCCTTTACGAGTCCTTTCAGGACTCCTTCAGAGCCATATCGGGACTCCTTCATGACTCCTTCACAACTCCTTTACGACTCCTTTCAGGACTCCTTTCAGGACTCCTTTCAGGACTCCTTCATGACTCCTTCACAACTCCTTTAGGACTCCTTCATGACTCCTTCACAACTCCTTTAGGACTCCTTCATGACTCCTTCACAACTCCTTTCAGGACTCCTTTCAGGACTCCTTCATGACTCCTTCACAACTCCTTTACGACTCCTTTCAGGACTCCTTCAGGACTCCTTCATGACTCCTTCACAACTCCTTCAGGACTCCTTCAGGACTCCTTCAGGACTCCTTCATGGCTCCTTCATGGCTCCTTCACAACTCCTTCACCACTCCTTTCAGGACTCCTTCATGGCTCCTTCATGGCTCCTTCAGAGCCATATCGGGACTCATTCAGGACTCCTTCATGACTCCTTCACAACTCCTTTACGACTCCTTTCAGGACTCCTTCAGGACTCCTTTCAGGACTCCTTCAGGACTCCTTCATGGCTCCTTCATGGCTCCTTCAGAGCCATATCAGGACTCATTTAGGACTCCTTCATGACTCCTTCACAACTCCTTTAGGACTCCTTCATGACTCCTTCACAACTCCTTTAGGACTCCTTCATAACTCCTTCAGGACTCCTTTATGACTCCTTTCAGAACTCCTTCATGGCTCCTTCATGGCTCCTTCAGAGCCATATCGGGACTCATTTAGGACTCCTTCATGACTCCTTCACAACTCCTTTACGCCCCTTTCAGGACTCCTTCCAGAATCCTTAATGGCTCCTTAACGACTCCCTCAGAGGACTCCTTCAAGGCTCCTACAGGACTCCTTCATGGCTCCTTCAGGACTCCTTCATGGCTCCTTCATGGCTCCTTCAGACCCATTACGGGACTCCTTTAGGACTCCATCATGACTCCTTTACGACTCCTTCAGGACTCCTTCAGAGCCATATCGGGACTCATTCAAGACTCCTTCATGACTCCTTCACAACTCCTTTTTCAGGACTCCTTTCAGGACTCCTTTCAGGACTCCTTCATGACTCCTTCACAACTCCTTTAGGACTCCTTCATGACTCCTTCACAACTCCTTTACGACTCCTTCATGACTCCTTCACAACTCCTTTACGACTCCTTTCAGGACTCCTTCAGGACTCCTTCACAACTCCTTCAGGACTCCTTCAGGACTCCTTCATGGACTCCTTCATGACTCCTTCATGGACTCCTTCAGAGCCATATCGGGACTCATTTAGGACTCCTTCACAACTCCTTTACGTCCCTTTCAAGACTCCTTCATGACTCCTTCACAACTCCTTCAGGACTCCTTCAGGACTCCTTCCAGAATCCTTAATGGCTCCTTCACGACTCCCTCAGAGGACTCCTTCAGGGCTCCTACAGGAATCCTTCAGGGTTCCTTCACGGCTCCTTAAGGACTCCTTTACACCTCCTTCAGGGCTCCTCGTGGTTTCTTCAGGACTCCTTCACAGCTCCTTCAGGACTTCTTCAGGACTCCTTCATGGCTCCTTCATGGTTTCTTCAGGGCTCCTTCACAACTCCTTTGAGACTCCTCCACACCTCCTTCAGGGCTCCTCACGGTTTCTTCAGGACTCCTTCACGGGTCATTCAGGACTCCTTGCCTCCTTCACGGCTTCTTCTCACCTCCTTCATGGTTTCTTCACAGTTCCTTCAGAACTTCTTCAAGTCTCCTTCAGGACTCTTTCATGGCTCCTTCAGGCGGCTGACGGGGTTAATTCTGTAGACTCTAGATCAGTGGTTCTCAAACTTTTTTTGCAGGGCCCCCTTTTCATTGGAAATTATAATTTCAAGTCCCCCCATCCCACCACAACTACCACATGCACGCAAACATTTACCATGAGATACATGAAAAAATGCACTTCATGCACTGTACTTTAAAGAATATGCCCATTTTTTGTTAGAAGTACAAAAACTATAGGCCTGGCTGGGCCCCCCTGGGCTCTTTGTCCATCTTCTATGTCCCGTCTAGGCGGCACAGACCACCGTCACCACTGTGCTGCCTCTTTCCAACCTTTTTCTGAATACATATTTTCATTATCTCGTCCTTTGACACCATGTTTTTATCTAAAACTGAGGTGGAACCTTGGAGGTGAAATCTGGACTGTTCAGAGGACGTCCTGATCTGCCCGAACAGAACAAAACATCCCACTGTCAGCTGCTTCTGTTCACTTCTGCAGTTTCTAATAACAAATGTGGAACTGACCTGTTGGTAGATGGGCTTGAGCTCCTCCAGTGACTGGCGGCTGGTGATGGAGTAGACCAGGATGAAAGCGTGGCCTTTGGAGATGGACAGACGCTGCATGGCGGGAAACTGGTGACTTCCTGTCGTGTCGGTGATCTGCAGCGTGCAGACGCTCTTATCACAGCTGATCACCTGCAGAGATAACCGACAGCGATTCACGGAAACTCAGGAGATAACAGCAGGTTCGGGGTTTGAGCGGCACGCTGCCTTCTGCAGGTTTCATGTCCTCCTGTCGCTGTGGAGACAAGCTGCTCAACAGACACCATCAGATTTAAGCTAAACTTCATTTATCAGTTCAAATTTGCTTATTGAGACATCTGTCTTTTTAGTCCTCCTGATCCTTTTATTATACAAATTTGGTTTGTGTTCCTGAAGTCGTGTTTTTACAGATAAAATTTTGTCATTGGGGAAAATTTGTTTTGTTGTTTTGAGCTTGTTTTTGTCTCGTAGTTGTTTTGTCTTCGAGTTTTTAAACTGAGTTTTGAGATTTTTTCCAAACAGACCCTGTTAAAAGAGTAGGACGTTTTCCGGTCTGTTCAAGAATCTGTGCACGTGTCTAAGTCACGTCACTTAACAAGATTTTATTCATTACTTTCCCCAAAAGCTTAACAGAAGTCATATAATGACCAAAGCGAACCGTTTTTATGGATCAGCTGATGTCCTACCTGTGTGTAGGTGTCCTCCACCGTGGGGATGTAGGTGTCTCTGAAGGTGCCTTTTACGAAGCGAAGAACGAGCGAGCTCTTCCCCACCCCGCCGGCTCCGAACACCACCACCCGGTAGTCGTTGCTCTGCTCGGGCATTCTGGGAGCTGGAGTCCACCTTCCACTCGGGCTCAGTCAGCTGTGGACTGCAGGTGAGACAACATGACGGGATAATTTAACAAGGTTCGCCCGGAAAAAAGCGCAAAGATTTCACCGAGCAAGTCCTGCCATGATATTTATTCATTTTTTTCCTCTACATGGAACTTTTCTGTAACACTGTCTTTAAAGTTTAATTCCTCCCCGCCAGCAGATGGCACACTTGCTCAATTAGCATTAGCAACATTACAGAACCAGCTAACTGTGAATTAGCATTAGCAAACGTTTAACTTGCATGTCCAGGAGGAAAGCAGCTACCTCCACGGGGCTTTTGAGACGCTTTGCTACCTTCACCCTCATCCTGCTTTGTTTTTTGTCTGCTTGAATTTGAGAAATAAGGCAAGAAAGATGCTATTTCTACACATAGCAATCAAGCTAGCAACTCCATGGCGAAGAATCCAACATTGGCATGGTAATCAGATGTAAAGATTCACTTTATAGACACGCCAAAATTTATAATAAAACAATTATTAATATGCTATGAAAAAAAAAACAATTTGGGGGTAAAATTAATACTTTTACTCTGCACCCCTCTGAGGATGCTTTTTTTTTCAATTACTTTTGACAAATATTGAAAAGGACTATTTATATTGAATATATTGAAAAATCTGAGTTTGAGCATAACTCAGCAAGAGAACGCTGATAAGAAACAAAAGCCTGCCGCACACGAGAGCTTTCTGCTGAGCTTAAAGTCATCGAGGCCGTTTGCTCCGATCGTCGCAGTGTCGCCTGATTTTTGGTGAGTTTTCTAATCAAGTCTTCTAACATGATGACAGAGGGCTGCCATCTAGAAATCCTGTCATCTGTGGACACGTTTTGATTGTTCGCTAGATCCTTTGCCCTCAGCAGACGAGTAGGGTCTAACTGCGGCTTGCAAGGCAGAGGCGGCAAAATCCAACCCTACCCCTGACCCTTCCCCTAAACCCAACAAGACCCACCCACTATGTGACACGCCCACTACAGGACACACCCCTTGGCTGCAAGCTGCAAATAAATACATTTGCAGCAGACAGCTCAAGTTGAGTGCACACGGTGAGTTTCTCGCCTTGTGAGGCAAAAAATATCAAACCTGTTTGATTTTCACCTCAAGGCCTCGTGAGGCAGAAAACTCACCAGAAATTAGGCGAAACGGCGACGATCTGCTGAGCGAACGGCCTCCAATGACTTTTAGCTCAGCAGAAAGCTCCCGTGTGCGGCAGGCAAAAAACTCCAGTGTGGAAGGATGAACAGGTGGCAGCAACAAGCACGGCCACGGCCACCCCCATGCTTTAACCAGGAACACTCAAGCAGTTACAGAGACCCCAAGCTGCTTCCAAACCACTTTTCCTTCTTATTTTAGACACAAACTATCCATACAGTTGGAATTTTTACGATCGGACATGCAGAAGTTGAAAATCCCACTTTTAAACTTTTCTTGCGGAGATATTGCGATTGCAGAAGGAAAATGTCTGCTTCACACGGGACCCAAAACTGCTTCCAAACCACTTTTCCTTCTTATTTTACACACTAGCTACCTCATACAGTTGGATGTATATGTAATATATATATACACGCCCTCTGAGGTATCTACTTACGGCCACCCTTATGTGAGTAATGGCCTCTCCCTGGCCACCCCAGTGAAAAATTTCTGGCTCCGTCCCTGATTTTCACACAGACTGTTATACTGTTGGCCTGCTGTTCAAATCACACCTTGGATATTTCTAAACATGTAAACAGGCTCATTGTGTCAACTTGGGGGGAGCAGAATATGTCCCCTTTATAATATGTGAACCAGTTCGAGAGTAAATAGCAGCTTTTGTGGTCATCAATGGGAAACCTGATCAGTTCACCTTCACGCTGCTACAGTGCAGGTGGAGCTGGCTGCACGAACCAATCAGGATTCAGATTGGCAACAAAAAAGGAAAGCTCCACATCAAACAAAGTAAATAAAGAAAAGAAGCTTCTCTGGGAGATCTGAGAAGGAGGAAGCTGCTGGGTGGAGGAGCCCACCCAGTCACAACTGGGATACATTTTCAGAATATTTTCATATTCATACCAAGTTCATCAAACAACCAGGGATGCACGATATTGGAATTTTGTCCGATATCCAAGATGACGATATTTCAAAACTCATGTGGCTGATCACCGATATCAATATTAAAGTTGAAAAAAAAAAAAAAGCTGTCATTGCAAATAGCAGTTTTGTTATCCATTTCCGACACTTTGAAAAATAGGGGTGAGAAAAATATCAATACACTGAAATATTGCAATATTTTCATATGCCAATATCAAATCGATATTTAAAAACATGGTATCGATCTATTCTACTTACAAAGTCTTGCGAGATTTTATTGTTCTGTTACAAAATCTCACGATATTTTGCAAATTTTTGCGAGGTTTCATAACAGAATGATGAAATATCACAAGATTTTGTGATCACAAGATCGATACTGCATTTTTGAATGTCAATATATCAGCATATAAAAATATCGCAAAATCTTTAATTCTCGCAAGATTTGGTAATTTGACAGAACAATAAAATATTGCGAGATTTCATTAGTAAAATAGATCGATACCGCTTTTTCAAATGTTAATAGAATATGAAAAAAGTGTAATATTTCAGTGAATCAATATTTTTTCCCACCCTTAGTCTTTCGTGGTTTAAAGACTGTACAAAAGAAGTTTTTGCAGAAGAAGAAGTTTGGGGTTTTTTTTTTTACTTTAGAAACAGCGGGCTGATCGGTTCAATATCAGTGATCCAGCTGATGTCTGATACTCAGTTTTAAGGCCGATAGAGGCCGATAATATCGTGCATCCCTACAAACAACTGTAAAGAGTCCGACAGTAAAACAACTTTAATCAGATCCAGGACCAGCTGAAGCACCTCTGTGTGACATCCAGCAGCTGAAGCTGGTGTTTCTCCACCAGGGCAGCTTCTCCTCCTGGCTGACGTCACCGCCTCCTTATCTGCACTGCAGACTCACACCAGCGGCCAATCAGGAGCCTGTTAATCGCTCAGCGCACACAAACACACACCTGCCTCCTGACAGCATCCCTTGTGTTTGCTGACTTAAACGCGACAGCGTTACAATGTACTCTGTGTGTGTGTGTGTGTGTGTCGTCAGGTCACCGTGGTAACAGGGCTCAAAGGAGGGAGCACGGTGACAGACTGCAGAGACTTGTGCACCGGGAGAGTAGCGCAAACATGTCATCACCAGCAGGACTGTTGTCATGGTTACTCGCCTACCCACACCGTCCGATGCCACTTCCTGTGTGGAGGCGGGGAAAACACGGCAGACACGGACGCCCTGACGTGTGACCGCAAGCTTCACTTCATGATTGCACTTTTCTAAACGGAGATGACGGAGGACAAAAAGCCGCCTCAGCCGGCTGAATCTCCTCTTATCTCTGCTCCTCCGGCTGATTCACACTTTCCACCTCCTCAATGATAAAACGCTGAGATCCCTGCAGATTTAATAAAAGACATTTTTCTCTCTGACTGAGAGAAAAACAGAAGTCAGCTGCTGAAAATAGACATTTACTAAACCAGGGATCTCCTGATCTCCTGCATGCAAGCTTATAACAGTCTGGGATTTTTAATTAGTTTCAGTTTTTATTTAGTTTGTTGTTTTTCAATTCAGTTAGTTTTAGTTAGTTTTTTGAGCAGGTTTGCTTGTTTTTACCAGTTTTTATTTTTTGGAAAATGCTTAGTTTTAGTTTACTTTCCATCACTTTCAGTGTTAGTTTTACTTTTAGGGTTTTTTTTTTTCCATAAATTGCACATATTTGTCTGGTGTGACATTCAAAATGATCAGAAAGTCACTCAGAGTAAAACCAGTAGAGCAAAGTAAAAAGATTAAATAGAAATCGATTTCATATCAACCCAAAAAGCTTATGTATTAAACAAATTTATAAAACAAAAATAATTATTTTTGCAATAATTTGTTAGTTTTAGTTAGTTTTGTAATAACATAATACAGTTTCAGTTCTCGTTCTTTAAAAAAAAAAAACATCATTTTTATTTCAGTCAACGAAAATGTTTTTTCAATTTTAGTTTTAGTTTTTTTCATTAGTTCTAGTTAACTATAACCTGCTTCCATGTTACCGGTCATTCTGAGGAAGGAGGCAGACACAAGAGGACACTGCACTGCAAAAACTACTGGTCTTAATATGAGTCAAAAACACTGAAATTGAGATGATATAGACTATTATCAAGTAAAGTAATCTGCCAGTGAGGTAAGAGAATTACACTTGAACAGATTTCTTGAAATAAAAAGAAATTGTACTTTAAACAAGTACAACTCTCATTTAAAGTCCCTCATTTAGTGAAAACCCCCCACAAAACTGGTCTGGTAATGCTTCTTTTTAGTGTTGTTTTTCTCATTTTAGAAAGAAAAGATCTTAAAACAAGATGACTTTTCTTAATTTGACAATTGCTAAAAAGCCTTTATTTTGAAAGGGTGTGTCCTGTACTGAAAGGGACTGTTACAAATGTACCTCTTTGCTACCAGCTCTTTAATTCCTGGTTAGTTTTAGTCTTGTTTTCAGAGCTTTTCTCTCAAAATGAGAGAGCAACAAACTAAAAAATAAGCATTAGCAGACTAGTTTGAGTGTTTTTCACTTAATAAGAAACTTGATATGAATGTTTCAGTTTGTTTTAAGCTGGTTACCGCTTGTCTAAAGTCTAGATATTTTTCTTATAACAAGAAACCTGTGTGTGTATGAACTGGTACGGGGAGGTCTTAAAACATTTTTTTACAGCTAAAGTTGAGAGTGAAAGACAAAGTGATCTGAAACAGCGTCTTAGTGAGATAATTTAACTTCATATGCATATAAAAGAACCAATATTAGGATTCAGTTACTAAGTAAGAAATAAAAGGCATAAACATCCTGGTCTTGTCAAGTATATTTCTCTAAAATCAAGACAGTTTTTGCTGCATATAAAAAGGTAAAACTTGGTTTTATGGCCGGTTTCTGCAGTGTGCTGCAGACCTCATTCTTCAAGCCCCTGCCCTCTGAGCCAATCAGGTTTCAACTTGACTTCTTAACGAGCTTCTAAAAACTATTTCTGGAAAAACCGGAGGTGAGAAGAACGTGATAAATGTTCTGCTGCACCAGGAATCATCATCTCGCTCCATCCAAGCCACAAGACTGATTTATGGGGACTATTATGATCTGGCTTCACCATATCTGTGATATGTGACAAACATGACTGGGTTGTTTATAATGTGGCGTTCCATGTGTCAGAATCTTATTGGCTATAAGACTATAAATCAGATGGATCAAACAGCCCACGAAGTTCTGCACAATGACTCAGTAGTTGGAGTCCGGTGTGCTGGAAACGTTGAAAACCTGCAGGATTGTGGTTCGTGTACCGACTTGAGTCACGCTGGTATAAGAGATCTGAAATATTCCAAATAACATCTGATCCCAGACATCAGACTGATGGGCAACTAACAGCTTATTTATAGCATCAAATAATTAGCACAAGTTATGCAATTTTCTAACCTCCTTAAATGAAACTGACAGTTCTCCCTCTCTCTCACACACACACACATAAATAAAATGATGCTGTAGCAGATTTCACACATTTTGTCACAGTTTCTGCAGAACATCTGTTTCATTTTCTGGAAAATCCAGTAAAGAGATGAAAGTTTTATAAATCTATTAAAGTTGGCCTCCTTATCTTTTTTTGTTGAAGCTACACTGCAAAAAAAAGTGTCCAACTGGATTTAACTAAGCAAATAGGAGCCTCCTATTGGATAATCACTGCATGGGCGATTATCTTTCAGCTGGCAACAAGTTATTTAACACCAACTGGTGCAATGAGCTGTTTCTCATTTCCTAAACAACCATGTGGAAAAACTCATCCGTGGTGGAAAAGATGTTAGTCTGTCTGAGAAGGTCAGATCATCGGCAGCATCAAGAAGAGAAAACATCTAAGGAGATGCAGAAACTACTAAAACTGGCTTCAGAACTGTCCAACGCATTATTAAAAACTGGGAGGATAGTGGGGACCATTGTCTTCCAGGAAGAAATGTGGAGGAAAAAAATCCTGAATGATCGTGATCGGCGGCCACTTTAATGTTTGGTGAAATCAAATCGAAAACAAAAAACAACAGTAGAACTCAGGGCTATGTTTAATTGTGAAAGTAAGAGCATTTCCACACGTGCAATGCGAAGGGAACTCGAGGGATTGGGACTGAACAGCTGTGTAGCCGTAAGAAAACCACTAATCAGTGAGAATAACCGGAAAAAAAGGCTTCATTTGCAAGGAAGCATAAAGATCGGACTCTTATGGAAGCTTCCGGAAACAATGCCACAACGAATGCTGCCGTGATCAAAGCTGAAGGCAGTCCAATGAAATATTAGTGTATCACCTTCTTTTTTTTGGGGGGGGCCAGACAGTGTAAATGAACACTAAATTAGTATCTAACAGGTCTTATAAAAGCCAAACCAAAGAGAAGAACTAGAGATGACCAGAGGCCTCCTGCTGGGTCTAGAAAGCAAGTGAATGCAGCACAACAGCTTCATCTGCCAGTAGATTTACAACCAGCATCTGTAGGGGGGGGGCAAACCTCACCATCACTGAAGGAAGCTGTAGTCCAAACGCCATACACTAAAGGAAACCACAAGACCAGAGGCGCATTCGGACAGAGAGGTTCTAGGAACAGAGTTCCTACAACTACCGGTCTGGAGTTTAGCTATAAGAACTACCCTACTCTATCAGTTTGCGTTCGCACATGAGGGAGGACCTTGATAGGGACCATGTTTGACGCAATCATCTGTGACTGAGACAAATTTATGCCCCAGATGATCTGATACCAAACTGAGGTTTCTCATCTCTTTCATTCAAAGCTGTTATAAAAGCTAACTTACCTCATCACGGTCATTTGTATCACGTAACGGAACAGACCCTTTAGTGGACGGACCGTCCACTACTGTAAAGTGTCCGGGCAGCAGCCGCAGATTCTACTGTCACTCTTTGCAGCTGTATTTAGGTCATTAAATTAATATGAAAATCATCGCTTTTGGACATTTCAAAATAGTTATCGATCCAGGATGTGTTGTGATGGATTTAATAATAAATTGGTACACTCCTATTGTAATAGTTCTTTTTGTTATTACGATCTTGGTAAACAGTTGTAACAGCTGTAGAGCTTTTTAAATATGGCGGAGCGGAAAAAGCGGAGAGCACACAAGGGGCGGGGCTTGCCAGTTCTACCAATCACCAAACATCTACGTATTTCAGTTCCTATGGAACCCCGAAAAGATCCTGCCTCGGAGTAGGAGGAGCTAAAAAGGTTCTAGGAACTCCAAAAGCTTCCTACAGTCTGGAAGCGCCTCATGTAGTTCTTGTTCTTCATCTCGTTTTGAAGTTGGCCACAATTACATGAGTTTTAAATCCGAATAAAAGTTGATTGTGCTTTAAAAGGATCTTGTAAACGCTTAGTTCTGGATGAAATTGATAATTCTGAATCATACATAATTCTGAATAAAGTGTCTGGTTTATTATCATTTAATTCTGGATTAAATAGCCCATCAAGAATACATTTATTCCGCTTTAACTTAATTCGGGTTGTTCTGTGCATGTTTGTTCCCTTGTCCTGCAATGGCACCTGCTGAAAGCGCACGTGAAACAAGCGTTGGACTAGGGATGGGCGATATTTTATCGTGTGCGATATATCGTCAAAGAAATTCCCCACAATAACAATTTGAATTTATCGTTTTTATCGTGAGATGACAATTTACCAGGTTGTGTTTTACTTTGTTTTTTTTTAATAAGCAAAGTTATTTTTGCTGTTTTGCATCGTTTGAATAAATGTGGCATTTGGACTTTCATATTTCAGACTTGTTCGATTGGTGTCACTACAGTTTTGCAATACAGGTGTACTACTTGAACTTAATTGATATAGTGGTTTCTGGTGTTTTGTAGGGCTTTCAAGACAGAATTTAGTGACAGATTTATAATACAAAATATATTTGCTGATAGCTTTTATCGTCATTTATCGTTACCGTGATAAATAAGAGAAATTATTGTGATACATTTTTTAGTCCATATCGCCCATCCCTACGTTGGACTTGCGCCAGCCGACAACAATCAAAATCAAAGGATCCGCCCCAATACACCCCCAAGCCTTACTTTTTATCTCTACCCCTAAATTTTACTGTCCCAACTCCTCTTTGCATGTAGGGGTAGTGGACATAACGAGGGGTAAGGGGGTATGAGTCTAGCCCTTCGGAGTGAGGGGTGTCAGATGCTGACGTGCTGAGGAAGGGCCAGAGAAAAGGGAACAACAGCGACCTCCGGAGAGCGACAGGACTCGGAGAAGAAAACTCACAAATGTACAAACCGGTATGTACAGATTACACATTTGATTATAACGTTAGCCAGACTAGCCACGCTAGCTAGGCTAAAATACTGATGAAAAGCTTGCGAAGGCTTTTCAGCAATTTACAAGAGACAACAGTCGTCATGGCGACTTCTTCTCCAAGTGGTTGTTTAGTCTATTAATCAACCGAAGCATGATGAATGATGGGAAAAAAGAAAAAAAAAACGATTGTAACTGTTAACTCTGTGTTGTTATGATGAGACGTATGTGCAAACGTCACTACGCAGTCGCTTATGTGCCTGAACGTAATGCAGCAAGTGGTGTCCCAGTAGGGAAGATTACAAAGCCCTACGCCTCGTAAATGATGCCCAAATGTTGGATTAAAACATTTTAACAGTCATTGATCAATGTACAGTGTAGTTTAGATTTAGTCTAAGCTAGTCTAAGCTAAGACGGCTAAAAAACTTTTGTTTGTAGACCAGTGGTAGACCGATTTTAGCCTAGATGTTTAAGGACCATTATATGCCTATTAGATGTCTTTTAGACCAAAAACTGCTTGGTGGGATAAGTCCAGACACCACTGGGTGACCTCGGAGACATCACCTCCTCATCCTGACACGATGGGGGACTTCGTGTCTAAACCTCCTGTCCAAACATAGGAAAGACTACAGAGGTCACTAAAGATCCTTCTTTCAAGACCCACAACGTAACTTTTAGACCTTAAAAATCTGTGATTCTGACTTGTTTTGATGGCACACCAGCATTCATTCTGCGCATTTTTCGAACATTACTGCCCAGAGACATCCTGAGACTCAGAAACTGCACTACTTAAGTTTTGGCTGTGTCCGAATGTCCTCCCTCCTCCCTAACCCCTCATTCACTACATCGGGCTGCTCTACATAGCAGACTATCTAGTGCCCTCATTCTGCCTGTAATTGGACACGAAGCTGAAATCACGTGATTACCAGCTGTCACCGTGGCAACCACGGCGACGTCGACGACTCGCCAAAAGATTTAATTCCAAATCAAATCTATCATTTCAAATGAAGGTATTTTATTTACGTATATTGTGTTTAATCCCTTTTCTGTTGTGTTTTCTCTCCTTTTTTTCTGCCGCTCGATGTTTCCAACATCTGCGCCATTCAGCTCTCCTGACCGCAATGCATTATGGTCTATATTGTCCAGTCTAGGGACCATCGAAGCTCACTAGTTTTTAAGATGCATAGTGGGTAACTTTGAGTGCACTACAAAATGGCGTGATCCCTGGATGGTGCCCTATGTAGGGTAGGGATGTCCCAATACTTTTTCACTTCCGATACGGTACCAATATTCCAGCCTTCAGTACTGTCAGATACCGATATCAATGCGATATCAGCATGAATCATTAATACTTGTATGCAATTTGGGGAAAAGGCTTGATCAAGTGATTGCATTCGGCTACAACGTCTTTATCAGATTTTAAAGAAAAATACTGCCACACGGCCGACATCTTCCAGCTCCTTTCAACTTTGCAAGCACACGCTGTCATGGTAACGTGAGCTCTGCATGCTGGATCCGGGCGCTGCTGGATAGAACGGCTGGAGCAGAATGAGTGGAATGGACCGATCATATCGGAGAACCAACATCGGAGATTTTTGATGGAGTCCGATATCATCCGATACTGGATTTTTGCTCAATATCGGACCTATTTCCAATATCGATATCAGATTGGGACATCCCTAATGTAGGGAATAGGGTGTACATTCGGACACAGCCTTTGTATCCGGGACAGGGCCGTGACATTGCAGCCATCTATTGGTTGGGCACCGCTTCATGTACTAGCAAACAGATATGAACCAGACAACACACGGTGCTTTGAACGCGCATCATGTCTCAAGAAGGGATAGAACCAGAGTCAAGATAAGACTGGTTTTTACTGGCTGGAGTGGATCACAGTGCAGGTACGATGAACATGAATGACGTCTAGCCTGTTCATAAAGCTCTGCTTGATAAAGCAAAACTGTTCAACAGAATAAAGCAATCAGATTTCCATTCTGCTTGCTTCGATGCTGGACAGGACAAGTAAAAAAAAAAAAAAAAAAAAAAAAAAAAAAAATGAATGACGTTTAGCCGTCGGTAGGGGGCGCCACTGAGAAAACTGCTAAAAGTTCCGTTGTAGGTCTTTAAAACCAGCCTGACAGTTGTCCCTTCTGGCCTACTGTAGTAACATGACGGTGCAACGTGGGGGGGAGGGCGAGGAGGCGTTTCTGGGGGTGAACTGCTCCTGAGGAGATAAAACACTGATTTTCACAGACAAAGCAGCAGCATCGCTGATGCGGGACATTTCTTCTCCTCAGGCCAGATGTTTTCCCGCTCAGCTGATGTTTTCAGCGCGAGGCTGAGAGTCAAACTCAGTTTGGAGATGTTTCCCTGAATCATCTGATTTCTCCGGGAATGACGTATTCAGTGGAAATACTGTAATATTTCTGTGATGGAGGTGTATCGTGGCTTTAACACTGGAAACACACACACACACGCACGCACACACACTGACCTGCTGCTTTGTTCTCGGTTTCAGTCAGCTGCTCATTATCTCCTCACATCATGTTAATCTGTGACTGCACTCAAGAGTGAGGATGAGTCGAGCACGCGCACAGCTGGACACGTGCGCTCCTTCCCATTGTATAAGCGTGCACGCACGTATGCAGTGATCATAGAGAGAGAAAAAGACCAGACCCGAGCCGGACTGTGTGAGCCCAGACCGGCTCCCGGCGCGCGTCTGCCCGCGTGAGTGGGGGGGTGGCCGGTGTGTGTGTGTGTGTGGGGGGGGGGGGGGGGGGGCCGGACTCACCGTGTCCCCGCAGATCCTCCTGGTTTCTCTCTTTCTGCGCGCGCGACAGGTTTGTCTACTCCGGAGCGGCTGCGAGCATCCTGAATCCTGTCTGACTCACACCATCATCACCATCATCTTCATCCTCAGCAGCAGCAGCATCACCGTGAGACCCGCTTCAGACCTCCTCTTCCTCCTCCTCCTCCTCCTCCTCCTCCTCCTCCCTGCTCCATCGCCTTCCTCCGCTCCGTTGGGGGGAAAAAAAAAGAAACAAGACTTCCGGTCGGGTTGCTTTTATTTTTTAGTTAAAGATAAATAAGTTAAATACATAAATCAAGCTTTAATCCTGAATTATAAGACTTTGCACTTTATCTTTTTAATTGATAGTTTGAGTGTAAAGTTAATTCACAACAACAATCACATTTTTTAAGGGAAATTTAAGCTTTTAAGCTTTTAATTTGAAAACTTCACGACCGGAACTCTTATTTTAAGCATCCTCCTCCTCCAAAGTAAAAATATACTTGCCCTCACACCTTCATCACCTCCATCGGCGTCACTCAGACACGTCATCAGCAGGAAAAATAGGACGAGGCAGAAAAATATGAAGCATCATGATTGATTATGGAGAAGCTGGAATGGTGATTATTTATCACTGATATAACCTGCATGTCCACAGTTGCTTTACTGGTGATTAGAAAGGGTTTGAATTTTATTCATTAAAAAAATTTTATCTTTCATTTAAACTTTGAAGCAACACAGATAAAAGCAAAAGTAAGGAAATTTGTGTTTCATTTAGAATTTCTCATCTTTTGATTGAAAAAAAACCAGTTGGTGTATAGTACACCAACAGAATGATGTGCGTTCATTTTCTACTCACCCTCATGCTGAGAAAGACTCTGGAGCACTTTTTAAATATTTCAAATGCAGCCGAACATCGCACAGGTTTTCATTTTCCTCCAACTTTCATATAATTGGAGTTCACCAGCGCCCGAACCAAAAGGGTCCATAAAAGTCCACAAAAACTTGTCAATATTCCTCCATACTGCTCATCCAATGTAATCCAAGTGTCCTGAGTGGGTAGCGTCCAGAATTTACTCCAAACATCATTTAGTAGATTTTTCTAAAGTCCCAAAGCTTTAGAAATGACTCTGTAACCTTTTCCAGACGGATAGATCTCAGTTACTTTGTTTCTCATTTGTTCTTGAATTTTTTTTTTTGATCTACCAAGTGGGATTTTCTTTTTTTTTAAAAAATGCAGAAAAAATACAGATATTGTATAAACTGTAAATTTCAGTGAATGTCTGTTGTTCGCACTCTAAGTATTCTAAAGTCAGAATTTCCCCTTCAAAGATAATCTCCAGTCAATAAGTTTCAAATGTTTTCTAGGACATTATTTTTTACTTTAAATAAAATTTGTGCAGTTTGAAATTGTACCATATTTCTGAATTTCACGAGTTTTGACTTTAAAGGTACAGTATGTAAGAATTACTGACATCTTGTGATAAAGATGTTTTCTTTCAAACGACTTCATATTCCAAGAACTGTTGTGAATGTACGGTGGCCGTTAGTGGCCAAAATTCTCCCAGACATATTTTCATGTGTGAGTGGATCAGTGGTCTCAGGTGTAGCTATTAGTATTGGTATAAATATACACATATATAGATGTACTTCTCTGCACGTACTGTAAAATATCATCATTAATATCCAAACACTGAAATCATGCATTTGTCAGCATCTTCCCATCTGTATGCATTCATGTATTTTCCTGCTACATATATTTATCAAATGACAAAATAAGTCTATAAACTTACAAAGTTGTTCATTTTTTTCTATATGATTTCATCTCTTTATTTTTTCTCACTGTTTTCCGTTCAGTTTCCTTTATATGTTGCTGCTTGATTACGCAGGAAAAGCAGAAAAACAAATTTAAGTATGTGTCTCCATCTGGTGGTGATTGTAAGGAACTACAAAGGAAAACAGCTAAATTTATAGAGCATCCTATAACTTGATATTTTACTCTCTTTTATATTTACCTGCTGGGGGGGCACATACATAAAAGCCGCCGTATTCCTGTCAGCATTTTTACTACGGTGTCTCTGAAGGGACAACTTAATAAGGCTCTTTTATGCTCCTTTGACATACATGCATCTGTTTTAAACGTCATTGCCCTATATCCACACTTTTTAAATGAGATAGTTGGACAGGGGTCCTACATGTTTTAACAAGTTAACAAGACACATTTAAGAATTTTTAAGAGCTTTTTAAATGTACAGTATGTAAAAAAATCAAAGGTTAATGGCAGAAAAATGAATATAATTCAAAACTGTGTTTCTATTGATGTGTAATCTCTTCACTAGTAAACTGTTATATGTTTATTTTCTTAGAATGAGTCATTTATACTTGTTGTACATATGGATGCTGCCATATGTGTTCCACCATTTTTACTACGGTGTCTCTGAATGGACAAAAAAAAAACAAAACAAACTGTGGTACCAGCTTTGTTTAATGGGAGTTAGAGCACTGTTTGGGATCAGTAATGCCTTAAAAGAAATTAAAAGTATTTACTCATAGTGCAGTCATAGCTACACCTGCGACCACTGATCCACTCACACATGAAAATGTCTTTATGTCTGGGAGAATTTTGGCCACCAACGGCCACCGTACATTCACAACAGTTCTTGGAATATGAAGTCGTTTGAAAGAAAACATCTTTTCTTTCAAACACACATCTTTATCACAAGATGTCAGTAATTCTTACATACTGTACCTTTAAAGTCAAAACTCGTGAAATTCAGAAATATGTTACAATTTCAAACTGCACAAATTTTATTTAAAGTAAAAAATAATGTCCTAGAAAACATTTGAAACTTATTCACTGGAGATTATCTTTGAAGGGGAAATTCTGACTTTAGAATACTTAGAGTGCGAACAACAAACATTCACTGAAATTTACAGTTTATACAATATCTGTATTTTTTCTGCATTTTTTTAAAAAAAGAAAATCCCACTTGGTAGATCCAAAAAAAAATTCAGGAACAAATGAGAAACAAAGTAACTGAGATCTATCCGTCTGGAAAAGGTTACAGTCATTTCTAAAGCTTTGGGACTTTGGAAAAATCTACTAAATGATGTAGTTTTCAGTAAATTCTGGACGCTACCCACTCAGGACACTTGGATTACATTGGACGAGCAGTATGGAGGAATATTGACAAGTTTTTGTGGACTTTTATGGACCCTTTTGGTTCAGGCGCTGGTGAACTCCATCATATGGAAAATGGGGGAAAATGAAAACCTGTCAGATCTCCGGCTGCATTTGAGACATTAAAAAAGTGCTCCAGAGTCTTGCTCAGCATAAGGGTGAGTAGAAAATGAAGGCGCACCATTCTGTGGGTGAACTATTCCTTTAAATCTAACCTACACTCTGGTGAAATGAGAACCGTCTTTGTTTGATATCTAGAACTCTTTGGGACAGGTTCAGCCTCAAAAGCATCGTAGAGGAAGACAGCACACATGATGAAGAGCAGTCATCGCTGCACCTGACATCCATCTACTCACAGATGAAAACACCATGTCTGGAAAAAGTTTGGTCCCTGATGGCCACCGTACATTCGCAACCACGCTTGACATTTGAAGTGACGTCTTGCCCATCTCCACCACTAGATGTCAGTAATGTTCTCGCACATTTCAAACCTCATTTTTGTCAGATTTCATGGTGGTTTTCAAAAGTCATCCTCCCATTAATTACAGTTCTGTATCTTTTATGTGAGGAAGGGTTTATGAAAACCAGAATGTCTGATTATTAAGTTAAATAAAACAGTTTTCTCTCTTTTATTTCAAAGGAAACAATAAATAAAAAAGGAGTAGAATGATCATCCACTCGCGCTTTTGTATTTTTCCTCAGGATGAAAAATGACCGTTGGAAGTTTCTACTTACATCGTTTCCTTCTTTATATTATTATTAGGCTACAATTATTAATATTATTGCTCTAAAAATAAAACAAAAGGTTTGGAGTATGCGGTCTCCCACCCCTCCCACTCCCGTCTCTCGTGCAGCACCCCTCCTCTTCCTCTCATCCATCCTCTTCGTCAGTGATCTTCAGCTCTGCTCGGAGTCATGAGGTAAGAACCGACCGCTCCTTGTTTTCTCGCATTTATTTCGCCTTTGTCTGTTAGATGTGTCGGCTTTTCCGTCCGGACCGACCGGCCCGGTTCGGCTCGGCGCGGCTCGGCCCGGTTGACGCCGGGATTTGAATGGACAAGCTTGGCTGGGGCGGGAAGGGAGGTGTCGGGATTAATCTGGCGCAGATTTCAGGTGCAAACCATCTTGAAAGGCGCATCTTTGCCCTTTGTTAGAGTGGATGCGGCGGGTCTTTTTGTTTGTGTGTGCGTGTGTGTCGGGGGGGGGGGGGGGGGGGGGGTATTTCTCTCATGCAGGAGAGGGATGGAGGGAGGATGATAGAGGGATGGAGGAGCTGATGAATCAGAGATGTCGTCAGAAAAGCAGGAGCAGCTAAACGAGGTCAAACCTCCGAACCTGAGCGGAGGAATGAAGGTCTCCTCCTGCTCCTGCTCCTCCTGCTCCTGCTCCTCCTGCTCCTCCTGCTCCTGCTCCTCCTGCTCCTCCTCCTCCTGCTCCTGCTCCTCCTGCTCCTCCTCCTCCTCCTCCTCCTGCAGCTCTGCTCCTTCATCTGAAAGCTGCGGCTTTTTACAGCTGGATGTCACATTGAGCTCATTGTCCTTCAGAGATCCTGGTTCCGGTCTCGGCTCCGGTTTTCCGCTCATTTCCAGCCTGAAACGTCCCAGTCTGCGCTGGTTTCACTGGTCCATTCTGCATTATTCACTACTGTTAAATATTCATTCAGTCATGCTGCTCCGTTTGACCTTTATTCCCCGTTTGTGTGAGTGCGCGCGCCCATGTTGTGTTTTTATGTTTAATTGAACAGAAACGAGCTGCAGTGGGAAGTCAGACTGGTTTCTGTGGGATGAACGTCTCTCTCTGCAGGAAGCATCGCTGGTTTCAGGCCTTTGTGAGGCCCTGCAGCTCAGAGGCAGGTCTGCTGATGCTGGCCTGTTGCGTTGAAGATGTTGTTGGCTGGTTTCAGGCTGATTATGCTCATTTTATCCCTGAAAAGCTTCATATTTGATAAACATACCCTGTAAACAGAAACAGTGTGAAGTTTTTAAAAAGGAAAAACTGTAAATGATAGAAGTCCAATTGCCTTTATTTGAACTCATACAATGACCTGAAAGCTTTAGAATCAGAAAACACCAGCAGTCCAAGTTCAAGTTTATTTATAAAGCACATCTACAGGGTGCTTCGCAACATATAAAACCATAAAATATTCAAAAATAAAAGAAAAACAACAGCAAGAGTTTACAGAAACAAAACGGCAACCAGGTTAGACCATTTAAAATGTGTGTTGAAATAAAAAAGGATTAAAAAAGGGGAAAAAATACAATAACCGAAGCAATATAAAGGCAAACAATCTGATTTTGGGTCCAAAAGGGGAACAAGCTGTAACAGAATTTTTTTCCACCATAGATCATTTCTACGAGGTTTCCAGAACAGCACAATGAAAATCCTAATTAAAGCTCCATCAATGTCCATTTTTAAAACTCATCTTAAAACCTATTTTTATTTTTTGGCTTTCAATGCAGCATGAGACTCTTTTGTGGATTGTTTTAGTTGTTGGTTTTATTTGGTTTAAATTATTTTTACTTATTTATTTTCAATTGTTTTATTCTTTTAGTTTTTTGTTGTTTTAGAATTGTTTTGAAGGGACTTGAGGCAAGATTAAGAAATGAAACTCGCTACTGGCGCTTCAGGTAACTGCAGCCACGAGCCAAGCCGTCACAGAGCACAAACTGAAGCTATAATGTTTACTACGCTTTTTCTTCGTAGTTCCACTTTTTAGTGTCTTTCAGTTGATCTGGATCGTTTGCTGACGGCAGAAGAATCCATAACTATCGCTTACAGTGTTTGAATTTACCGCGACTGTCTTCTTCCTGTATCAAAACTGTCAGGGATGCTGATGCAGCGTCATTTGACGTCACGTCTGCAGGGCAGCGCGGGAAATTCAGCCACCGAATCGCAGCACACAGTCTGTTCAAGGCAACTTGCTTGTTGTGTTCAGCACTTTGGTCCAACTCTGGTTTTTTAAATAAAATTGAGGTTTCATTTCCATTAATTTAAGATGTCTACCCATATTAGCATGCAACTCTACACCCAGGCTTAATTTTTTCATTTACTTCTGTCACAATGAAACTTTACACACTGAAAGTATCCGTGGAAAAAAAAACATTTTTTGTATAACAAGTTTTTTTGAAAATTTGAATATGCAAATGAGCTGAAAGCGGATTGAAATTATCATGGAAATGATCTATGATGAACAAAATACTATTACAATTTGTTCCTGGCAAAATAGCATTTTGCCAAAACTACAGAGGAACATTTATTCTTCAACAGTCTCAACCCTCTTAGATAAGTTTCCTCATTCAAGTGGTCTTCAGGAGGAGTTACAGGTTTATTCCAGGACTTTCTGTGGCTGCGTTCACACGGCAACGATCAGAAGAGAAGACGCAAAAGTGGCGTCTCGTCTTCATCTTTTTATCCACGTTTACGCGAGCGTTGTCATGAAGAAATCTGCGTGCATACGAGGACGCAGGAGTGTGTGGAACTGGACCAGATACAGGATCACAGGGACTTTTCTACATGCTGGACCATTGCTAATGGAACAGGATTTTTATTAATGAAATCTCGCGAGATTTTGCTTTTAAAAATATCAGTCAAAAAACCAGATACCGACCTATTCCGATATCACATTTTAATACCAATATCGGCCGATAATATCGGTAGGCTGATGATGTCGGACATCCATAGTTTTTAATGTGTGAAACACTGAATTACTGTCTTAAATTCTGCTGCTTTTTGGTCAGGACTAGGGCTGTGCGATATACTGATAAGACATCGTGATATGATATTTACATGAGAGGATATGATATTTACACATATCATTATATCACAGTATTAGTTGTGAAAACGTTTTTTGCTTTATTTTTTGTAATTTTTTTTACACTGCACCTCGACTTACTGCAAAGGGGTCACCTGATTATTTAATAAGGGTGCGAAAAAATATTGATACAATGAAATATTGCAATATTTTCATATGCCGATACCATATCTATATTTAAAAATACAGTATTGATCTATTTTACTCATGAAATCTAGTGAGATATCATTATTTTGTTACAAAATCTCATAAGATTTCACGAAATATTGCGAGATTTTGTAACAAAATGATGAAATCTTGTGGGATTTCATTAGTAAAATAGATCGATACTGCGTTTTTGAATATAGATATGGTATCAGCATCTGAAAATATCACGACATTTCAGTGTATCGATATTTTTTCCCACTCCTTTTATTTAAACTGTCTGGAAGACAATCCTCCCCAAGACTTTTACAAAGAAATAATAAAAAAACAGCCAAATATCTTTAATAACTTCGATTTAACAAACATTTCTAACCAGTGTTTTGTCAGTTCCATCACTGCAGCGGAGCGATACCTTTATGCTAAACATATTTCAATACTAAAAAACAGCTGTTTGATATGAAATTAAACTTTCAGACAAATTAGGGTCAAAATACCGGAAAATATCGTATATCGTCATCTAAAATAAATATATCGTGATATGATATTTGGTCCATATCGCCCAGCCCTCGTCAGGACTCTTGAAAAAGAGGGTTTTAATCTCAGTGGAACTTTTCCTGGTTAAATAAAGGTTAAATAAAAAATGCATTTTTTTTTTGCTGTAAAAATCTTAATGAAGCAGTATTTGATTTAAACCTGCAGAATATCTGGCAGACTCACATTTCCCATAAACAAAATCAGAAATATTACATCTTTATTTGATTAGTTTAATGATTTTATAGACCTGCTCTAAAACAGGAAGAGGAGAAGAAGAGCTGGCACCAGTTATCTCATTATCTACACAAGAAAGAGATCAATAATTCCTCCATGATCGTTCAGTCATTCCGGTTTTCCAGAAATCTCATCAGAAATGTTAACTTTGGCTCTGTTACAATTTTATCATTAGTCTTAGATTATTCCATCAAACCTTCACAGGTGTTAAATGAAGCATCATAATGAGATTATTTAATATAAGAATTAATCCGTAGTTACAGAGAATCTGTATTTCTCAGATACATTTTGACACGTTGGTGATATTTTAGGTTCATAGCTTAAAATCTGATCATATCCAGCATCTAACCACGCAGGATTCTCTTTCAGGAAAATATCCTTTATTTTCATTTTACGGCTAATTTCTAGTTTTTCAGAACGTTAAAATAGATGAAACTTACAGTTTGCAGGAAACTGTGAGAGCTTTGCAGCCACTTTTAGCCAGAAGGATGCTGCTGAAGCTGAAGCTTTGTTTTTGAGGCTGGGTGTGATGGAGGCTGAAGGCAGGAGGGCGTGGCCTTCGCCAGCTCCTCTTCCTCATCTCCTCATCGTTTAAAATGCTTCATGTCAGAGCTGAGCTGATCCACATTTACAGACAGAATTAACCTGAGAGGAAGGAAGCACCCTGCATAATGCATGATTACTGCATTAATACTGAGAGGATCCGGGGGGGGGGGGGGGGTTCTGCTGTACAGTCAAAGACAAAAACTGACTAAAAAAACACAAATATGATTAAAAAACTAATGCAGAGATGCAAGCTCTGCTAATTCTGTTTTATGGGCTAAAATAAAACAGAATCGAGTGAAAGGATTAATAGAAAAGTTATTTCCATCATACGTGATGAAATAATTATGTCTAATTTCTTTAATTAATTAATAATTTCTTTGACTGACAAAAGTGTTGATCCAACTGGAACAGAGAGTCTGACAGAGGCTGAAGAAATTCCTCCTTTCAGCCAAAACGGAGTGTTTTTCAGAAAGATTTAAAACGATACTGTGTCATTTTTGGCCACTAAGGGCGCTAAACCTGTAACTTCCCACAGACCCATCAACTGTCGCAAAATGAAACAGACTATTTATGTTTTGGAGTCGTGTTCACAGACTTTGATCCGCTGGTTTGAAGTCGAGCCTTAAAGCAAAGCGCTCCAGGTCACATGATCCAATGAGAGACGGATCCGCTCCTGCAAAGTTACAATGCCTGGTGTTTAAGGAGGGCAGCCCCCTCGGAGCACCGACATGTGCCAAATGTTGTAAACTGACCCCAGAAATCATCTATAATGACTCACATTAAGGCTGATGTTTGGGTCAAAGGTTACACAGTGTCCCTTTAAAGGGACACGCCCTTCCCCCCCCCCCCCCCCTTAGGCTGATCTGTGCAGATTATTCATGACTGTGTTGTGGAAGAGTCACGTTGTTGTAATTATATTTAAGGAAACAAATAGTCCTACAGCAGCCCAGAAGGGACAAGCCAAGGTGGCAGTATTACAGTAGTTGGTCTTATAGGGGGGGGGGGGGGGTGTCAATGTGAAATAACCCAAAAGTATCCATGTAGCAGCCATGATGAAAGCTGTTTGAACTCTCCAGAAGTTAAAAAAAAAAGCTTTCTCTTTAACTTCTAAACCTGCCATTTAAAAAAGTTTTATATTTTCGAAGAGATGCACCAATCCAGTTTTAACAGTCCAGTCCAGTACCAGTACCTGGGCTGAGCAATACGGATCAGATACTGCTGTTGAATGAGTGAGCTGTAGCCATGTGAGTGAAGGTGTCAGGCTTGACATAAACCTTTAACCTTGTTTTTTTTTTTTTTAAAAAAAGGTTAAAAAAAAATTAACACAGATTTAAATGCACTTCATAGTATTTATTAATAAATAAAGTGTACATTAGCAGCAAGAAGAAATAACACTTGCATGTAAAGTGCACTGCAAACACATATTTCAAAATGTAATGTGAAATACAGCAGTGGCCCGAAACCCAACAAACTGGCTTAATTTAGCTTGTTCAAAAATGTAAAATGAACAGAAGTAACATGTAAACATTTAGTGCAGATGTTCAGAATCTAATCTAATATAAATATAGCAGCTAACTAGTAGCTTCATTAACTTACTGCATGCTGTACCTGCTCTGCGTGATGATGTAACGGGCTTTGCAAACAGAACTGAAGTGACTAGATGGCTGCACGTATCTGTATGGCTGTGGATGATAATAATAATAATAAAAGAAATGACAGGATCAGAATGGATCATTAATCTGATTTCCAATCCAGTTAATTAGTCAATATCTGAGCCAATATCTGATCCGGGTATCTGATCTCTACCATGCACAGCAGAAGGCATCCAGATGGGAGCATGTTCATTCATTTTGTTGCACATAATGACATGTAAGATATACTACAGGGCCGATACCGATCCGATCCGATACTGTTGACTGAATTTTTATTTTTATTTAACCCATATTTATACAGGTAAATCCCATTGGGACACGCAGTCTCTTTTTCATGTACGTTTTACCGAACATACTTGTCTTCAGATGGATGAATCGTATACCTTGCCATGTGAATGAAGGCATCAGGCTTGACATAAACTTTTAGCTTTGTTTTAAAAAAGGAACCTAATTAACACAGATATAAATGTACTTATTTATTGAAAATTAAGGGTACATTAGCAGCAAAAAGAAATTACAGAAACACTTTAATGTAAAGTCCACTTCAAACAGACATTTAAAAATTTAAAATTATAGCAGCTGTATGAAACCCAACAAACAATGGTTTAACTAGCTTGTTCAAAAATACAAAAATAAACGGAAGTAACGTGTAAATGACTGGATCGGCCTCATTCATCCGATATCCAGTCCAGCTAATTAGTCAATATCAGAGCCGATATTCGATCTGGGTATTGGATCGGTGCATCTCTACTAAGGATGTCCGATATTATCGGCCAATATTGGCATTAAAATGTGATATCAGAAAATATCGGTATTGTTTTTTGGGGCCGATATTTTGAGAAATGAAATCTTGCGAGATTTCGTTAGTAAAATCTGGCGATATTTTGTTTTTCCATGACGAAATCTTGCAAGATCTTGTTTCATCAGCGTTGGTCCAGCATGTCTAAAAGTCCCTGTTATCCTGGAAGAACTTCATTTCCCAGCATTCCTTTCAGAGTCATGTGACTACGGTGCAGCTGCTGCTGCTACAGACTGACTTGCTTTGAAGCTGCTGATAATATGTCTGGTTTTAAGTTGTTGGTTAAGTTACCAAGTTGTTAGAAACATTAGAATTAGCCACATGTTGACTAATACCTGCTAGTATCTGATATCTGGCAGCCAGACGTCCAAAATGAACTCCTCTGACCGAGTTAAGGAGATTTGTATCTCTGAAAATATAAGAGATACAACCTCACAGTTGTCTGTATCGGTTGATATCGGAATTTAAGAGTTGGACAATATCAGTATACCGTATATCGGTAAAAAAAAAAGCCTAAATTGAACATCCCTAATCTCTACCTTCTCGAACCGGGTTGGACCCTTTTTCCTCCAGAACTGCCTTCATTCTTGGTGTCATAGATTCAACCAGGTGTTGGAAACATTCCTCAGAGATTTTGCTCCATGTTGACATGACGGCCTCACAAAGGCCTGTCCAGTGAACTCATCGTCATGTTGGAGATGATGTGATCTTTCTGACATGGTGCGTTATCCTGCTGGAAGCAGCATCAGAAGATGCTCCACTGTGGTCATAAAGGGATGGACATGGTCAGCAACAATACTCAGGTAGGCTGTGGTGGTTAAACCGCCATGTTGGTACGAAGGGGCCCAAAGTGGGCCAAGAAATCAGCAGCCTGGAGCCTTGATCTCAGGCAGGATGGATTCATGCTTTCATGATGTTTCCAGCAGATTCTGAGCCGAGCATCTGAATGTGGAGCTGAAACGGAGACTCATCACCAGCAACGTTTCTCCATCTTCTATTGTCCAGTTCTGGTGAGTCTGTGTGAATTGTAGCCTCGGTTTCCCGTTCTTAGCTGGCAGGAGGGGCACCCGGTCTGGTCTTCTGCTGCATTCTGGTCCAGACATCTGCTGCTCACTGCAGAGTTTCTCTTGTTTAAGTATTTTCTGAAATTTTTAAACTCTCCTGGAAGTTTCTGGTTTGCATTAAACCGTGTGGATCCATCCACCTCATGACGAGCATCAGTGATGAGTAATTAGCCAATCAACACCCGGAACAGGACGAACACTGAGCTGTTGACCGTCTCCAGGGTCCTGCAGGGTTTTCTACCTGGAGGAAGGTCGAGGG